>JAKLTH010000101.1:0-172500 GCA_025175895.1 Wurfbainia villosa | reverse complement strand
CGAGGAGAACAACGACGGAGCACTCAACATAATGTTTAATAAGTAGTTGTGTTTTTCTATTAGTGTAGTTGCGAATAGGCGTTTACATGAGATTAGTTGAGTAGGCTTGCGTTAGTTGTCTGCTATAAGATAGCTAGTTGTGGGGCTTTCGAAAAAAGGCTGAAGGCTTCGCTATCGCTCATGACTTGTATTGTAGTCGTAGTCTTGTAGTCGGCCCTCCATGCTTCTTTTGTCTTTATAATGCTCCGGCCTTCTTCCTTCATTCATTTTGCGCGCCCTCCTTCCCGGCCCGTCGCTTCGCTTCTGGCGACTAGCTTCTACCGCGTCAATCAATGGCTAAAGCTACCTTGAATCAGAATGAATGATGAAGAACCTCCATGGGTTCGAGGACCCGTTGGTCAAAGGAAAGGGGAGGTACGAGCGCAGCGACTATAGGGGCGACGTCTCGCTCTAAATCTAAAGTAAAGTCTAGGGCAAACTACACTTTGATATTTAAGTCAGGATAGGCTCGACCATAAGGGAGAGGGAGAGAGGTAGAGCTCATGGTATGGTAATTCTGCTGGCCCCATTCACGACTGGGACGAGCGGAGCGACGACGTGGTAGAGCGAATGTCCCAAAGAAATGACTTCCTTATTCAGATATTTCGACTGCAGCGGTTGGGACGACCGACAAGGCCCGAGGCAACGACTCTTTTGTGGAGGGCTCTCGCGCGTAAGCGCGAGAGAGACATGTTCCAGGACGGAGCCGTATGACGCGAGAGTCTCACGTACGGTTCCTTTGAGAAGGGTGTGAGACCACCACCTATCAGGCCCGACGAGCGGTCCACGGAGCTGCATCCCTACTCACCCGGTCCATGCACATCGCTCTCTCCAGGAGGTTGGCCGCCTATCCTAGATCTTCCCATTTCCAAGAAGATCCCGGGCTCGATCTGGTTTAGTATCAAGGTTCTTCTTTTTCTGTTCCTATATATATGGGTCCGTGCAGCATTTCCACGATATCGTTATGATCAATTAATGGGACTTGGCCGGAAAGTGTTCTTGCCTCTATCATTAGCTCGGGTAGTCCCCGTTTCTGGTCTTTCAGTCACCTTTCGATGGCTCCCTTAATGTCTTTGCCAGGAAGTTTATGAAGAAGCGGGCTACTCCCCGAAAATGCCCCGCCGTCGTTGGGGATTCATTGCTCGTTCTGCTGGTCCACTCGGCCTTTATTCTTTATTCTTGTTCTTGTCCTCCAAAAGTCGTTCATGGTGACTATAGACGGGCTGCTGACAAGGCAAGGAGCAAATGATAATGACGCGCTTGCTTTCGAGACTAATTTCCATATTTCGTTCCCTCTCAAGCAACAGTCGAAATATTTAGACTAGCAGTAAGAAAGTTAGAAAAGAGTGAATGGCTGTGTCCCGACGTATGGAAAGAGATCCAATTCGAATTCGAACCAGTAGATAAGCTAGATAAAGATAAAAGCTAAGTGTGCATAATTCAGTAATTCCTGTTTGTTCTCCTAATTGATTGTAATTCAAGTCGGCCCAGTCTTTTCCTAAAAAAAGTGAAACTCATGTTCATTCACTATACTATAATATAGTTGCTGATAGGTAGTAGTTGCTGATAGGTAGAGTTCATTCAAAGAGTTCATGGCATTATTATTATCTCTTTCTCAAAGAGTTCATGGCATTATTATTATCTCTTTCCAGGAGTCGTGAATGGTACTTCCTTTTTTTGAGACCTTCCGACAACAGATTCAATTGCAGCAGTTACTCTAACAGCTCCTCTAAGCGATCGATAGCGGATCACAGGAAGGAGACCGAGAAAGCGCTAACGAAGGGAAGGAAAGTGATTGCCTACTTTCTATGTCCGGAGACACTTACTGCACTCTTTCTTCTCTTCCTTTTTTGTTATTGGCTTCAGCTTACTCTCCTTCATGACTGCCACTTTCTTCGACCGAGATGCCTTTATGTCGAGCATCGGATCTGACTAGCCTTCCCTTCCTCCGTTCCTCGAGCTTACGCTCGAGCTATTCCTATTCCCTTCTACCCTCTCCCTATGGGTACGAGTGATAAATAAGAAAAGAAGGGTGAATATTGTCAATTCAAAGTCAAGTCAATTAGCGAGCTTTCTTTATATCCTTATTTATAGTCTGCCCTCCTCTTTTATTTTTTAAGCCTATCACATCTGGTAGCAGCCTTTAGTGGCACTGATCCAAGTGGAGTAGCCCCTGCCCCAGCTGGAGATTAAGCGTCCGGGAAATGATTTGAGGAAAGAAAAAAAACCTCTGACATCGAAAAAACACGTATCATAACCACTGAACGTTCTGTCTAATGCTATTTGGTGAGCTACAACCCGGTAGGAATTTATAGTCCTAACCGCAGCATCAAGACAGGGCACAAGAAGGCAGTGGCGGGATTGGGATGTCAGTGAGTGGCAACTGGCAGAAGATCTATCCTACAGGGAATGGAATTGAGACTTCCTTTACTGCCAATTGACCGATGTGGCTCCTCAGACTAGTAGGAGAAGACAAGACCGGTATGAAAGGGATGAGCGATAGCGACGTTGAGTGTTGAGAAAAGGATCTTTTCCTAGAAGCTTTACACTAATCATACATCTTTCTTTACTTGCTTTCTTTTTCACTCTTACTATACATCTGGTGGTGAACTCCGGGGAGAAGGTTATGAACCAGCAATTTCAATTTAAGTCGTCCCAGTTTGAGGGTTAGAAAGATTGGTTGTTGTTCTAGGTGTGAATTCATCATCTTATATAAAGAAAGAAATTCTATTCACGTATAGTATAGTATAGTAAGAATGCTTCTTTTATTTTCCTTCTTTTCTTATTTATTACTCGGACCGCGATGAAAGCGCTCGAGTGAACTTTACGTGAGAAGAGAAAAGATACTTGAGACCATATGCGTATGCAACTATTACATTACACATTAGTCGAGCGGATTAAGACAGGCACCAAAAGAGTGAATGGAAAGCAAGAAGGAAAGCACTCGTACGGGAGAGGGAGAGGGGAGAGGGAGAGAATTCCTTGAGTGAATGGAAAGCAAGAAGGAAAGCACTTGTACGGGAGAGGGAGTACAAAGTAATATGCCGGCGAACTCTAGGAATGAACTCAACTCTGTAGCTTCTAAGTAGCTTCTCTCGTGAGCTATAGGGACTTCAACTAATTACATGAAAAAGCAGGTGCCAGGCAATCCTGTATAGTGAATATGAGTTCATGGTCCGAGTGAAGGGACAAAGACAAAAGACTAATATTAAGCTGAGGGCATATATTCGACTGATAAGGTAAGATCTTTCGTAGTGTTTTTTTGAATGGCGCCATTCACGTAATACTGTAATCTGCTCTGCTTGGCAATATAGGGACAACGCATTGTGCGGGACCTGCCCGATCCTGTCTTCTGCAGCAGTGAAAGAAAAGATCAGGAATTATATTCATGCTCCAAAGAAAGTACACTTTAAAGATGGAGTTCAATATCAGATAAAAAAGATCACTGTAGATGGAATTTCATTCTTAGCGGGACTCTGTTCTTTGAGTCATCAACTCCCTTTTTGGGCCAGATTGGGTTGCCAACGTGGTCATGGTTAAGAAGAAAGGGTGCTATTGGCCATGGAAAAAAGCAAACTTGGTAGTACCCAGATCGTCCTCTTCGCCTTCGGCTCAGGGGCGCTGAAAAGACGCATAGCTCAGACTTATTCAGTTGAGTTGAAAGGAGGTTCATATTCTTTGTTCAGGACCCTTTGTACTGCTAAAGCTAGTTCGAGTTCCATTCGTTCTTTGAGGTTGCCGATCCTCTTTCGAAGCTTTCCGTAGCCTAAGTTGGAAGTATGAAAATACGATCAGGTGCTAAAGCTTATCGTTATCGACTACATAATCAACTTGGTATGATTAAACTAATGAATTGTATTAAAAGAGTAAGCGGGGTCGCTCGAAAGAGAATCTCATTTCCCATACAAAACCATAAATGCAGATTGTTGCTAGGATGTTCATCCAAGTGAGACTTATCAGCACTCATCTCATTCAATCATGCAAAATTGAGTATTGTTTATACTACTCATAAGTACGAGCTAAAGGAACGAAGTCCGAGCGTCAGTGATCTTTTTTATTGGAGATATTTCAGATTCACAGGGATCAAAGAATGTTCAAAAACAGCTTTCCATTCTTCTTTTCGTGAGCATTATTAACCTTCCCCACCGCCCTCATCTGTTGATTCTATTCTAGATATACCCAACCTCCTTTCCTGGATTTGAAAAAGCAAGCAGCCCACTTCGGACTCGCTCACAGGAGAAGCACGGATCTTTATATCCTTCGAGAAGACTAAGCTAAGTAAGGGTGAGCTCTTACTTAGAGAGAGTTGGGGTATGAGATTCTCAGTCAGCCAGCAAGGGAAAGGGAGCCAGCAACTCATTATCCTCTACCCTGTCTTTAGTCAGCCAATGATTAGCGAGCAAGGATAGAGTCAGAAAATCCAGCTATCCCTCTTTGCAGTCCCTGAGGATAGAGTGAGGAAGCCGGCCAATCTACCATGTAGACAGAAGAAATATAGTAAACTGGCTCATCAGTACAGCTAATAGGAAAGAAATCGGTTGAATTGTTTGCCCTTTCCTCTGGTTGAGTCAATAAAGCTAGCTGCTGCTTTGAAAACGTGATTGATGTAGTGGCCGGAGAGGCTTCATCTAGTAGGGCATACGTTCCCATATCCGTCTCTATCATATGTTTTGGGGGAAGAGCTAAGACAATGCCTGGGCCGGGAAAGGCAGAAGGAGTAAGCAGCTTAAGCAAGATACCTACTAGAATACAGAAGAGAATGGGATCAAGACTCTTCATTAGTGGTCTCCACTTTACTTTTCTATCAGTTCAAGTACAACCTGTACTAAGCAAGCAAGAAAACAAAGGGATGGTCGTTAGAACGTCTTTTTTGGCACGGTAACAAGGTCCAACGAGAGATTCAATGTAAACGTTGAAAAAAAACGAATTCTTATTAAGTCAACATGGTCATAGAATGCGTTTTTTATAAATCGGTAGTACCTAACACCACACAAGAATTACCTCAACATCTATCTTTCCTTAGTACAGACTTGTGCTAAGTTCTTCAATCCCTTATGTCGAGTGGCTTCACTCCTTATAGTAGAGTGTATTATATAACCTCGGTGAAGTCACTAAAGAAAGGATGCTGGGGATGCGATGGAAGAAGAGCTATGTCTCAAAGCTAATCCGATGCAGCTGGGATTTTGGATTAGTAATCGGTGCTTCCAATTGAATAGTGGTCGGATGAAGGCATAGGGAAAAGAAGTGAAGGGCTAAGTCAGTTCACAGTTTGACTGCCTCGAGTGGTGAAAACGTTGGTGATAGTGAGCCCGTATAGCTCACTGAAGAGGAATACCCTCTATAAGAACATGGGATTCGGCTTCTTCTTAACAGCTTGCTGGCTTTGTCGATACGATACTGCTTGTAGCTTTCCTCTATTTAATCCCCTTCTTCAAGCCTGTCAAACGGTCAATCTTGCTGATAGCCTTTACTATCTTTCTGAGTTAGATCTCTTTTTTCCTAATTCCCTTTCCGAGAGTCTGTTCTCAACTATAGAAATTTCCATTTTTTGCATGTGCGGCAAGGAAGTTTTTTGACAGTACCCTATGAATGAGCTACCCGGTCCACTCAAAGCTTGAAGGATTAAGAGGCTGACCTCTGTTGGTCAAGGTTCGTTATCTTAAGTTTAGCATTCCTTTTGCAACGACTAGCTGGAAAGGAGCTGATGCTTTGCCTTGTTATGATAAGGAGAGAGGTGAAGAGAGCGTTAAGCCTAGAGCGTTAAGCCTAGTGATTATTGTTGAGATCTTGTTGGTAGACCTCCACGATATGCGAATGTAGCAACTTCTGACTATGTTCCCACTCCTAATCCATCTACCACTACTGAGCATAAAACTGTATCTGTGTCTGAGGTTAACTAATATACTCGACCATAGGGAGAGGAGAGGTGCTTAACAAAAAGATGTATGAATCTAAGCATCTTTTTCGGATAACTGTGAACTACCTATCAGAAAGAACATTAAAGCCGGCTCATAGGTAATATCTATGCCGCCGCTATCTGCGAGTGAAATCAGCTACCTTGACTTTTAGTCTTTGAAGGTAAAAAATAACCTAGTAAGATTAGGAATAAGCCAGCGCATTAAGCGTCTTTGGTAGCTTGTTCCTGCACTGGTAGATTAGGTAAAGAGAGCCCTCTGGCAATTAGAATAGGTAACCACCACAGTTCTATGCGTGTGTTAAACATTTAACTAGTGAGCGAACCATACTTCGGATATTGCTCGGAGCAAGGCCAGTAGCTGAATTAAGAATAAGAATAACAAACCGACCATTCCTTATCAAAGCCCCAGCAAGTAACTACGTACCCCGGCATTTTGCGCCTTTCCCGGAGTAGTAGGAGCTGAAAGCCTTACAGCTTGCACTATGAAAATGCTTTCAAAGCTTTGGGTAGGTAATATTATTTATTATCTTTCTCATTTCTTATCTTGGCATTGGAATTTGTAAATTCCGGGTTTTTCCCTGTTCGTCCTGTTTAGGAACAAACTGGGTGCCAGTTATCCAAGTAGAATTTCCCCTCCAGTATGGTTACTAGAGAATAGACAATAGTATATCTCTATAGGGTCTCAATTAGTGAGGTGTACTTTTTTGGACGGAACAGCTTGAGCTTTGTACTAGACGAGGTATTGGATGCTTGACCTCTCTATTGAGAGTCTCTTCCATTCTCTCTTCACCAGATAGATAGACAAATAGGCAATCCTATAGATAGATTATGGATTCCTCACTGGTATTCCCATATCGGGATCGGGTACCAAGACGAAGCGTAGTACCATACCCGAACCTACCTCTCGCTAGTCTTACTGATTTATCCGACTTGGTGGTGGAAAAGGGAATAAAGCATGAGTGCGAACTGCACTAAGGTGCATGAAGAATTGTGAGAATCCCATACACTCTAGGGCTCGGGGTCCAGGCCCAGCGGAGGTCAACTCGCTTCAGAAGGCTGGAGGTAACCTAAGATTCCTAAATGCAGGGGTCGAGTGAAGAAGAAAGAGTTCAACTCTTTTCTTTGGAACTCGACCTGTTTCGCTTCTGAATGTGCAGTGCAGCTACTGATCTTATTATAAGATCAAGCAAATTCAACTGTTCCCTGCTATCAGTTTCTTGCCTTATTCTATATGAATTCGTCCGTCTTCAATATCAATAGCATCGGCTTCAATAGAGCGGATACTCTCACTAGCACTGGATGAAATGGCAGTCTTCTCTCATCAAAGAGCGGATACGCATTCAGCAGCGGTTCTTCCTCTAACAACTCCTACTAGAGCACCGCTTACTCAAGCAGTTGTTTATTATTCTTCAATTGCAAAAACGGATATGGCAAGAACTCCTACGTGGTATTCTCTTCCTACAGGGGTGTAGGCTAAAACACCGGTTATTTCTATAAGAGCAACAGCTCCTAATGGAAGATTTTCCTTATCTATCTGATTCGCTGCCCGCCCAGAAAAGATGGTATTCTGATTCAAATGAAATTGCGACAAGAGCACATTCGAGAGCTGCTGATTCAATAAGATCTGATTAACTGACTTCACCACCAGCAGCGGATAGGCCCCTTCCACCGGAAACCTTTACTGACTGGAATTCATTCAATAAAAGTACACGTACAGGAACTTTTTTTAAAAAAGGGGCTGTATTATATTAAATTATTAAATTATTAATTTAATAATACCCTTCAAAGCAACACTTTTTTCCAAAGATAGTTTGATTGCTTAAGGTTTAATACAGTCATGTTGGATCTGCTACTAAGACAGGAAGAGAAAGGATCTTAGCCAAGGAACCTAATGTTTCATTTATAATATATGAATTCTCTATGATACCTTTCAAGAATGCTTTTTCTTTTTCTACGAGAGCGAACTTTCCTTTATCTAGCTACTAAAGGCGCAAGTGCTGCCATGCTATATGTGAGCGATCGATGTGAATAAGAGTTTCTTTTTCCAAGAAGGTGATCGGATCGGGATAAAAGGTACACGATCGACCATTCATTGTACACAAGGAGTGGAGATGAGATAGATGTGAGTTAAATGCCTCTCATCTGGTACTGACCGGGTCAAAGAGTTCTCCACCACCGGGTAGTTCTTCTTAATGCGGAGATGAATGAGCTAGCTTATTTTAATCATTTCATTTGAAATGAAAACGTGAACGACTACAATTGTACATTGCCTAAACTCAAAACCTGAACCACGCCCACTGTCGCTCTCCTTTCAGGACTCTGACAGTCTCGCTTTCGCTTTGGTCGCCTGCCTTTCCTTTCTGCGATTGCCTCCCTTAATGTTAATGGGAGGGCTTCAAAAATCTCTCTACAACCGGTCTCATCAGCCCAGGCGAGTTCATCTCTTTATTGCTTGAGCAAGGCGAGACGCTTGGCAGCAAAGCAAGGGACTAATATAACATTCCCTTATAGCCAGAGAGATGAGCCTACCATGAGTTTAAAGACCCTGGCATTACATTTGTGGAAGAGTGCATTTTCCATATCTGATATTGGTGCCCTGTCTTCCAAAAGATGATTTCGCAGAAAATGAAAACGACATTTGAGATTGGCATTCATTCCTCAAACCTTTCAAACATCTTATGATGCCAAGTTTACCGCTCCACTAATGCTTGGCGGAGGTCAATGATCAATATGTGCATTGGCCCTAATGCAGTGTAGGGGATGGCGTAATAATGAGGAAGGCTAAGGCTATCTTTGAGCTTTATTTTTATTGCTGTGCTGGGATCAGTTTGCTTTGATGCTAAGCTAAGCAAGGGGAGGGTCGTACCGCTTTTTCAGATGCGAATAGGTGGGCTTTACTTTAGCTGCTCCTCTGATTCCGAAAAAACAAAAGACTAACCAGAGAATGAGAATACGGGTCCTGTCTTCGTTCGGGTGCTAAGCCCTTTTTTATTTTTATGTCATTATTGAATGCAGGGTTTTAGCTCACCCCCTTGCCTCTTTTCTTTGTCAGAATAGCGTTTTCATGCATCTTATATGATCACCTACTTCTTGAATAAGACTAAGACAGGCATGCAACCTATCACGATTGAACCAGCCAAAGACTCTAACTAGAAAAGCTTTGGGAAGGATAGAGAATTTGAAAGCTTAAGCCTTGAATCTTTCTGACTCCGGCTACAAAGCATGCCACTATGCGTAAGACATTGAAATGGCTAGCAAGACACTTAAGCAGAAAAGGTTCCTCAAGAAATGAAGTGCAGTTGTGTGACTTTGACTTGGTGTTAGGAAAAGACTTCGGAAAGAGACCCGAGAAGGTTATAGATTGTCCAGCAGAAGATGGGGAACTTGGCTCATAATGTCGGAGTTAGGTCACAACAAACCTATTACAGTGAGGGCTAACTGCGAGCCCAAAACCATCGTCTGAGGGTTGATAGCGGCAAGACCCAGCTTAGAAAGTAGGTAAGCCTCTCTCCTGTCTGTTCATTAAAGAGCACCGGACCCGACTCGTTCAACCGGCACTCTTTGTCCATTGCAGTTTCCTCATGAGAAGAGGTCATATTGGTCACCTCCTTTAGTTAGATATCATATATTCATATGAAACAGAGTTTTCCGGGCATTCGTCCAAAAAAAATAAAGGCTTCAATAAAGGTCGTCAGCTCTTGATCAAAACCGTATCCATATTTGGAGTGAATACGCCCTTACTGCAATAAAATTCAGCCATTCAGAGTCAAATCCCTGGGAACAATGTCTCTTTCCCATCAAGCTATGCATGCTTATCTGAAAGTAAAAAGGCATAATTTAATTCCGGTATGATATTACCCCCTAAAGAGTCAAACTGAGCACTCATTTATGAACCTTTTATTGGAGACTAGATATCCAGGAGCCTCTGTCATTGACTAAGTTCCCATGCCAGCGATAACCCCATCCTTAGCGCATGCAATTCCGCTGCAACATTTGAACAAATGCCCAGACGGGCAGCAAACCCAACGATCCACTGACCCCTATAGTCCCTCAACGACCCGCCAGCACCAGCGATGCCTGGATTACCTCTAGCAGCGCCATCCGTATTGAGCTTCACCATTTCTCCTTCAGGTGGCTTCCAACTAATTTGAAGCAAAGGCTTAGCTTAGCCTTTTTCCTCTCACTGCAAATATTGCTCTAGCAGTATAGAAAATATTTGACACCAACCCATGATCATCCCAAAAATGATCCTCTTCTTGAAAAATAAGATTACACCGAGATGCCCATATTCTCCATATAGCCGTTGCAAAAAGAATGACCTTGTACTGACCTTTAGCATTAACATCCAGATTTCCATAAAGCCATTCTTTTAAACCTGCTGAAAAGAAATCATTCCCAACAACCTGATTGCCTTAGCAGATCCCAAACCTGTCTAGCCGCGGCACAATCTCTCAAAGCATGCATTTCATCTTAAACTGGGCACCCACATAAAACACAGCCAGCACTATCAGCCATACCACGATTGAATCTAAAAAGATTAGTCACCAACCTATCCCTCCAAGTTAGCCATATGAAAACGCACCACCTGGCAGGTAAAGGCAGTTTCCAAATCCAAGAATAGCTACCATCAACATCACTGACTGACTCTGAAATACCCAGCAAATAAGCTGATCTAGTGGTAAATTCACCATTAGAAGTGAGACTCCATATATATGTATCATGAAGGTTGTTTATTTTGGGCAAAGGGTAGCCTGTCCTTGCTCGGGACACTACTAAAAAGAAGATCAGCATTCCACACTCCAGGAGCAGAAATATAGTCAGCAACCCTCTCGTTTAGATCAACGGCCCCAGAAGATTGATCAACTTCATTTATTATGGGACTCCCCAGCCAATAATCTGTCCAAAATCGAGTAGATTCACCATTCCCGATCCTTTTAACAACCCCCTGTAATAAAAGTGCTGTAGGCCATGATAGATACTTTTCCACGAATGGGACCAATAACTTTGGTGACACTGTTGATGTGCGACCTGCTCAATAATATTCCCATGCATACCATATTTGGTTCTTAAGACCATGCTCCACAAACTATCAGGTTGTGTGATGAATCTCCAGTTTTTTGCAGCAAAACATCATTGTGCAGCTTCATTCGTCTCAATCCCAGCCCTCCATACTGTCTCGGTTGACAAACATCAGACCAATTTACCAGATGAAGGCCACGCTTCCCTTCTTTACCTCCCCATAAAAAAAAAAGCTTCGATTCAGTCTGTCGATGGCTTCAATAGTACATCCAGGCAGCCTTGAAGTTAGCATGGAATAAGTCGGAATTGCCGAAGTAACTGACCCAACAAGTGTTGCTCTTCCCGCCAGACTCAAAGATCGAGATTTCCAGCCAGCTAAACGGCTACTTACCTTGTCAACAATGTCCCGATAAGTATTTTTAGTTACCCTCCCATGAATGAGTGGAACACCAATAAACTTGCCAAGATCTTTTGTAGATCCAATTCCCAAGATTCTGCTCACTGATCTAGCATTCCTACTCTCCGCATGGGGTGAGAGTCGTGAGTGTGAGGAGAAAGAGCTGTATACTCTCCCCGAGTTACGCTCAAGCAATCCCATGTCTTCCGTTGTTAGCCTCCAAAGGCACGAAGCAAGGCCAGGAGGAAACTCCAGTTATACTCCCTTTGGGACGGTGCTTGGAAGCGGTGGCTGCTACAAGAATGGAATATTCCAAAGCAATAAGCTTCCTTTTGCTGGACAACGGATAGCACCGGAGGACCAAGAAAAGACAGACAAAACACGAGCGTAAAGACACAAGGTAAGAGGGTAGGGTAGGGGTAGTAGAACAGTCTAACCGGAATTCTATCGTGCCATTTTATCCTTTCCGAGTGGGCAAACCACTAATGTATTGATCAGGACTCAAACTAAACTAATTACATTGGCATTCTCGGCGCTGTGGGACCTTTGTTTGATAGTCCCAGGTATTATTCCACCCCTTTCTCTTCTAGAGCGAGATGGGAGATGGTAGCCACCAGGAAGTAGGTGGTGAGGGAAATGAAGAAGTAAGTACATGCAGGAGGTATGTAACCAAAATAAGGAGAGATTTAGTAGGAAAGTGGAGTATCCTTTGCGGCTTTCGCCGAGACTGTGTTAAGCACATTCGTTGATTCCTTCTGGCCTTCTTGCTGTAGGCTTTCATACCAATTGATATGGATCGTTCCCAAATGCTACCTCTTGGGCGCCTTCGTCCATTCATTCAGGATCAAAAACGGGCCTAATTGAATCATCTCATCGAGGATTGCATGTGAAAAGATCGGATCTTCGAAATCCCCAATCGTTCGTTACTGAACCTAAAAACTCGCCGCTTATCATGTAAAGTAGTGCTCTCGCTAGCTGGAACGGAACTATCAAATGGAGGAACAAGTCAAGCGTAGGCCTTCTTTGAGTATAGCTTCAAGTAGCTATAAGAAGTTTACGTCTTTATCTCCGGTTCGGCACTCGGCTTTCTGAAGTTATTCCATTCCAGGGCGTGAAGCTTTCCGTGGACAGGACAGGGTCCGTCAACTAGCTTAGCTACCGATTGGGGGATGCTTTAACCTTGAAGGTATTAACGGGCTTGAGCCAGGCCACGCAAGCAAAGGAAAGATTGATTATAGGCCAGTGAAAGAGAAAGATTCGCTCTTGGGCTGACCTATGATAACCACACATCCAAGTATGGGTAAGTCGAGAGCTTCTCTCTCTGCAGCAGCCTTCGATCTAGTGTGGTAGCTTCGGTTCTACTCTTCTAATACACACTAGACATCGGGGCCCAGAACATGCTTCTTTTTGTGTGGTATAGCTCCGAACTTCAGTGTCAGAAACTCCATTCCTTCTGGTGGGCAGTAGTGTAGGGTGCCTGCGAACGCAGAGCTGAGCCATCTCCTGCTACTCAGGTGCACTTAAATTCTTGTAGCCCGGTCGTTCTTTACGCCTTCAGACTGGTGGTCCAAAGGAGCCATCATGAAGTCGGTCCCTCTCTTACCTCCAATATCCAGCCAGGAAACTTGATCTCAATGTCATTGCCAAGAACTGGTGGACAATATCCACTGGACCAAGGTGCCTAGCCTTTTATTTTAATATTCTCTTTCTCTCTTTCTGGCTTAGCCTACCAGGGAAATGGCTCCTTCTTATTGATAGCACAGGTGAGCCCTAATGGGCAAGCTTCACTAATATCCCAGGAATGAGGAATGAAAGAACTTTTGCTATCTACTCACTCTTGCCACTGAGAGAATGAGCGAGTGCTGTTCAGCTCGCAGCATTTGGAGCCTCCTCGCCTTTTGGGGATCCCTACCAAAAAACGACAGCATAATAAGGGAAGCCGAGCTCAGGCTCCGTTAGATAGAGGGATTTTGCCTTTGAGAAAGAAGATCGGGACTTCAATATAATAGGGTGGCTTGGCTTGTTTGTGCCCATTCAACCAACTCGTACTATAACTCTATAAGACCTTAACCTACGAAAGAGCAGCCGGGGGTCAAGAAAGAAATGAAGAAATGATTCACTCCTTTCTTTTCATTCCCTACTCTTCTCTTGTCCATCCTCTTTCCCTTTCTTGAAATTAGATTCAATTCTGAGCTTATCTGTCTTTCTTCTGAGAGATCTTGCTTGAATTCATGAAGAGAAAGAAAGGACTAGCTAGATGCTCTGTTCACATGCAACTTTCACAACAAGACCTACGAAAAGGAAGATTCCCAGGCATTCATTCGCCCGCAACGAGTGCAACTGGTTCTCTTGCCCTTGGGAAAAGATCTGATTCAAAGGTAGGCGCTCCGGAGAGCTGGAAAAGTAGCCCCTCCCATAAGTCAGTGGGATCCAGAAGCGGAGCAAGCAGAGAATGGGGGGGTCCCGCTTCGGGGCCTTCTTCTTCAACTCATTTGAAAGGCGTCCGCTCGACCGAATGCAAGAGGCCAAGGCATCTAATTTGAGTTGCTTGACCTCAGCCTTTGACAGGAAGATTTAGAGGTCACACCTTCCACTTCTTCTGATTCTCCGTCACCTCCTTCCCCTCCAAAAGACAGAATATCTGAACCGATGAAATGGAATTCTTTACTTATCGCACCTCAATCAAAAGAATCTGAAGTCAGTAGCCGGCCGTACGAGCACGAGACTTTAGCTTTTTTCCCCGGAGGGGAGGAAAGAGAGTAAGCTAATTCATCTGGTGACGAAGATGACTTCTTTCTCTTGAACGACCTACTGACGGCCAGAGTTCTCCTTTGAAGCTGTCTCGCCAAGCAGTGCCCGGCTGTTGGGATAGCCGTGAGTCACCGGGAAAAGACTGAGTCTTCCACAGCACAGATTGGACACCTACCCGACCTTAGCATAGATTAAACTTTCTTTATAGAAGAAGAACTCGGACCACCTACCCTAACTCGCCGAGAAAAAAAAACAGAATTAGATCCCCGTACGGGCGATTCAACCACTCCGCCTCACCGTACCCCACACCCCGCTCCTTCTGTGGCCAATCCCGATCTCGAGCAAGATGAAAGCGATCTAGCTCAGTTAGTGTCATAACCACAAGCCCTAAAGGGAGTGAGTATAATCTTCTCGGATTTGAGATCTATTGGACCGAGCTCGAGCTATGCTCTTGAAGTGGGGTACGGAAGAGAAAGGAGCCTGGAGGCGCATGACGGAAGAGAATCAAGTCCTCTTTGGGCAGTAGTGAGGAGCAAACGATAGTGAATTAGGTGCGAGGAGGCTTAAATAAGTTGGAGCGAGGCGATTGGAACGAAGTTGAGCCCAAGCGGTGGTTTGTGGTTTAAGGAGGAGGGCGGAGGAAAGATCCGACGGAAGAGCACGACTACTTGACCTGACCATTGAGTCTCAGCCCTTCGTTAGCTAATCATACCGAGCTCTCAAATGTCAGATTCTTTCTTGCTTACACACTCTATCATCATAGACTTGACGGTGAGAAGAGAACCGTCTTCAATCATATCAGACCGTCATCATGTGATTCCTTCCAGTCAGTGAGATCGCGGGAAGCCGACCTCGATTATAAATTTATTATTGAAGATAGACCAAGCAATGGTAGAGCTTAGGACCCGGGCCTAGAGCGCCTGAGTTCGGGGGTGGCCAGGCTAGCAGACAGAAGAGAGCCAAGCATCCATAGGAGCCGAGTGGAGCCTAAAGGCAGGCAGCGCAGACAGAGGACATGAGTGACTGTGCCTCCCCCGGAGAAGAGAGTAGAGGATAGGCAGGACAGTCGAGGTGGGGTGCGGGGACCATGGGAGAGGGCAGACTGATCTCATTCAACTAGTAGACAGTCAGTCACATTCATCCCTGTCAGTATGGTTAAGTCTAAGTCCGGTAGTGAACCAGGGAAAGAGTAGTTAAGCGTATCAACCAGTGGTGAACCGCATCAACTGAACCCTCGTTAGCTTGGACTTGAGAAAAGCCTACCCCTCCTTAGCCTTAGCGCTTGGACTTGAGAATACCAGGTCCGCCTGTTTAGACTTGTTGGGATTATAAAAAGCATGAGCATTGCGATCTGTTCGGGAAGCATTATTGATTATATTATTTTTATGCTGCTTTTCATGCTAGTGTCGCTGGCACTCCTTCGGACCCGGTTCCAGCCTTTCCTTCTACCTTTGCCTATTGACTCCCGACCTATCTTAGTTGGGCTTGTGAAGACTAGAAGCATCTATCATTACCGAAGTCTATGCATGTCTGCGAAGACTACTAACCTAGTAGGCCTTTTCCAAGGCACTAGTTGTGCTCGAAGTCAATGTTTCCTTGCTGGAAAGATTATCAGGGATAAAGAAATGAATTCATGGAGAATTGAGAGAGAAAGAGAGAGAATTGGAGAAAGATTTCCTTCCATAGTTGATCTCTCTGACCCTATACTCTACTTGAACTCTACAATCTCACATGCTGTTGAGCTTCCGAGAACAAGCATTCCAGGTCCGGTCACCCCACCATTGAAAAGCTAAGACGGATAGGGGAGCTAAAACCGAAATTGAGAGCTAAGACAGATAGGAGAGACAGATAGAACTGATCAGATCAAAGCAATGCTGGCACATCCGGATCGAATCAATTCACGGCACTTCCTATCATTACTTACTGGCCACCCTTCCTTCTTTGCGAATTCCTTGCACTCCTACTCTACCTTGAGGTGGGTCTACTATAGCTTCTGGTGGATTATCTCCTTTTCCTACTTGACTCTCGCTTGCATATAAAGCTCAGTCTAGGGCTTGTGTATAATACAAAGAAGTTGAGGCTAGGGAGTGCTCCCGGACCTCCTACTGCATCATGTCCAACTAGTTCCTATGGCGCATGAGACGAAGAAGAACTATAACTATGCCTTCTTTGACCACTGTAGGTAGACTACTTTCCATGACTCTCGAATAGCTTCTAGAGCCTCTAACTGCATGTCTACTTCCGAGGAGTATGGTAGATCCTTTCTTTTCTTATTATCTCTATCCTGTACGAAATGGAATAAGCAACCCCTTCTGTAGCTAGTAGAGACGGGGACTGTTGAGCATTTGGTAGAGCCCTTGCCGCTCTGCACCTTTCTTCCTCTCCTTCAATTGAAAAGAATCCAGAGCAGAGCAGGTGGCACGATTCATTAAAGCAAGCGAGAGACTTCCGAGATATATGCTTATGAGAAATGATAGTCATAAAAGGATTTCTCGTCTATTCTCCCAACCTATGAAGGCATGGCATGCTGACCTTGGGCCCAGGACACTTGACAACGGTAGTTGGTTGATTATCTCCCCAGGGCATTAGCTATTGTAAAGCTCGAAGGAGTTCTCTATGAGGATAGGAATATGAGTCGACTCGGGAACTAATAAGATAAAATAAGGGCTTTAGCTCGGTCGGCATCGCCAGGGAAAGGCCCAATTAACGAGTAGTAGTTTTCACCTTCTCAAGTCCTAGTAGCGCCGGGAAGGTTTTGTAGGATCAACAGAACCGGGGCTGTCTCCAAAGGCCGGGCACTCACCAGCTATATGCACTATATTCCTCCTGTCTTCTTAGCTCTGTACCTTCCGTAGCTGCATGTGATGGCTCTGTACGAGATGGGGTCCTTAGCACATTATCACAGCCATGACCGAAACTGCTCGCTGATGATCTTGCATGAAATGATAGGAACTTCTCCAACTAAAAAGAAGTGAGAAAGAAAGAGGTACTCAACTCATTAATATTAAACGTTAGCAAAGAGGCATTAAAAGCATTTCTCGGAGACTCCCTCACTAGAAAAGAACATAGCTGATAGAGGCTCGGACTACTGAAAGTGGGGAAATAGCAATAGCGAAAGAACCGTAATAAAGAAGCATGATCAAGCTCTCTGCGTAACGACATCGGTTTGCAAAAGGTCTGATTAGCCAGGAGATAAGATAATTGATTTATCATATCCCGGACCCAGGGCACCGTAAACAAGAGAAGAGTGGAGCTTCGTCGGCACCGTAAAGAAACCAAACCGTCCAGTCTCATTCTACACGCATTACACGAGCCCACCTTTTAACCTTGATTCTAACCCACTATGGGACTTCAAAGACCGACCGCTATCCCCCCCCGAAACCCCCGGGAACCCCTCAACTTCCACTGGCAGAGAATACCTCATCGATAGCAACTCACACTAAGAAGAGCTGGGATAGTCAACGGGAGCCCAGAATTACAAGTAGAGCCGGGTCCTCAGATCCGTAGTGAGACTCTGGATTTCGCTACGCTATTTATTCTTTGCTTCTCTTTCCATTCACTCTTGGAAGAAGGATAGGAGCGAATTCTAATGACGCACTGCTGCTTAAGGATCCCGTGCCCTAACGAGTTCTGGTTCCGGTGAAGGAGTTTTTTTCATTCCAAGAGTCAATGCCCAGTCCGAACCCTTTTGAATGGGTTCTAGTTCATTCCAAGCAGACGAGAAAAGAGAAAGAGAAAGAGCTGACTCGGGCCCGTCGCTGTGCTCGGTCCTAACACAGCGGAGAAACATATTATGAAGCAGTGCATTCAAAGAAGATAGGCACAATTTACTTTAATATAAGAAGCAGCTGCCCGTTACTGTAGAGTTCATCCGAGTTCATGCCTAGAATATAAGATAGTATGATAAGAGTGGCGACCGGGGTGCTTATAACACGAACACTAAAAGGAAGCTATGCCTATCAAACACCCTAGGAGCGCAATGAAGATATGAAGCTGCAGCTCCTCTGTTCGCCGGCACTTTGACTTCCGAAAGGAATTATTAAGAGTAGAGCTCGGCACTATAGTAAGACGCTGGTGCCCCTCCTCGCGGAAAGGGGCTAATGCTCTCTTTTCTTAGATGAATATATAGTATAGTAAGAAAGCTGATTCAATACCAACGTACGAGGAAAGATCTATATACGGGTTCGGGACAAGAATGAAAGCAGCTGCCCGTTCTTCAGCTTCCCGTGCCCCAAGACGAGAGATTCAGGCGTCATTAGAATTCGCAGTCGCTTTAATACAAAACGTAGACAGATCTACCCTCACGGTCGAGCCTATCCTTACGCCTCTCGCTGAACCAGAGCTCATGAGGGCACGGGCACAAGCTCTTCAGAAGGGTTTATTGTCCCTACCTCGACCTCATAGGAACCAGAACCCGGGGAACAAGACTCTTAATTAAAGTAATCAGTGCTTCCCGATTCTTCACTCTCTCTTTCAACTGGTGCATAGCCTCTTGGAGAAGGAATGAACCCTTGGAAGAAGGTTATGAGCCTTATTTATAACTCATTCCCGTTCCCGCAGCCGCTGGTGGAGCAACTCTTCTGTTAGTTGAGCTACTATATACAATATATATGATGCAGCTCTTTCAACATCTCTGAACTCACATTCCATGAACTCTTTTCTTGGAATGCACTTTAATGCATACCTACGTCGTTCATGGCTACGAAACGTAGACAGATCTTTGAATGAACTCTACCCCTGACGGTCGAGCCTATTGGGATACCCTTGTCCTTTCCACGTCGTTACCCGTCGTTGCCTCGGGCCTTCTATTTAGCTTAGGATGGCGTAGCCTTCACGTTAATGGCG
This sequence comes from Wurfbainia villosa, assembly GCA_025175895.1. Classification (NCBI taxonomy): domain Eukaryota; kingdom Viridiplantae; phylum Streptophyta; class Magnoliopsida; order Zingiberales; family Zingiberaceae; genus Wurfbainia; species Wurfbainia villosa. The sequence continues at coordinate 153,532 of JAKLTH010000101.1, read as the reverse complement.
AGGTTCAAACGAGGAAAGGCTGGAGGTGGATACCTAGGCACCCAGAGACGAGGAAGGGCGTAGCAGAAATGCTTCGGGGAGTTGAAAAAACGCCCTACTTTTGTCAACCTTTAGAGTAATAAAAAAAGCATATGGCTCAATATAGTTAACCCTTTTACTGATCCATTAGAGCACTGAAGCAGATGCCCAAGCCCAAGCCCAAGTCCGAGCCCAAGCCGAGTTAAGCATCTCTCATAAAAAAAAGCACTCAAGCCAGTTAGAGCAAAGAAGCATTTAGTCATAGTAGCTTGTGTTACTCAAAACCTATGTCGTTCTCTAGTTAGTATGCTAGAGGGAGTAGCATCAGTAACTGATGTTCCAGGGTTGCGACACCTTCAAGTCAAGGGCCGACCAGTTAAGTCTATCAGATCTGTCGGACTCTCTCTTATTTTCCCATGTTAGACCTGCGATCATTCTAGCGACGTGAAAGAGAAAGAGCAAGAATAGAGTGATTGGAGCGTCTTCCTATACCGATTCACGATTACTCTGGTCCGGAAGAGTAGGTACGCTAAGCTACCAAAGTTCACACTCACTTCTCCTCCTCAAGAGCCGCTCGAGTCTCGTCTTTGGTTATGCGAAAAAACAACACTCTTTTTTTCTTAGCTTAGGTGCGTAGCTAACGGTAGCGTAAGAGCATGAAAGAGCTAAGTTATAATAAGAGTAGCTTGGAGTTTAGGAGCTTCGCTTCACGATCTCTAGCGGTCTTTCCTTGTTCTCTGTGAATGGTCTTCAAAGTACTATCCGAGATGAGGGATTTGGATATACTCTTCCCCGCCACGATCCTATAGCCCCTTGCAATCCGCCGTCTGAAAGAGGATCCTACTCATGAAGAGTGACTACGTTCGTTCCTATGCCAACATCGAGGCTTCGACAACTACTTCCAACGGCCCCTAATTGCATAAAAAGGACCAATCGTAGATGGCTCCGCCTCAAAAAGTTGGACTGCGGAAAGAGCAATCTATGCATCTCAGTGAGCTAGAAAGAGTTAGCAGTTAGCTTCACACCAACCCAACCCTCTGGGGCGCCAGGTCCCTGACACGATTCGATCCAGTGGGAGAAGGAGAAAAGAGAAAGACTAGTCCACGAAGAAGAGCCCTAGTTATAGGATCTCTGTCCCCTTCTTCAACTATGGCATGGCATGCCTCCTCTTCTACTGCAGGGGATTTTCGAACAACGGAAGTGTTTTTGTCCTACCTTCTTTTTTTCCGCCTGCTGCGTCCCGTCTCTCTCGTCTGCTTGAAACGGAAACGGAACTGCCCCCCTCTCTCTAACATCCATCCAAGTCAAGCCTACGCCTACGCTTGGAAAGACGAGCTCACTGTAAGGATAGTCAATATGAAGCAAGGGGATGCTAACCCTCTGTGCCGAACTCTCACTCAACTCCCCTCCCACCTCTCCAGTAGTTAGGTTTTTTGACTTATATTCCTTTCCATGGCAAATCCTCTCGACTCTACAGGGCTTGCTAAGTAATCCCGCAGACCAGGTAATCAAAGCAAAGATCCAATTTAGGCCCGCACCGGAAGAGAGGCGAGAACGGAAGAGAAGGCCGAACTGTCTAGCTCTATTGGACCTTATGTTTCATGTGAAGAAAGTGGGGTACGTGGACTGGTTATGCTAATGTGAGGATTGAGCTCGCAGCAGCAGTAGTACTTGCTTTGACTGGCTAGGAGATAAAGGGAGAAGATAAGCGGACAAGACTCAGGTTCTGTGTTGAGAGAGCACAAAAGTTGCTAGCTGCCGAAGGATCATTATTTCTTCCTGACCTCCGTTCAACGATCTGTGATATGCAGAGCCTTCGTGGTCTACTGGCTATATTTCATTGTTCTGCTTTGTTTTTTTAGTGATCTGGCGACAGGTAATCTTGACATGAGGAGGGTTCTAGCGGGAGAAGAAGCTAAAATATCCTTGTCGCATGAACGAAAGAGATAGTACTTGAGGTGGGTGGTGGGCACTTTCTAGATATGATTCTGCCTACCAGTTCGTGGAATGCCTTTTCAGCCTGTGAAGCGCTGCGCCCCTATCCGATCCTCTACCGCATGAAGAAGAATGAGTTGAACAGAGTCTCCAGGATATGGATCCTGACCCCACCCCCAGTCTCAAGCTGAAAGAAGGGCCCGGCCCGTGAACTAAGTAAGATAAGGAATCCGTGGTTGAATGAGATTCTGATGGCTAAGGGGTTCCTCAGTCTTTCCTGTCAATGCCCTCCCAAACCTTCAATATTAAAGCATTAAAAAGAGAGATGCGCCCCGCGTTTCATTCTTACCAAGTCCAATTCAGAGCCTTTACGGGAAGGCTCAAAGGAAGGGAAAGAGAGCAGTAGCAGTACGCAGAAAAGAAAGACCAGGGAATCGCCTTGAGTCTTATCTTATTCCGAATCTATGAAAGCGAATGAACTTCCGGAGCCCCATAGCATAGAACTTACTCTTCTCATTCAAGTATGAGACTTGGGCATAGTCAAGGGGGAAACTTCCCGCGCATCTACCAGACATTAAATAAAGTAGATCAAGCTGCGTCATTACATTCTTTCAGAACCTACTACTTTCTTTCCTCCTTTGTGCTATTTATCAGCAGATTGGGATAGTGAGGTCTCAGTCACCGAGTGAGCCGAGTCATAGGTCGGTAGCGGAAGCAGGTAGTAAGATTGGATCCACTCTTTCATTCGCCCACGTAGTTGGTCCCTGGGCTCCCTCTCTTCTTTCATTCTTATTTACTACCTCCTCGCCTAGATCAGAGAGCAAGATTCAATGTTAAGGGAATGCTGATTAAGACTGCTTCCACTCTTATCGGCAAAGAACTTCTCGGTCCGCCCTCTTGGCTTTGGTTCAGCTTTATGATAGTTGCCCCATACCTAGAAATAGCGATTGGTCTTCTTATAGAGTCTTGATTCGCCCTTCTTTCTGCCCTATTCCGTAGGCCGCGGAGCTCATGACATGAGAGACTTCCTGCCTGCCTGCCCTGCACCTGATAAAGAAAGTGAACTCGCCCTAATCTTACTGAAAGGACCTAATCCATGTTAGTAGATGTTCTGCCCCTTGCACTGCTACCGATAAAAGAATGTCAAGCCACTGTCCATTCAGGACCTTCTCTCTCTCCTTTCTGACGGTAGAAGGAGAACTTCTTTTTCCACTCTCTCTGGCTTACCTTTTTTATCCAACTATAGCTGGCTGGGCTTATGCAATTGTATGGCAAGGATATGAGAACTGATCCCACGTGCTGTAAGGGAACTGAGACTCGCAGGAAAGGCTACGTCTCTTATTGAAGTGAAGATAGCTTCTTCTTTATGCAAGACGAAAGAGCTACCTATTCATGGCAACTACTGCGCGAGCGCCTAGCCCAGCTTCAGACTGTGAGTTTGAACCATACAAGTTCTCAATCAAGGTTGCTCCGGCGGAAAGGGTATAGCTCGGAGGGTCAGATGGAGTATAGTTTGCTTTCCCGGAATTATGTGAGTTTATTCTTCCCGGGCTTCTTTATTCCTCTCTACCTCCCATCCACTTGATTTACTGGTCTGATTCTGGCTACATGCCTTATACGTGTGTGTTCATTATCTTCTAGTTTGATCGCTGAAGAAAAGAAAGCTGGAGTATTTGATCTTGATCCGAAAGTGAGGAGTCTGAGTTTGTGTTCAGTACGGACGCTTCACTAGGGCTCTTTGCCCCTTCCTGAGGACCCCATGCAGTAGTTCGGTTCGTGCTTTGCTTTGTCGAGCAAGAGAGCTCAGGCTTCGTATAAGCTTGCTGTGGGTGGGGTGGGCGCGTGAAAAGGCCAAAGAAGAGTTTGATAGACTAGAAAAGGATTGGTGACAGCTCCGAAGTTTAGCAATTCTTCTTCGAGTCAGTTTACCTTCTCCGGTTCAGAGTCTCAGGCTTGAGATTGAATGATGGATAAAGCGAAAGTGGGTGCTAGCTTTGAGCAGAGAAGGAATGACATATAAAAGGCTGGATTTGCATCACTGAATATGTAAGGGTGAGGACTGACAAGGAAAGGGAGTATTTGATCTTGTTGTGGCATTGCATTCTTTAGATCAGAATAGAATATACTTCACTACTAGATCTGAGTGCTCGGCAATACTCTTTGATTGGAATGTGCTTGTGAGCTTAGCGCCCTCGGGAGAACGAATGCACTTAAAGAGGGTGACCTAGATCTCTATTACAGGTCATATTTTTCCTTAGAATAGGCTCGAGCGGGGTGTGGGGTACGAATCGAACGTCAGTCAGAGAGCTGTGAAGACGAAGCCCCCGTCTGTTCAAACTCCCTAAAACAACCCAGGGATCCAATCCAACCAAGGCATTGTGCTCCGAACAGCAAGACGTCGAATAGATTCTTGTCAATTAATCCCCCCTCTCCAGTAGTTTGAAGTGTGCTCACGACCATTCCAGGCTCTGTCCCTTCTTCCTTCCGTACCTGCTCCCATAGGTCTCCTTGACTCAGAGTGTAGCTACCATTCATTAACATGGAGCATAAGCTGGCTACAACGAATGGAACTCAAATTCCTATTAAATGAACCCTATTAGAGAGGAGTGGGGGAAGAGTGAATGAACTATATGAGACTCTCTTCTTAAGCACATGATCCTTATTCGACTAAAAAAGCAAGGTACGAAGACAAAGGAAAAGAGTATAGCTGAGAGGGGGGTGCTTACGAATCAACATAGGCTGACTTCTTTCTCTTCTTTCTTAGAAGGATAAAGGAAGTACGGACGGGGGACTCTCGAGTCCCTACCTCTTGAAGCGGATTAGGAAAGGAATTAACTGCTGTAGCCCTCGTTTGCGAAGTGCTTGCAAGGTGGGGTTCAATGAAAGAGCGGACTCTACTTCGGCTGCAATTGGCGCTTAGCGTAAAAGAAGGGTATCTCTGGAAAAAAAGTATTCGACTCCCCACTTAGTATAGTCTAAGGATCGGATCATGCCTTAGGGATTTTCATTCACTCACATCCGGAAAGAAGAAGAAAGAGGAACGATAGGGAAGAGGGACCTGTCTCAATTCCTAGTCTAGTCCGGGTCCAGTCCATTGATCGGAGCAACTTCATTATCTTTCTTCTCCCAGGGTCGCTAATGTCAAGAACTAAGTAGGAGCTGGCCTTGGAAAGATTATTCATTCCATATTCTCACTCCTTCCACTACCCGGCATTCGCTAGTTCGTCCCTCGAGACGAGTCTCCTCAGTCCATTCATGTATGATATGAGACTGAAGCTCTTGTGCTAAAGAAAGGGTCGCTGAATTCCTATTATAAAATAAAATAAAGAATAATTTCTCCCTCTCCTTTGTCTAATCGCCTGCCCCAGCTATGGCCTAGAACCTGAATCTCAAGCAGTCAGGCCTCTTCTCTGATCTCTCTTCTGCTAAGTTAAGTAGGCAACCAAGTCAATGATTCTACGTCACTCGCGTTCGTTCCCTTCCTCTTCACGCATAAATTCATAAAGAATCATACCTGTGAGAGGAGACCTAGGCACTAGGCAGACGCCTAATAGATTAGATAGCGTATAAGTAGGCTCCCTCTATGGCTTCCTTCTTCTAATTCTCTATCAAAAGAAAGATGACCAAGAGTAGTTCGAATGTATATATAAGGGATTTACTTTGTTATAAAACCTACTCCAAGTTGTTTTGTTATACTTCCTACTATTATTTGTGAGTGCCCATAATCAATCTTATGATAAGTACCTCCATAAAGATTAATATTGAACCAATGAGAGGTTGATCTCGTCTCTATCGGACTCTCTAAATCATTCTTTTTGCTCTTATCTATCCAAATTGGGTTCTTCTCATATACCTATAGTTTTATGTATTATGATTTCCAATTCAAATATTTTGGATTTGATCTATTTTTCAACTCGACTCTTGATTCTTTAAGTAGAGTAAAAGAGTCTGGAGGTGGTACAGAGAGTAGAGTCCAAAAAGCATGTCTTGAGTTGGTAGAGAAAGAGGATCCCCGATAGCAAGCAGTAGACAAGTATATGAGAAAAAAGAGAAGTGTATGCTTGAGCTTCCAAAGAGAAAGGTAGCCTCCGCCTTCCAAAGAGAAAGGTAGATTCAGAGCCCTCCCCAGTCTGCATTGAAACCATTAGAAGGTCATGGGTCTACTCCCTTGCACTAGGTTGGAACGCTTCTATGCCTAACCTAAGCCTAATCAGTGCAGGTGCTCTGTTCAATAATGGAGTTTTTTGCACTCTTTCAGTCGGTTCTTTTTCCCTCAATTCGAAGCGACCGATCTCTCTTGCTATTTCTGGAGCTGATGTAATGAAAGCGACCACGACCGAAGAATCCACACGCAAGCAGAGTCCTTCTTTCAAGAAAAGAACTGCCCGTGCACGGATACCCATTCTCAAGCAGTGTATCCACAGCCTCTTGTACTAATCTTTCCTGACACATTACTGACCGGCCTTACGTAGATTCATGAGCACCGATAATGAACTCGGCTCTAGAGTGCTCACTCCCACATCTATCTTCTTGATGGGTCTCAATTCGGGAACTGAAGCACCGGTTCTACATGAAGAGTTTAGCCCTTAGAATCTTATAATTTCTCTGTTCGCACTACTTAGCTTTAGCGGATTAATCATTCATTTCCAGTCTCACCCTCAACCCCGGAGCAGCTTCTGAGAAAGAGGGCTCCCTTCTCTCGCGGATGCTTCAAGTCTAGCCTCACAAGTCAGATTTCGAAACCTTAGCAGATGCCCAGGGAACCCAATCCTACACGTTCGAGAACTTCAAGATAAAAAAGATCATCAGGCCACGATCTCCCATATTCCATCTGAGGGTGCCATAGATAGGGTTCGAGTCTCCTAGCTCCACTCTCGATGTGGAAAGAGTCAGATCCGGCTCAGTGCTTGATTCAGCTCCGGTAGCCATGTGAGTCTCATATGTGACATACGCCTCACGGGTGGGTCAGGTGGCTTCGCACCATTTGATTAAGAGTTGGCCGGCCACTCCCATACGAGTCTTAGCTTAAGTAGTCTTAATTATAGAGTGTTCCCGCTTGATGAAAGACCGATTCCGACTAAGAAAAGAAAGAGTTGAGTGAATTGACCTCTTTATAGTCTGCTGCTGGCTTGCTTGGCTTAGTGAGTCAGTGAGTCCTTTCTTTCAATAGTCTCTTAGGAGGGATAAGAGTCAGATCTTCTTTATCAGTATGAGTAGCTCTGGCAGTAAGACTTCTCGTTCGGGGTGCTACGAAGAGAGAGAAGTCTCAGGGGGCCGATTCTGACTTCAAAGATAGTAGCCCCTGACTTGATTTGATTAACATTCTTCTGCTCTTGCCCGGGAGGATATGGATAGGGACTAGGACTAGGATTCCTTATGAGATGTCTGCTGCTGAGATGGTTCTTTCGTCACATCTCTTTTCATGGATTGGCTGCGGACCTCCCCGACCGGTAGTACGGTAGGTTTGATTGAGTTGAGTTCAGCGTGTGGGATTAAATCAACCGGACTACTTATTGTACGCATTCGGAGGAGCTACTTAAGTTAAGCTGCACCGAAAAGCACTCCCCTTAAGCCTTAAGTAATTGGATGGGAGGAATCAAAGTGCAAGGTACGAGCTCTCAGTGAATGAACTGAAACTTCCTTTCTTTTCGGTTAGGTTAGTGAAGTGAACCGAGGTGTTTGATTTGATCTTCATGGTCTTGCACCAGTCGCATATGAGACCCTGAAAGTGTCTTCTGAACCCTGGGATCTTCCCTTAATGGACCTCGCTAAAGAATGAAACTCAACCCTGCAATTAAGCCATTCACCAAATGTTTATAGCCATTCAGATTGTTGTGTTGGTGTTGGGTCATGATGCAGCTCCTCACTCCTTGACTTTAGTGTATGATTAAAGGTGCTAAGCAGTGTCCAATCTTTGAGTGCGACCAACTAGTCCAATGATAGAGTGAGTGCGAGTGAATTGAATAAGTGCGAGTCAGTCCTACCAACTAGTCCTCTGTCCTCTCTTCCCTAGTCTCCTTCTCAGGCTGTCCCACGTCCAATCAAAGCAAAGAACTTGAAGCTGCTCTAAGATAGAGTGAAAAGATAGATCCGAGGAAGATCGAACGAGTCCATTCAAAGATAGAACTTGAAGCTATAGATAGATCAACTATCAGCTATAGATAGAAAAGAGGTGTGAGGGAAGGGTTCAGGAAGCATGGGGCAGCGGACAGGCGGGACACAAGCAAGAGAGATCATCCCAGCCCAGTCATCAACATCAACCGAGCAATAATTATATGGAGAGTGGACGGTCTCCGAGCAAGAGCATCGTTCATTTCCGGCTCAGAGATAGTAATTAGGAATAGGTCTAGTTCGCTACCTTCTGATTGTGAACCTGACTTCCGGCTCAGAGATAGGTAGGGGTCTAGCGACTCGACTCAATTCTCGTGGGGTCTATAGGAGGTCTAGCGAATCCATGAAAGTCGGGTAGGTCTAGCGCTTATCAATTCAATTCAAGTCTTAGGTTGGTCTAGTATAGCGAAATTCTCTGATTCTCGTACGAACTTCTCTGCTCTGCTTCTCGGGCGGGGGAAGAGGTTCTCTTCTTCTTCATGCCAGGGGGAGACTCCTCATTCACCAAGCGAGGGGAAGTTTCATCAAGCGAGGTGCTATGCCTCACATTCTCTGCTGGGCGGGAGTGCAATCCATGGAAGCAAGCGAGTCAGCGAGTGAGGAATGGCCTACCCTACCAAGAAGTCAAGCGAGCCTCACATTAGCTCTTTCGAGTGAATCAAACCTTGCGTGCGCTCTTTCGAGTGAATCAAACCACCAGAGCGCTCCCGAACGAACGAATGAAAACAATCGAAGCTTCAAATGAGATCTGAGGTGCGAGTGAAAAGAGGAGAAATTCCATGCCAGGGACGGGTGAGTGAAACTAGCTGAGCCATTATCGAAGCATAGCAGACGGCAGAGAGACTCATGTCGGAGAGCACGAAACTCTCGCATCTCGCATATTGAACTTGGATCTCGGACTCAACCTATTTATTGATTTATTGAACAGAGATAGAGGGTTGAGCCGTGAGGGCACTGAAATTATCGTTCCCGTCCCGTCCAAGGAAAGACGAGCCGGTGGCAAGGCTCAGAAAAGAAAGAGCAGTCAAGTCCAGGACAGGTGCGATGGTCAAGAGAAGAGTATAGGTCAAGGAAGGTGCTCCGCCAATGATTGATGATGGCTTGGTGATTCTGCCCGGAGCCGAGCTTCGATGCTCAACTCATGCCCAGGTCAGGCCTGCCAATTCAAGTCATTGTCCCAACCAGCCCAGCCCATCCGAAGACAGCGGACTAGGCATTTCGATCGAGGGACGTTAGGGCTGACTATAAGGAAGAGACGAATGATAGTGACGTCTGAATACTTGAAGGGACGTAAGGGCTCAATAACGACCGTTAGGGAGAGAGGCTCCAAGTTATTTAAGGAGAGGGAAGAGAATCTATATGGGGCAATAAGGAGCTAGAGAGGGGGGCCGGCACCTAAGGAAGCGAGAGAGGGACTAGAAGAAGCACTTCTTCTAGTCCATGCCATGTGTCTTTGTTCGTTGCCTCCCTTTCCCGTGTCCTTATGCGTATCTGTTGTTACAGTTGACGCGGTTTGGACGGTTTATTTCAACTCCGGCGTTTCCAATGTTCCCTTGTTCCCCAAACCCTTGGGTTTCCCCCCCTTTATTTGAGGTTTGGCTGTCGGTCGGTCGCGGCTAGGCCTGCAAGTCCTCCCTTTTTTTGTCCCTGCAGGCTGATCCCCAATATCCAGTAAGGTTTTATACTGTCATAGCCCTATGCCATCTGTCTCAGTTAGCAAGAATTGGGAAGGGGATTCAATCGTTGCCCGTGTCTGGTTTGGATCAAATGATCTGTCTCTTCTTTCGGCATTAGTTTGATCGCTTAGAGTGACCCTCTGTACGTCTAGTATGTAAAGGTTGGCTCAATTAGAGTGAGGACGCTGGTTCAGAGGATCCTGGCGGACCTTTGCTGTAACCCACCTATACGACTGGTTAACGAGGGTTCACTTGGGGACCTGTGTCCCGGGGCAATTTGATCATGTCCTGGCGTATGTGTCCCTAATGTGTACTCGAAGACTAAGTGTTTCCTTGTTGCTTCGTTATGCGCTACTCTTGCTCTGTTAGACCGTTGCTAGTGTGTCTTTGAATGGCGCCGGTTTCCCTTGTTTCAACCCTGTGAGGGACTCATCCATTAACTCCGTTGAGGCTAAACCCTACTGGGCCGTCTCCTGCGGGAGTTTCTAACCCTCTAGCCGTCTTCATCTAACTCGATGTTCCCTGTGTTTTGCTCTCGTTTATTGATGTTTCGAAGTACTCGGGAGCGAAACGGGCACCGTCTCACCCTTTGCGTGGTTCAGCGGCTCCTCCTTTCCTTCGAAAGCTGCCTATGGTCTCCCTCCGTATGGATTTACTAGGTACTAATCTTTGCTTCAGCTGTGAGCAAGTGTGCATATCGTCGTTCAACAGGAACTCACTTTCCCTAACGCAACTCCGGATTTTTAAGATGAAGTTGTGCCCGCCTTCACCTGGGTAGACTCCCGAAGGTTTTAATTCCAGTGTTTTCCCCTTCCTGTCTTTGTGCTGTTTTTGACAGTTTTAAATCCCCGTTGTGTATATACTGCCTCGCTTCGACAGTGTCCCACTTAAAGGTTATACCAATAAGCCTATAGCCAAAGCTATAGGCTTATTGGCTGTGGCCGAGAGAATCTTTATGCACGTCAGTGGCTAATAGTTGAATAGTCTTCAGTGGTAATCGTTGATTAGTCTTTTCGGTTGGCGCCCATTTCATGCGCCATACAGGACTGCGAAGGGTGCCAAGATCTCATGTTGTGAACTCATGTTAGCTTGTTTTCCTTTTTATCGGATGACCCCTTCGAGCTGCACTTAGTGTGTTTGTTTCTGACTTGGAGGTACCAGTGGCCCTTTGTGGATTTACCGAAAGGGCTCAATCCTTTGTACCACGGATTGGTTTTAGGTCTTTGACTCTACTTACCAGCTCCACCGCAGGAAATTATAGTAGTAACAATTGGGAACCCCCGTATCTTGTTACTTTTCCACATAACTAGTTCTCGGTTTCAAGTCTGAACGTTCGCCTCCAAGCTGCTGTATCTACCACCTGCCCTCTGCCACTTTTACAACGTTCAGTTGCATGTTTTTGTTATCTGTGCATAAGATCCTTGAATGTTTACACGTTCCTCAGTCGTGCTAGTCGCTAGAGTAGGCCCTGAGCAGCCTTACTTTCTTCGACCCATAAATCCACAGAGAACTGATGTTCAGTACCCTCACCTAGTTCCAAATCTAGCCTTCAACGGGCTTGTCCTGCGAGTTGCGTCTTTTTTTAGGTTTAGGGATGATTGCTTGGTTCAAATTTTCATAACAGATCTTTGATTAGGCATTTCTCTCCACGTCCGTGCTTGTTGCCCAGGTGAATTTCACAACAGTGTAGTTTCCTACTGTGTTGTGAGTCCACACGTGCGCTCGCAACCAACGAACGAGTCTGATCCAAATTTTCAACGACCTAGAATATATAAGATATATTCTAGTACGCCACTGTACAAGAAATGAGGGGGGCCCTTCCTTATCCCTCAACTCTCCGGTTCAACCGTTAGACCGGCCCATTTTCACACCCTAATCTCTTCTAAGACACGATCAACTAAGATAAGCAGACACACCCAAATCAAAAGCACTAATCATAGACCCGATTTATCATTACATATCATATATACTTTCAGGCCTTTCGAAAGCCGGGGTCAGAGAACTCCTAAATGCAGTTCATACGCAACCCACCAAATTCCGACCACCCTCGCTTCTACGAACCACTGACTGACCTGGTTGCTCACAGAACATATGCTACGATCTGCCGGGTCTTTCCATATTGATTGCGCGCGGGTCTACGAGACATGGGACTTAGGGCAACTCTTACTCTGGCTTCAGGCGGCGGCCCGGACGTGATGGAAGCATCTCGTATGTAGAATGTACACGGAGTAGTAAGAGGATGCGGCCTTCGGGTGTTCGCCACTTGATTGAGTTTCCGAACGAAGTGGTTGCTTCTGCTTGTCGGGCAGCCTGACTTCATTCATGCATGGGCGTTCCACAAACGAAAGCGAACCAATGCCTGAGTTAGGTCTTCGGCAGGGCAGATGGTACTAGACTGACTCTCGTTCCTCGGTCTGTCTTTTCGCCCTTCTAACTGAAAGTCTCATCTTTTCCTAGTGTTGTATTAAGGGACTGTTGATATGAGAACTGGAAGCTAAAGCACAACATTTCCTTTAAGTTCTGTAAGGAAGTCATGCTTTTTCCCTTTTGAGATAGTATCGGACTAATCTATCTGGAAGTCTTTCTTTAGTTCCTGTTCTTTTCTACCCCGCATTCCTGACTTGAGTAGGGAATGGAGTCAGGGGGGATACTGTACTGCCAGCTCAAGGGTTCCCTTCCCTTGAATTAGGGCTAAGTCAGGTAAGCAAGTAAGTAAGGTGTAGTTGCAACAACGGCTTTCGCGTTAGCCTGGTTGAGGTCAAAGAAGAATAAAGGGATATCCGTGCTTTCCCCTTTGTGCTGGGACACATAGTTGTTGTTGGTTCGCCCGGGTGACGGTCTTCTTTCCTTATAAGGATTGTAACCCGGATCATCTTAATCATCTGATGTGTCCCTTTAAAGGCACGGACAAGTCTGGAAAGTGCCCTTCGCATGTTTTCTGCGCTGTTGATGGTTTGGGCAAAGGAGTTTCCTTTTCGACGGATCCTATTCCTAGCATTTTTATTTTTTATTTTATCGCCCCTACTCTCGTCAGCTTCCCACTAGTTTTTCAAATCTTTTGTCGCTCCACCAGCCCTGCTAGCCTACTTACTATTTGTATTTGTGTGAAAGTCTTTTGCTGTAGCATCTGGCTTTTCTCGAAAAGGCCTCTCCGGCTATAACAGTGTCATCAACCTTCGCCACTCAAATTTTTCATGCAAGGAAGGATCCCTAATGACGCCTCCTGGTGTTGGAAAGGAATCATGCAAACGAGGAATCTCCTTAGTAAGGGCCTTTGCTTCTCGGTCAGAAATGGCGGATCAATTAAAATCTGGGAGGATCCATGGATCCCAAACCCCCACAATTTTCGGCCTAGCCCTAGAAATGAAGGACAGAGACCAGAATCTCCGACGTTAGTGGCAGACCTTATCAACCAGGATTCCCGAACCTGGAAAGAAGATCTAGTCAGAAAACTCCCCTCCAGGTGCACAGGCTATTCTAAACGTGCATATCCCTCAGAGGGAGGAGCAGGATGTGGCAATTTGCCCAGATAGTAAGGGTAGATTTTCTGTCAAAACAGCCTACCACGCGGACCAGGCTCATCGATCCCTGATCCTACAAGGGCCTCCAAGTCTGCTCGATCTTAGGATCCTTTAGCTCCTATCCCCCAGTCAATAGACAATGAGCAAACCGCAGAACAACTAGTGTTCGTCTAAGCGTGCTACCGGCGTTAGTGTTGCGGACTTTAAAAGCTTACCGAGATATAGGAGATCTTTCCTCTCCACTTACTCAACTTCCGTGCCGTCAATCGTTTGGCTTACTTGGATTCCTCATCTATATCCAATCCCAACTGGTCCCGTTCCCAATGGGAGCTAATCAGCTATCCCCTGCTTCATGGGGGTAGTCCCTTTCTATCTTATTAGTCTATTCTTATCCTTCCTTCGAAGCTATATTCATCTATTCATCTCTAATTTTCTATTCTTATTGGTTTATGACCCGGCCTCGGATCCGGGGCTCGAAGCAAGGTTCTCTTCCTTTACACATTCTTCTGTCTCTGATACCTCTTCCCATCTGCCTCTTTCCACGGGCACCCATTACGTTTCCTCCTTTACCTTACAAAGGCCGCCTTAACGCCGTATCCAAGAGACTGACCTTTATCCTATAAATCTTGGATGTACAGATTCGCGCCTATTATATGAAAAAAGGGCACTCCAACACCTGGAGGAAATTTTCTGTTCTGGAGTTACAGACAAGGAACTCCATTCTGTAATGAAGGTTGTCTTCTCTCTGTCTTCCTCAGCCATCTTAATCTGGTTGTAACCCGAGAATCCGTCCATGAAGGAGAATAATTCATGTCCCGCAGTATTGTCGACGAGCATTTCTATGTGTGGTAGCGGAAAATCATCTTTCGGGCTTGCCCTGTTCAGGTCTCGATAGTCAACACACATTCTGACTTTGCCATCTTTCTTCGGGACTGGCACTATATTTGCTACCCATTCTGGATACCCTGCTACCGTTAGAAATCCGGCATTGAGTTGTTTCTGTCTGAACTTCTTCTTTTATCTTCAACTGGACAGCCATTTTCATCCTCCTAAACTTCTGTTTAACTGGCTTGCATTCCGGTCTAAGCGGAAAATGGTGGACCACCATGTCAGTGTCTAACCCAGGCATATCCTCATTCATAAGACCATGCGAAGACGTCTTTGTATTCCCTGAGCAACTGAATAAGCTGTGTCTTTAGAACGATGTCCCGATTTTGACCTCTTTTATCTCCCCATCTTCACCTAAGTTCACTTTCTCAACCTCCTCCTGGTATGTGTTGGGGTACTCTTACAATAAAATGGAAAATGCCACCAAGAGAAGAGGTGAGGACGCTGCTTCACCGACTAGGCGAAAGTAGCATTCAGGCATCGTTAGAGGAACTACCCCTCTTGGGCGAACAGATATACCAACTTTCTATTATAGCCGCATTGATGATTTCCCCTTTGACTCGGGATTGGATTGGCTGCGGGCAATTCATCGATCAATCGTAAGTGCTCAGAGCAACCTTGGAACATAAGTTCAGATTCTATGATGCCACCAGAAAGAAATAGCTTATCTTAGTAGAATCGCAGGCATTCCCGAACGAAAGAATCAATTAGTGTCTACGTTTCCGCTTTCTCTTATTATATTTTTATTACTAGAGGGCACCCGTGCAAGCAAGTCCTTTCTCTGGGCCAATGGTGAATCATCCAGATCTGGGCTCAAGTCGAATTCCTCAATTGCTTCCGCTTCGGTGAGAGTAAGAGAGGCACTTAAGCCCTGCTTGCTTCAATGTCTTTGTCTTTCTGGACTCATAAGAGGTAGGAGTAAGTACGAGTGGTCACATAGCTATTTCATATAAAAAGTCAAGTAAAAATCCGTGAAATCAGATCGGGAAGTGGCTGTTGTCTAAGATGTCTTTCGTTTTTTATTGTCTTTGTTCTGCTTTCAGCTGGAAAGAAAGAGAGTACTGCCTCTGTTCTATGTGTCAGGACCGGTCATGAGGCTCTAGTGCTACCTACTGTGCTTTCCGACTCCCGAGACCCTGACTTTGCCTTTCAATTCAGCTAGCTCTTCAACCCTGCTTGACAGAACATAATATCCTTTGATTTGATCCCGGATTCCATTCCTTGAATTGCAGGAAGGTCAGGTAGTCCAGGAAGTCTTCTAAAAAAATTCCCAATCTCGTCTATAAGAGCAGGTTCCTCCCCGCTATGCCACTTTATAGGCGTAATCACTGAGAGACTTCCCCTCTTTTTGTTAGTCTACCGGCTGGGAAAAACCCTCTCTTTTTCATTCCCTTCTTCTTCTACGTATGCCTATGCCCCTGATTAAGTAGTTTTATTCAGGTTGGGTCGGCTACTCCTTGATCTGGGCATACAAGAGGGCTTGGGGTTTGGAAGTTGGGAAGGGAGTCCGCCTAGGTTAATATCCTGACTTCTCGTTTTCCGCTGTCTTTGACTTCGGAGCTGGTGTATCTGTGACCAGGCTACTCCTTTCCATTCCCTCAACGGTTTGGTAATCGGCTAATCTAGTTGCTTTGGTAATCGGCTAATCTAGTTGCTTAGACCTTCCTCTCGCTTTCAGTCGAGCATATTTACATAACCTCTCGCCGATGGTTTAAGAGTTGCGTTGGCGTGACGCTAATTTACTAGACGGATATTTTAGTGCTTTAGTTGAACTCATGTTATGCCTTTGGCCCAGTTGTTGGATAATAAATATATATTCTTTGCTGTCGGATTTCCCGATGTTTTTTTTTTAGCAGCTAAACTGATTGCCCTGAAGCAAGTAACTTCACTTCAAGCTTTCGAGCTAAGCCTAGCCTATTCCTCAGTGACCAGCCCAAAAGACTGATCCTTTTCCCTTCTAGCCTTGAAAGGCAATTTCTTAGTACTAGCAGCTTGCATTCTATGCCATTTCTACTATTTATATAGATTCAACCTCCTACTGCTCTTCGATTAAGGCATAACTAAACCTTTTCCTATTCCATGCTTCTGATTCAATTTAATTCACCGGCTATTCACCCCTAAAGCCATTGTCCACAACTTCGGCTTAGTTCAAAAAGAGCCCTAGCTAGAGAAAAGTGCTCTTTATACCTTAAAATACCTTAAATGCGCGTATCATCCCTTGCTTCTTTCCTTTTGTGAACCGGAGCTTCTTACTAACAGCTACCTGACCACAGTCACTCAGTCTATTTACTCCCGGGCTTTGGTTTTAGATAGATTTCCGAGTGCTATTCTTACAGCTTTCCCAATCAATCAATTAATGTGCCCCCCCTGCTACTGCTGCCATACCACATTCAGTCCAATTGGGCTAAGGATTCTCTATAGAATAGACTCTCATGATATTATCTTATCTTCCATTATCGAGGGTAAGGTCTCATAATATAAGAGAAGAGATATGGGACTGTTGAAGGCTAGGAGCTTAGGTTCTAGGAGCTTTAATGTGCTAGCTAACTAACTAAAGAGTTAAGGAGAAGGGAATCGAATCCGAACCTCCGCAAGAAGAAGAAGCTAGCCATCACTTTCTAATTCATCAACTTATGGATTCTCATAGTCCAATTCTCTTGGTGGATCACGACACTCCTCTATCAGTGTTCTGTCCTTGCTTCTCGATAAGATCCGGTTCCTGAGGTTCTTGTAATCAAGAAATGATGGTTCAAGCTCCTAGTTACGTTGAATCTCTTTCTACTGAATCTACCATAATTTAAAAACTCGTCCACGGGAAAGATTCCAGTTCTCAAGTCGGGTTCTGGGGATCAGAGTTCATGTTGCTATTGCTATGCCGACGAAGAATCAATCTCAGAAAGAAGAGTCTCTCTTGCTCTAACTGCGAAGCTCAATCTTTGCAAACCTGACTCAGTCGAATCATGAAGTAGGTAGGAGGAAATGGTGCCCGGGCTCTGGTCTAGGTGAGTGAAGGTCCCGACCTCGGAGTTGCCATGCATGCATTTGACTAAGTAACTTTGCTCCCGTCTCGGCTAGGCGTGCTAGGCCAATTGAGTGTTGCGAAGGTTCGGAGGCAAAAAGGAGACTAATCACTCCTATCTTAGTTGTACGTGTTCAATTATATATATATAAAATTATACCAACAAAACTAGTGGTTTTGGGCTGGACTCCTTTTTCAATTCAAAGAACCCTTTTATAGAGAGGAACTGGTTTTCACCCTATATCGGACTCCAAATCGATCTTTTTTAACCCTCCTCTATAGTTGCACTGGTTTTCCATATGGATAGGACTCAGCTCAGCCCGGGAACTTTGCCTCTCAGCTGATGATCTCAGATCCCTGCCCGATTCCGAAGAAACTGATTCAAGGGAGCTCACTGATGAAAGGGAAATTCGCCTGGCACTATTGGAAGGTGCCTGTAAGGTGCCAGTCAAGGTTTGATCCGCTGCCTCTACTCTACTCCTGGGTGGGTAAGGGGGAGTCTCCGCCCTCGTGCGTGCCCTCCCATTCCTGGTCTAGCTCCCGAAGTGGATAACTGCCTGGAGGTCCAGCTGTCTACTCCAGCTCATAGTCACTTCCGTTCTGGTCTCGCTCTTAGAAGCCCCGGGTCGGGTCGCATAGCAAATTTCCTTCCGCACCTCGCTTATGAGACTTGTCTACCGAGACTATGCGAAACCCATCGTAGACATCTCCGACATCTTGCCCGGCCTGCTGAGTCCAGTCGACCTTCCTCCGATGACTGTGAGAGGCTTCCACGTCGCTGCCGCTCTCCCCTTGCTTTCTTCTCTTTTCGACAAGACGACTGGTAGATGCTTCACACATGCAAGTCTCACGTTGAAGGGCGCCCCCCGACCACCCCCAAAGCACAGAATAGAATGTGCGATGAGACCGCTCTCTTCCAAAGAAAGAGGGGCAACGCGCGAAATTGAAGAGCTTCTCTGAACAGATTGATTCTCTTCACAGTGCGAACGATTGTGCTTAACTTTTTCAGTGCGTTTAGCCGGCTGCTGCTGCTTCATATCCTGGTCCTTCTCTCGTCCCTTCGTTTGCTTAGTGCCGAACTAATACTGATTGGTATAGGAATGAAGAGAAGGATAAGGGACCTGCTTCTATTAATAGTGCAGATAAAGCGTACTTCTACTGAAGTGAGTCCGCTTCAGAAGAGAAGAGGAAAGAGTTAGTGGCTATTAGGACCCTTTCACCAGAGCCGGCACCAACAACTATTATACGTCCTGAACGCTCCCTATTGACTTTCACCATTCACGAGAAGCAAGGGCACTCTGCCCATTCAATATTAATTCTCACCATGATGCATTCTGAATTGCAGCGTGAACTTCCCTTCTCTGAAAGCCTAAAGTGGTGCAAAATCGGTATCTCTTCAATGTGGCATATCGCACATTCATATTCCTTTATTGCTCTTCGGAACGACACGGATCCGGAGACTATGGTTCACTCGGGAGCTCCCTCACAAGCAATAAATGCCTTAAGAGAAAGAGCCGATCACGAAGCATACCCTCCCCGATTATCTGTAGCGTACGAGTCTCTTGCTGCTCTTGTTCTATATTGGAAGAAGTGCGATTGGGTTCGTCTTCAGTCTGCCCTCTCCCGTTGGTGCCTAATCAATAACTCCTAAAGAGATGGAAATCTTGCTTACGCGGAAAGAGCAGCACTGGCATGATGACTTCTACTTTCATCAACGAGAATGGGAAGGGGAAGAGACGAGACTTACTAAGCAAAGGGAACACGTTGCTATCGCTCGAGCTCATGTCTTCGTTCCATCTCCTTCACTCGTTCTGGGTGCAACTATGAACGCCAATAGCAGCAGAAAGATTTGCTGTGGAGTCTTTGTAGGTTGCGTTAAGAGTCTTAGAAGTTCCCGTATTGTTAGCAGCTGTTGGTGAGCTCTCCTTTCCTTCTTGAATTCCTTCTTTGAATGTAAAGTGTGATCTTCTATACTTATTAAATTCAAGTAGCCTCACCTCAAACAAAGAACCCACGGAACGTGAGAGGATTCAACAACAAGCGTGAAGGACGGGATCCAACCAAAGCTAATACAATACAGTTAAGGAGCGAATGATAATGACGCCTTTCCGGCTTCGGAAGAATCTGAATTACAAGAGTTCAAACTAAGCGTGAAAAGAGTGAATTCAAAGAGTTAATTAGCAGCACTAATGCTGTTCGGAGCACAATGCCAGCTATATATAAGAGTCCCTCCCACGTCTTAACGTCGCTAGTAGATGCCGCATAAATCGTCCCTCTCCCAACCGCTACAGTCGTGAATGTCCACGTCGCTGTCGCTCGTACCATGAACTCTACTCACTCGTCCAAGCTGCAGTCGTGAATGGTTAGATCTGTCGTAGTTTTGTAGTGAATGAAAAGAGAAACGAGTTCATTCCAAACATAACTCAAAGAGGGGAGCGTAAGGGCACTTATATATACAAATATAAGCTTGTCGGGACTCAAAGAAGCGGGCAAGAAAAGAAGAATGATTGTCTGAGGGGGTGGAGCACCAGAAGTGAATTAGTTGTTGCCTCAAACTACCCTAGGAGCGTACGAGGAACGACTAAAAGGATATGCTCGTAGCTCGACTGATAATGAGTTGGAGTGGTTCATTAGTTGTTGCACGGCTTGGTTCAATCTTGTTTGAGGTTTCTTTTGGCTCCTATCCAAGAGTGACTGCTTTTAAGAGGGTAGAAGATACCTTATTTGGAGCTACAGTCCAAGAGTGAATAGAATATGAGTGATTGTTGTTCATTCCAATTTGTACTCGTGAGGAAACCAAACCCTAACTACAGTGAAAAAGAGAGAGTTATTAGTACGCTACAGGGAAAGCCCGTCAACGTCGCTGTCGCTCGTACCTTGAATAAGCAGGCGTAGCACCTATAGTGATCAGTTCTAGGGACGAACACTTGAGTTCAAGTTCAGGGAATGTAAAGAGGGGAGCGGATGGGCAAGCAAATTCAATTAAATTCAATTCTTAAGCAGCCAAGCACTCGGGCTCAAATCAGTACGCCCGGGAGAAAAAGGATAATGGCTCCTCTTGAATCAGTTGAAGAAACCCACGGAGCGGTGGTACTTAAGTTAAGTCAAATGGATGACGGAGCGATTCCACGTGCTAGCCGAAAGGCCGATTAGGATGATGCCTCGGCCCGTCGTTTCACTCGGTCGTCGCTATCGCTCGTACCTCGAAAAGAGAAGGAATGAACTCTAACCATGAATTCTTTCTCTTTCCATGAACTGCTGCAGAAAGATATGAGTAGGCTACCCTTTGTCTTCCGGTCGGGGTGCCAGGTACGCCAATCCTAGAACTTACACCAGATATTGAAAGAGGAATGAACTCGTCCCATTCACTATAACCCTCAAAGACCGGATAAAGAGCATATGCTGCCTTTCACTCCGAATAGTCGTCCTAAGCAGCTCCTGAGTCAGTTCCAGTTGCTTATGGTTCCACTCCTTTCCTTATTGTACTCGTTCTTGTTGGCTCCGCACTTTCTCCAAGAGGCTCTGCACCTGTTGATGTTGAAGCTCATAAAGGGTTTGCTTCGGGGCGTAATTCCATATATAACTCTATGGGGTGCCATGTATGACCCGAAGAGTGAATGGCACATTCCATGAACTACTAATACTAAGGTTAGCGTACGCCTAGAACAGATCACTGAAGGAATCTAACCTATCCGAACCAGCTCATAAAGAACTCCAATTATGATGATACAAAAGCAAAGCAAGTAGCACAGAGTGAGAGCGGTGCGAGGCGTGCGGAACTTCGGTGGAGTTATCAAAGAGAAAGTAGCCAGCTATCGGTCAAGGAAGACAGGCTCTGACCAGAGTAGCGAAGCGGTCGATTCGTTCAAGTAGCCTTCGGGCAGTACGGTTGCGACAGAAGAGAGAACGAGACCCGAGCTCATGCACCTATTTCTATTTCTATTTAACCGATCGACCGAGCAATCTCACAATGGTAGGCCGACCTATTGAACCTCCCTCGATCTACCGAGCAGTAGCTGTTGCTGTAGCAGTAGCAGTAGCAGTAGCTGTCGCACACTTTGATTGATGGTCAAATGATGATGATACAATAAGGTCCTAAGAGGAAGGCACGGAACCCAGAAGGGAAGGGGTTCGGTAGTAGGAATCTACCCTTGTCAGAGCAGGGATCTTCGACAATCACAATTATATAGTGAGTACCATGGTGAGTACCATTGTTAAATGGTGAGTACTATTGTTATATTGTTAGTACTATTCTATTGATTGAGACGTGATGCATAGATCTATAATGCGTGCGCGAACTCATGTGGCTTGCGCGGGAAAGATTCCAGTCCCTGCCTCTTGTTCGTCCTCGCCTAAGAATCTTCGGCATGTTCGTCCTCGCCTAAGAATCTTCGGCATGATGTTATCTTCCCTAAGTCACTCCAGTTCAGTTAGCCAGACTAGCTAGACTCAGAACTAGTAGTTTGATCCGTCGTGGTAGGAAGACTAGGAGGACCGGGATTAGAGACTAGATCAGTGCTTGGGAGGCATTCCACTTGGAACACACATCAATCATCAGACGAGAGGCCGACTAGCCAGAAGCCCTTAAGAAAGGTGCTACGCAGTGAAAGCACGTGGGCAAGCAAGGGAAGAGAGGCCAGTGAGGATCAACCTCTCATGCCTTAGCAGTACGGAAGATACAGACATACCCGAAGCCATGGGAATGGGTGAGACTCTATGGACCCAGAGACCGAACGTGAGTCTTTCATACGATACCGAACGTGAGTCTTTCATGATATAGAGACGGAAGTGGAGAGCTATGCCAATCAGAAGGTAGGATTCGCAATGCCATGCCAGCCAATCAATCGTTAATAGAGGGCAGGAGATCAATCGTTAATAGAGGGCAGGAGAAGCATAACATATAAGTTACGTTAAGAGAGCTACGAGAGAGCACGATAATCCGTAGGCACCAGCACGGGAAAAGAAAAGTAATATAATAATGGTTCCCTCAAAAACAAAAGTAATAATGGTTCCTTTCCTTCTAAGGGTAAGGAGTTCCCTCTAAGGGTAAGGAAGAAGTATGTGGAATAGCCATCATGCTATAGGGCTTGCACCATTTCGGGCATACTCCGCACAACTTGTAGTAAGAAAAGCCGGGGGCAAGTGGTCGAGTGATAGTAATGGATCTCTTTGAGTCGGTTCTAGCCCACTAGGGAGAGCCGTAGAAGCCAGCCAGAGATCTGGTGGTCCTATCGGATATGGGGTATGTATGGTAAGCAACCATCGCATGCATGCAAGGGAGCTTCTGTATCGCGGACATATTATCGCAGCAGTGGTCAAGCGGGCATATGTCTTCAGTGGTTAAGCGGTGGGAGGGCCATTCCAAGACTCAGGGAACTATTCTGTCCCATTCGCTCACACCTATTCCAATCACAAGACTACTGCTATATAGTATAGGCCATCCAAACAAACCGCTAAGGCGGCGAATAGGCGCCTAGGAATGAATGAAGCAGGGCCCGGCATCCCGGACCAGAGGGAGCTACTCAGCCTCTCCCTTGGGTTGGGATCCATTGGAAGTCCAGCAGGGGATGGCCAAGATTAATGCACTCCGCTTTCCTTCTTTCAGCTATCGGGTATGGTCAACTCTCCTTATCTTATATTGAACTGGCTGCCGCTCTTTCGCTTCAACAGATAAGAGAGAAGATCAGGCCCTTACTACCGACTGCCGGCGCCTATGCCAATGGTTGGTTGCTAATCCTAGTGATGGTTCGGTTCCTAATGCAAAAAAGTGCGAAGAAAGTTACGGAGCAGCTCCTCGGGGCTAGTATCTAGTGATTTCTATGTCTCTGGGCGGCTAGTTATTCTAGGTAAGGGCTTGCTGCATTCAGTTTTTAGAGAAAGAAAGGGTGAGTTTCTCGCTCGCTCTACTCTAATATGGCGCGTGGGCTCATCTTCATTTCTATTTGATCGCCCCTCTCATCTTCATTTCTATTTGATCGCTCCTGGGTGACAATGCTTTTTTTCTGCTGCTGGAGTGGAGCCTATGCGACGTGGAGAATAATTGTGGTTAGTTGCCGAGGACCGGCGGCCGATCAGTGGTTTACAGAGGAGAGGGCTGTTTAAGTCCAGTTATCGGAGCTAGATCTCTTAGAATACGTAGCTCTTCCCTGTGACTAGACCAGCTCGGCGGTCCGTGAACCATAGAATAGACTCGACCTGCTCGCCTCTGAGGTTGGCTCAACTGATCCGGCCGCTCCGCACCTTGACTTGAATGAATGCCGATTCATTACTTTATATAACGCATGGAGCTTCGCAAGAGATGGAAGGTCGTTGCACGTTATTCTTTAATGATGGCAAAGATCTCGCTGCGCTTGTCATTCCCCACCTACTGGCTGCTGAGTCCGGTCTTGACTTCTGGTCATGTCTTGCTCCCGAGCGTGAGGATGGGATCAGGAACAGGTGCCCTCGTCCCTTCGCTGACCGAACCCCGACCGGAGAGAGATTGACTGGAGATGCCGACCACAAAGACTAGAATGAGAATTGGCACGAACTCGACTAAGACTAGAATGATAAAGCTGGACTCCCCTATAGCGAGCTTCCATTGCTTGGCCACAACCGAACACTGATCCCGGCCTGGGAAGAGTTGAGTGAGAGCGCCGATGCCGAGTCCTCCATCTCCCGAGCTCTCTTCTATTGCTTGGCTTCCCGACTCTCCTTATCACGCGTAGACCGAATAGTGGGATGAACTGCCTAACCGACCTCAGATCATATGAACTGCGCTCTAGTTCTGGTCCAGCTCCCTTCCCTTTTAGGAAGAGCAGTTCAACTAGGTAGGGGCTTCTAAGGTTAAGAAAGCAAACTTAGCCCGGCCCCCTTGAGACCTCTTTTTTTGTTGAGTAGTCTCCCTGACGTCTATATCACTCGTATGAGTGAGATGACCCATCTTTAGATTCTCTATCTCCGTGCCCTTCTACGGCACCAAGGTTAGGTTGAGTTGAGGAAAGCATCCCTTATCCTGTAGCATTGGCTCCTGCGCCTCACTCCCTTTGCCCGACCTCAAGATAGATTGGATTAATCTCTATAGGATAATCAACCCCTAAGAGTGGATGTCGCAAGCCGACTCAAAAGTAGTCGAATACCAAGTAGTCGCTCAGAACCCTATCGTGGATGCTGAACAAGTCCCGGATTATTCTGAACCAGCAGGCTATTCAAAGTTCTATTGCGCGGAAGAGTTATCGCTAGGACATCCATTGAGTAATGAAGGTAGATTTAGTACCGTACCCTACGTGGGGACATGCCCCTTCCAAGGGCTGCTCATTTACTAAGATATGAAGAAAGAAGAATATTATCTCCCCAATAGTGCAGTTCTCCTTAAAGAGCTTCAAGGCTTGCCCGTCCCCTTCTGGATTTCCTCGTCCTCTTCACGAAGCGAAGACCGAACCCCTTCCAAGTCAAAGTGCTATGTCCCGCATATTCCCTTAAAAGGATAAGTGTGCCGGTTGTCTTAGTTCAGTAAGGAGCTCATGGACAGAGGATAGCGGAATTGACACTGTTCGGGGTCTTTTTTGAGTGCCAGTCGCGAAAGCCCGAACCAAATCAAATGCTGTGCAGGCGCTCAACATAAGCACTCCGGGATTCCCACAGTCCCTAGCTGTCCTCCCGTGTAAGGGCTCCGCTCGCCCCTCTTTCAGACCCTACCTATGATGGGCGAAGAACTGGAAGAATAAGTTCCGTCGCCCCCGGTACGCTAGATCGCTCTTTCGTAGGCTGATAGTTCTTTCTTTCTCCGGCTGGATTGCATGCCCGAACCTTCTCGTGGTCGCTGTCTATAGTTCCTCTTTAGGCTGGTAGAGCCTGTTAACTCTGCCTCGCTAAGAGTTCGTTGGCACGAGCCCCTGACTAGCCTGCCAGTGCCAGTTCGTTCGCACCTCGATCTCTGATTTAAGATTGCTTGGTGAACCGATCTAATCAGCTTATCTTTTCTTTTAGCTTCATACAGGGCGATGGCAACTGCTGATCTAACTTCACTCTCCTATTGGATATAGAAGTAGGGGACAGAACCCGCGATCGAGATGAATGATGAATGCTGCTATCAATAGTGCACGAGCCCCATCTACTTCCGAAACCCGAGCCCTTCCTTTGTTTGCTCCCCGACCGAGCGCCTTATATAGTCAAGCATTAGCACCCGACCGCATCGAAGCTCTGCACCGGAGCACCTATTACTCACCCCCCGAACACCTTCAAGAAGAATGAGTTGTTTTCGGAGCCGACTGAACGGCTTGCCTCGTTCTAACCGCGTGAACTATTCTCTTTCTGATTCTAAGGGCTGGGCGAGCTTCGTAGGCCGCTAGTCCTCACTTCCCGACTCTATGAGAGCTTCTGACGCGAGAACTATCAAGAGAGCGTAACACTTATAGCGAGAACTATCAAGGTCTAGCTTTGCGAACAGGGGTCTAAATAGCCTTCCTTGTCGATCGCATGCCGTCCCGAATATGATAACTTCACTGATCCCATCCTCACTTTATCTGGTCTTTCCTCCTCACGGGCAGAGATCTAAGACTGAACGGCTCAGGCTCACTGAACGAAAGAGCTATTGCGTGATTCTTCCCCGACCTCCACTCGACTAAGACGCATGCATTTGACTAGCTCGCACCTTAGTGAGGACTTCTTCGATCCGGTCCATTCACTCGGAACTCGAAACGTCACTGTCCGCATAGCACCTTGAATCGAGATCTGCTAGTAGTAATGAATAGTGCCCTAGTAGTAATGAGTAGTGCCTTCTAGATCTGCTAGTGCCTTAGTAGTGCCTTCTAGATCTACCCTTGATCCTCGCCTCTCCATCTTGTCCTGCTTGAGGACTTGAGTCTCTTCGTTCTTTTGACTGGCTCGACCAATCAATAGCCGGTCGGCTCGAAGCACAAAGCCATTATTAATTCCCACGGTGTGGTTCGTACGAATGCCTCTCTAATTTCTATAAACCTTTCCTCTTCTCCCGGTGAGGACAGACGATGATCCTATTCGGACAGAGAGGTCAACCGAGAGAGCGGAAGTCTCAGGTCAAAGCAAGAGGAAAGAAGATCGTCGCAAGAAGAAGGCTAAGGACATCCTCCCCCTGTTCCAGGTGCATGGGCCTCCGATTCATTGTCAGACGCAAGAAGAAAGAAATGAAAAAAAGGGAAAGGGAGCGATACGATAGCGACCTCGAGCTAGCCCACCGCTATGATAAACTATCAATCTCTACCCACCGGATCCTTATCCCGGCTTGACTTATACTCACTCATGCTTCCCGCTGCCTTCCTGCTGATGCTACCACTAATGCGCTATCGCTCACTGATGCTCTCCTAACCCGCCCGGAGAGTGCCAGTGCCCCTGCCACTCCACTGGTTCATAGGGACTAGTCTTCCTAGGCTCTGATTGAATGCATCCCCCGCCTGGGAAGGAGTCCTACGCCTCATCTGTGATGAGGGCCCTATGCCTGATCAGTGAGATGAGGGCTCACTCATTGGCATAGCAAAAATAAATGTAAGGTACTACTCATTTGTCTTTACCCGATCCCGCTTCCGCTTCCTTTTCCCATATCCTACTGAACTCTTTCAATTCAAGAACCTTGTTGGGTAGGAGGGTTCCTTTATTCTTGCTCTTGAAGAGTGAACTATACCGCCTCCTAGTCGCGGGCATCCAACAGGCAAGAATCTCAAGACCTGGCTTCTCTAGCTCCACTCCAGCAATTATAGGTTTTGGATCCCTATGGAACTCTCGCTCACTGCTTTTTTTAATCAATCCATTAATTGAGGATCGCTCCACATAGTTTCTATCGCTTGCTCTCCACTTGTCTGGTTGGTATGATTGAGATATTGAATTGAATGTCTCGCGTATCATGAATGCGGAGGGAGTGCAAGACTGCAGATTAGCCCGCTACGCACCTCTCATTTGACCGAGCACCATTGAGTGAGCCGCCTTCTCCTTTATAGTTTCTGACTCCTTTCCTCCTTCTTCTCCCATGACCTGACGAAGAGAGGAGTCGAGTGACTATGATCAGATATAGATAGATGATGATGATCTTCCATCGCAAGCACTTCTCCGTCTTCCTTTAGTGATGCTTCCTCTAGTGGCTGGCAGAGCTTCGTGGATTGAAAATCTGATAAGGGAAGGGAGAAAGGGTCAAGGCTCGAAGGGAAACCCCAGTGACGCGCGAGACTGAAAGGAGCGAAGGCAGAACTAATGAATAGGACGCGCAAGACTTATCATGTGTCTCGTGTGGGGATAAGGAATGGAGCTCGACTGACAGAGAGGACTCTTTCCTGAAAGGAAAGTCTGGGGGCAAGTCGACTGAAAGTGTCTCGTGGGGATAGTTTCTGCTCTCATAAGGAGGTGGCGTACTATGCTGCTATCAAATATGTAATCTAGTTCTTCATGGACGTGTTCTTTCTATCATCCGACTTGTGTAGAGCACTACATTGACTGTGGGAAGAGCGAAGAGTCAGAGAGGTGCTATCTCAATTCATTTTTCTCTATTCATGATCATCGAAGTAGTGTTCATGGGATCGCTCATCAAGTGGTCAACGATTGGGGGGATCGCTTATCAAGTGGTCAACGATCGGGGGTCAGTTGAAAAGGATAATGATCGCCTATTCGCCAGTAGCATTGTACTCTTCTCCAACAAGAGAAGAGAAGGCGACCATAGGAAGGTTAGAGATCACTTTCCGAGGAGAGAGGAACTGGACCAGACGAGGTGAAAAGAGCTCGGGAGCAATGCGAGGGTAGAGGAAAGACGAGTCGGTTTAGAGTCTGGTCTCCCCTCACCGAGCCGTCTTTCGTCGCGATCGCTCGCACCTCATAGTCACGTGTCAATCTGCTACGCGTGCCAACGCGTCACGTGTCAATCAAATGGTCCTCGACTTCGCGTCTTTTATTGAGAAGGGTGGGGCCCGGCACCCAGTGAAGAGCTAAGAAAGTAGAGACTAGAGAAAGGCAACTCGTGCATCAGCCTTTGATCCGCTATCCGCACTACTTATCATTCTTTCTATCTATCTTCCCCTCTCAGATACGAAACTGACCTTAGCGGCGGTGCTTAAATGCCATGGATGAAGAAGATGAAAGTGAGGGAGTACAGATAGTTCTTGTTTGGAAAAAGGGTGGGGAAAGTATAGGGATGACCTGGACCTGGGGCTTGAAAGAGAGAATTTTCCAATCCTGAAGCCATTCAAGCCCTCCTAAGTGTGCTAAGAGGATCCTTACGTGTCTTTCATGGAACCGAGCTTCGTAGAGGGCAGAGCTAATTTATTATATTCGACCTACCCTTACTTAAGGACCTAGAAGCTAGAGCGGGACAACCTCTGGAAGGAAGAAGAGGAAAATGATGGTAAAAAATGCCCCCAGGGTTTAGCTACTCCTTGGTCTATGTTCGCAGGCACAGAATTAATGAACTGAGGTGAGGCGGTCAGAGAGACTCTCATTCGTACCCCCTCTTCAGAGAGCTGATCCGCACTTAGGTTGGGTAAGGGCTGCCTACTTAGCTGCTCGGCTACTAGGTCGGCATGGAATCGTAGCCCTACCAAAGAAAGAGCAGGTAAGGAAGCAAAGGTACGCTATAGTGCTAGAGGAAGGCAGAGCGCGGAGCCGACCTTATCAATGTAGCTCCGGAGAGCTGACCTTCTTAATGGAAGTGATGCAGCGTGGGACTTACTATTGAAAAGAGTTCCCAGCTCCGGACCTTCCTCTTTATTGCAAGAGTACTCCCGCGGAGGTAGAGTAGTCAGGCTCAAGTGGGGGCTTTCCTGAACCTATTCCATTAGTCCAGTTATTTATTCCAAGAGTTCTAGGCAAGAGTCACTGTAGCATGGTCTGAGGCTCACTAGACAAGTTAGAGAAAAGCGTACGGGCACTTAGTTAGAGAAGCGTACGAGCACTTAGTTAGAGAAGCGTACGAGCACTTAGTTAGAGAAAGAGAAGGCATGAGGACTTATTATTCACTATAGAAGCATGAGGACATATCTACTATAGAAGCTTTAATACTTATTCACTATAGAAGCATGAACTAGAGGCAGAAGCAAGGGCTCAGTCCAATGGTTGAACGAGGAAGGAGCGCTTCTCCGGATAAGGCAGAGGAGGAGAGGAAGACCAACCCTTTCCTTTCCTTGCAGTACGGAGGGCTCTTTCGTTCAATCAAATCAGGTTCTAGACTTCGGGAGCAAGACCATAAGTCGGGAGGGCATAGTTCCCAGGCTCCGGACAAGCACAGTGGGGAGGCAGTGATCGATCACAGATCTACCTATCGAAGGAAAGAAATATATTAAACCGTAAGGCATAGGTACGGAGTGAATCAAAGAAAGAATAGTTGTCCCATATGACTGATAAAGTAGTTAAAGGATTCGAAGTGGAGCGATCAAAGATCCCAGGCTCTCCGTTAAAGGATGGCATCGGACGTTAATGTTTTGCTCGATGGCGAATGAATGCGAATGCGAAGGGGCCCAGTTGAGCGTAGCTACTTCTTTGCAAACTGGCGAAGCGCAATCTGGGCTATCATTCTGGCGCAGCGCGATCTTTGCAATCATTGAAGCAAAGGAAGGGACCGAGAGGACCGAGTTGAATAGCCGAAGCCGAGTTCACGGATCCTAACCTAACGAGAAGGGATCCCAGGCTGCGAGAGAAGGGCAAAGTTGAGCGACAGCGAAATCTTTGCAAACCTTGGATGGCTGCTCTGTCATCGGCATCGGGATCGGTTGAATGATCCCCACGTAGCGGTATAGGCAGGGCACGACTCTTTGACTCAACGAATTAAGGTCGGGCTGGGCTATTCAGTCAGCTACGGGAGTGAGTCAGGTGAGTTTCCGTTCCTGTACGGGAGAGGCTTGACCGAAGGGAGGAAGTTATTGCATGAGTAGAGGACGAGATGAGGTCTCACAGCGCGAGGTCTTTTTCTATGGCCCTGCTTCGCTAAGTAGATGAATGAGGGCAGGCAAATTACATAACAGAGCCAATAAAGAGGTTTTCCATATAAAGAGGTTATCCGACATCAAGTAGTTCAAAATTATAATTGGGTAAGCCCGGTCGGGTATTCGAGGTCGGGTCACACGGGGTTGCAGCTATGCCGTAGATGCTCGCCCACTCATCAGAAAGAGAAGATCGAGGGTAGAGCGGCGACTGATCGAAGGTAGAGCGGCGACTGATCCCACTCTGCGGTAGCTCACGGACGGGAAAGAGAGGCAGAGAATTCCAGCGACTGCAAAGCGCGAAAGAGCCGGAACCAGAGGTGCGCACGAGACGCGGCCGGAATATGAATTAGCTTCTTCCCTGCCATAGGAGCGCATGGCGGAAGACTTAGGTGAAGCGAAGCATAGAGCCAACCGCTGAGCCTACCATTGTGACGCCCACAATTAATATTGTAGGAAATGTAGTTAGCCCACCGCTGACCTTTTTGAGCCAACCGCACCGTGGGAAATGTTGCTTGAGCGGAACCTTGGATTTGGATCAATCAAAGATGGAACAAGGGTCCGGCTAGGTACTATCTTTTTCCTGGAAAGGCAGGTCCAGAGAATACGGAGCGGAGCCTCATGCCAGGTGCGGAGCGAGAGGGAAAATCTCAATAGGCCAAGGCAAGAAAAGATGCCAAAAATCAAAGCCTATCCCACTGATAGGGAGCATGCCATAGCACGCCCTACTCTACGGGCTCCTAGTCAGACGCTATAGTTCCTACTCCTCGCCTATCCAACTCAACTCTTACTCTTCCCTTAGTTGGTTGAGAGAAGAGAGCCCGATGGGACGCTTTCTGCCATCATCAAATCGAAAGAAAGACAGCAGAGGCAGCGAAGACCTCCTTCTAAAGTAAAGCCCGTGCGTCTACTCCCTCAAGAAGGTGACGAAGCTCAGAACGGGGAGCGGGGAGCGGATAGGACAGATAGGCTAGTGCGAGGAGGTAACAAGGAATCGTGGCTATCGTACGGGATGCGGGTGTGGGTACGGTTCACGAAGAAAGTTAACAGGCTCTACGAGAAGGAAAGCCGCAGTCGGTGACGAAGGCTCAGATGCTGGTAGGGCTCGTCAGCTCATATCCTTCAGAGGGTCGAATCATTCTTGTTCTCCGCTATGCTCCCCGGGTTTCTTTCTATATATAGTATAGGTCTGACTCGTCCGGCCCTGCTAAGCTTTGTAGATTCTGGAAGGAAGGTATTCGCCCGGGATCTTCGTTCGGGTGCCTCGGCTCAGCTCATTCATTCCACTGCTACGCTATCTTTGAATTGAGATAGAGAAATGGTTAAGAAAGGGCTTAAGTTAGAGAATTTGGTGTCGAGATGTAAGATCGGGTTCACGAAGAGAGAAGTTACGCACGCCATCTCTAGCCTCAGCTAAGGTACTCGCATCGGGAAGAGCACGCCTAGCAATGGGAATGCATCGTACGTCCGGCCCAGCTTTGCTTTGCTCAGTCGAATCATGAGGCGGGAGTTGAGGTGCGGATTCGGAAGCACAACTCTGAATCGTAGGGCTTTGCGAAGTCTTTGAATGACTTATTGAATATTGAATAAGAGAATGGATTGACCGGGGTCAGACGAGGAACGAGCACCAGCGACGTAGAGGTGAGTGGGCTAAGAACGGTTTCGGAGCTCAGATTAGAGACGAGAAAACTAAAAGTTGCGCGGCATAGGGCGGAGGAGAGGCAGAGGAAAGCCGCAGTCGGTGATTTGGAAGTCTCATGTCGAGAAGGGCAGTAGAGGAGCGCTCACTCTAACCCGGACCTAGCCTGTGAGGGGCAAGAGCAGAGCGAAATCAAAGCAATCCGCTTCCGTGATTGGAGCAGTCCCTCAAAGCAAAGCGCGATCTTTGCAACCTAGCGAGGCAGCTACAGTCTTAAAGTCAAGGCACGTCACGTCTCAATAGGTCTCTTACAGTAGTCTTCCGCTCAAGGACGGGTCAGATTGGAGAGCAGACGGAGCCGAACAAAGGACTAATGTTCTGTCAATCGGGAGGGACCTCTCCGGTTCTTGTACAGAGGGCAGAGGACAGACAAGGCAGTGATCGATCTCCGGGCTGATCTTTCTTATTTCCCCGGGTTCCGGACCGGCTCTGTTGCGCGGCAGATCAAAGAGGGGAGGCGGAGGACCAAACAATAGTCCCAGGCTCCGGTAGCGACGCTGAAATCAGTCTCCTCCAAGGCTGAGATTACGGGCCAGCTAACTCTACCCCAATCTTCGGTGCGTAGCTATCCCGGGTCCTGATGGTGGGCTCCGCTTCACACTTGTCTAGTCGGGTCAGCCATAGGGCAGGTAGGGCTAAGCTCCTGGTCAGGACAAGGAGTCAGGTGAGCAGGGGACAGTCCTCCAGGCAGGCTTCCAACGAGACAGTAGCCGAGCCCATCAACATTCCCTTGACTATCTCTCTTCCTATCTTCCTATCATTGCTGTCAGAGATGAGTGACATTCCCTTGACTATTTCTCTTCCTATCATTGCTGTCAGAGATAAGTGATCAATACTGTCATGTCAGATCTGATCAATGAATGTTCTTATGGTTCCCGGAGCAGTTCAAAGATAAATTCATGATAGCATAGCTAAGGGAAAGATTCCTTCTATAGATATTGAAATTATTCTTTCGACCGGGCAGACGAGGAACTGCTTGAAGCACTGTCTCGCTCACCTTGAATCAGTTTCTTGGTCACTCACTCATCCCTTTCTGAAGTTGATTGGTGGGCCTCCCTTCTCAGACCCTGGGACAATGAGAGATAGCCTCTCTTCCCTGAACCGCTAGTCAATGCCGGGACTGTCTTCTATCGTATATAAGCATTTGTTCTATTGATAGTTCAAGTTGACTACTGTATTTCTAGTTCACTACTATTGAAGTACCTGCTCTACGGAGGCTCATCCTTTTTTCACTACCTCAACTACTCCACAATGCACTGATTGACCGGGGTGTGGCGGAGCTCACTCGTCCCTAACTAGTCACGAAGCACTGAAAGTAAGGTACGAACGAGAGCACGAGGAGCTGAAAGCTGTGAAACGTCGCAAAGACTCAAAGGGCACCTTACAGGCACCTTCCAATAGTCCCTGGCTCCGGACTCGGGATAGGAGGTGCGAAGATATGGTGCTCGGGAAGCCAAGCAATGGAAGACAGCGAGGGGAGACCTTCCTCTAATAGGTAAGACTACTCGGTGAGTGGGCGTGCGAACTAATACGAAGCGCAAGAACGGTTTAGGGGATCAGAATGCGCGGTCAGACGCAGGATCAGGAGCGAGCGACAGTAGCGACAGTGACTACAAGAGTGAGGCCATGGGAGCGCTTATGAAGAAGTGGGCCTGGAGCCCCGTAACTAGTCAGTTAGAAGTGGTGGGACAGACCAACTAGGTTGCGTAGCCGAGTTCTCGGACGCGAAGACCGTTAAGGGAGCATTCAAGTAGTCGTCAGTCCTATATATATGGAAAACCAGTGCCGCTCTAGAGATAGTGACTTTTTGCAATAATTTCGATCTCCTTATGGGTAAAAAGCACTAAAAATCTTCTTTGGTAGGCGGATCAGAGAGTCATCCCAGGTCAGCCAAGAAGATAGGTCAGCCAAGCGAAAGCCTATTATAATAGAAGTACCATTGATTGGCACGGTTTCAAATGGTGCGAGTGCGGATAAACGGGCTCTGTCGGTGACGAAGCTAAGTTCGGTGAACAAGAGGCCCATGAGAGTTGAAGCAAACAAAGAAGATTGAGTTTAGTATTTCTTTCTTTCAGCTAGGCAGCTGCGGGTAGGAATTGAACAGCTTCAGTAAGGGGCTTGGGGATAAAGACAATGAAGAGAGATAAATCGTTCCAGCATGGATTAACCTTCTTTCTTGATTGAGAGTCTTGGACCGCTGATACTTTTCTAATAAAACCGAAGGGATAAGGGAGCTAGGTGCTAACCAGAAAAGGAAGGTGGAGCTAGGCGCGCTGGCAACTACTTTCTGTCCCGAACGAGTACGCTATGGATCTGCTTCCTATGTCGACTCTACCCGCGAACTACTCTTTTCTTTCTCTTCCCTTCTGTCTTAGCTTTGGATAGTGAGATAGTCCTTATATAAAGCAGGAACCAGCCCCATATCGAGCTAGATGAGGAGAGATCGGAATACTTGTGGACAAGAGAGGTCCCATACAAGAAGAGCAGCAGTCGGATAATATCGGACCCGTCTTAGTCATCATTTTCCTTATCATGGAACTTCAAAACATTAATCAAAAGCGTGCTTGCTTTTCGGCACTTGGAGGGCAAGAATCACTCGGGCCGGCTAGAGAAGAGAGTGAATGGCGCATGAACGACTAAGCACCGTGTATTCACATACATTTTGATATAAATGCTAAGGCACATTACCCATCATATAATATAGTTGAGAACATGGTGTGACTACGATTGAGACCATAGTAGACATCTTTAGATGGTGGAATGCATAGATAAAGGAAATCTCATCTAGCATTTATCTTCCTGGGTGTGATAAGCGCATTGATGATTAAAGATAAATGGCCAGTAGCACCAGGTCACACTCTATCTAAAGGAGATATTCGGGTTGACTCGTTGGTATTACTGAGCCCAAAGCTTTATCAGAGGGCTAGGAACCTTGGGACAGCTTGCGAGTGATTCAACGATTTTGAGTTCATTCCGTTCGGGGATAAAGAAATATAGGAATTAGCCACTGGCAGGTCTAGATACGGGTCCAACCAACTTGAATGAAGGGGTGAAGGAGATAGGATAAGAGGCTTTGATCTCCTCGGAGACTCTCGCTTGCACCTCTTAAGAGAGCTAGGTCTAGGCTAGAAAAAAGGGTGGTCCTTCATCTTACATAAACTCTATTGGTACGAATAGAGCCGCTAGCGGGGGCAATTTAGCTATGAAGCCTGGCTATCCTTCACTTCATTTCATGCCTATAGTGAGGCACATACATATCTACTAATGATAAATGGATAAAGATAAATGAGGCATATTTCTACTAATGATAAAGAGAGGGGGTCCTGTACCGAGAAAGTGATTGACTTTAACCTATTATCCCCCGTCCCTCTTAAATCATCCCTAAAAGCAAGCTGCCGAATCCTCTAAGTCTGTAGCAGCTCTTGGATTATCTTCCTTTTCCCCATCCCGCACGGTAATCAAATCTCTATCTTCTGCTCGAGCTCATGCCCACGCCTTTCGCAAGAACTGCAATCCTATCTCCCCCAGCGTATGTGGCTACAGACAGGTTTCAATCTTGACTTAATGATTCCAATGTGCCGGCAGCATCAATTATAGGCTTCCCTTTAATTCAGCAGTGAGGAGCGGCCATTTTTCCCTAATAGCGTGATTGATGCGGGAGAGAGGATCGGGGAATTCTTTAGCTGCTACTGAAGGAGCCGGGAATAATAGCTTTTTCACCAGTCTAGGAAGTTTCCCAATGGCTGACAAAAGAGGTGTAGGTAGTAGCACGAGGCGCAGAGGATTAGCAAAGGTCGAAGCATAGGGAATAGATGCGAACAAGGAAGAGTAGCTGGAATGCATGCAATGAAAGCGTTCAAGTTCTTGATTGATTGTAGAAGGAAGGATAGGCCGGGACTTGAATGCTCTTTCCTAGGTTAGGTTCAAGAGGGACGAGCCCATAAGTCAGATTCCTAAAGGGCAGATTCATGGGAAAGCGAACTCAACTTAATGAATAAGACCTCACTCCAAGGCTGGTGAGGGCGAACTCAACTAAAGATTCTTTTTCAGTCCCGACAAGCCCACTCTTTGGCTTCAGGCGCAAGGAAGACTCCTCGCTCTTTTGTTTTGACTCAGGCACAGCCCTGACCATTGCAGATAGATCTCCTACTGGAGAACCCTACTTCTGCTCTAAGAGGCTCAGATCGTCAGTCTCGAGCTGAAGGCAAAGAAAGAGAGAGAGAGGGAAAAAAAGACATAATGAGCACAGGACTTTACTTTACTACTCAAGAGGTCCTGTCGGAACCATGCAATGCTTAGCTTGAAGTTCGGTATCACGATCTCTCTGCTTCGATGGTCATATCCCTACTCTTGTCGCGGAAGTCAAGAATGAATTTAGCGGGTTCGAGTGCGGGAATTGAGATTCTTATTAATCTATCACGCGCACAAATGCTATTTTCAATTATATAGACTTTGGGTTCGCAAAGAATGATGAAGCAGCCAGTGCGGAAGAAGATAGAGGCTTATGCTAACCAAGGAAGGTGCCGACCTCGACTTCGCATAGGTGGTGCAAGGGGATCTATCTACTCTACACCGTACTTGAGACTGAGCTTCAGGTTCGGACTTGAGTTCACTCTAATTTGAAGTCCAGCCAAGCCAATTCTATCTGACTGGCCAGGCGCTTAGGAGATGAACTGCTTAAAGAAAGCGGGTCTCATTTCCATTTCTTATATCAATAATAAGAGTAAGGTAAGCTCAAGGAGTAGTTATCCTAAGAAGGAGTCTCGCCAATCCAACTTAGACTCTGCTACAGTAGGTGAAGAATGAGATGAAGAATCGTAAGTTGGAGACTTGATTGAATGGCCAAAGGTAGACTTCTTTGGTAGTGGATGGGCACCTATACCTCTCAAAAGATGATGCCGCACACCGCCCAGCTTGATTGCAGGACGAGCTCGCTATACTCTGTGCATGCGCGGGGAAGGGTAAGGATAGAGAGAGCACCTCTACTGGCTCTGCATTGGACGAGTGCACTACTTTCCGATCTGGGAGACCAGGAAGAGCTCATTTCAAAGATAGATGGATGGTTCAGGCACCTTCTTATGCTTTCAAGTCTCCCATGAATCTATTCCCGGCCCGGGCACATCTCTGAAATGAGACTTGCTGGTCTGGTGGGCACAACCTATATAAGCAGATGCCCAGAGATGCTCGATTGAAAGGAGTGAGGAGTAGTTTTGAAGACCTGGTCCCATCACACTCTTGATCTCGTTCTGGTCCTTAATAAATAGATGTTGATGGAATAGAAATCCGAGTGTAGTTCTTCATTCAAAGAGTAGAGTTCATGGAAAGAGTTCATGGCAACTTATCTTATTAAGTATTATAGTAGATAGAAGATTAGCATCGGATAGTCTCGCTCTAAATCTAAAGTTCAGTTAGGTTAGATCTGTCGTAGTTTTGTAGTGAATGGAAAGAAAAGAGTGAATGGCTATGTCTTAACCAATGTAGGAGTAGGCCGTCCGGTGAAAGAGGCTTTCGTTGGTGGCCTTCTTCTCTTTCCTTCCCCTTGCTTTAGTGAGCATTCAATCTCCTTATTCATCTCTACGGTCTGGTAAACGTACTAATAGGGATGGGAGTTGGCACCACTCAGGTTCAGCGATAGGTGAGTATGATTAGAATTCCGCATTCCTGGCACCCCCGACCATATGGGATCATTCAAAGAAGCCTCAAAGTCTGCTGAAAGAGTTGAGAATGAAATCAGTTCTCAAAGGCCATTCCTTTCCTTGCCCTTCCGTACCCGGAGAAGAAGAGCAGCAAGAGCCAAGCAACGACTCCTTATCCCATACTTCTTTGCACCTTAAGGAATGAATGAGTCTTCTCCACTCTCTGAATGAACTTGGTTTGGTTGAGTGCCGATAAAGTGAGACCTAGAACGAATACCCAATCCGTCACTCTTTTCACTTTAATAAGGACATGATGAGTTTCTCTTAGTTATCATCGCAAAGAATAGTTGAAAGAGGCGAGTGGGAAAGCGAACTCCGCTACTTCACTCTCTTTCTTAAGGAGAAGTACCTCTATTTAGCACGATAAGTGCCTGTAGCGGGTAGTTCTCCAGTTCAAGTGCGAGACGGGCCATAGCTCTGCACGAAGTGAGTGCGATAGAGTGAATGGAATGGCTATTAAGAAGCTGCATTCAGAGTGAATGGGTAAAGGCACTTTGTGCCGATTACGTGCGATAAGGGCCCATTGGGGGACAAGCTAGCGAAGGTTGCGCAGGGGGGTCAGATCATCCGATTAGAAGCATTCCTTTGTCAAGTCAGTCAGACAAGTGAGTGGGACCAGGTCACACGAACGATTGAGCTTCCGAAAAGAAGAATCTATAGCCTCAAGACCATTCAGATACACTAAGACAAAAGTGTGATCCATTTGTAGATGAAACTAGAACAGCAGCTAGGTCTAGAGGGAAATTGTGAGCATTACGTTCATGCATTACTTCCATACCAAGGTTTGCACGGTTGATGATATCAGCCCAGCCCAAGTGTTAATAACACGACCCACTACGGATTGGTTCAAATTCAAACCATTTAGGTATTAGCACTATGGCTTTCAACCTAAATGGTTTGAACCAAATACCAATTACAGGCCAAGCAGCCAAGAATCAATGTAAAGAACGATCATTGTTGAAACGGAAGATCAATCGCACAAAATCACCATGAGCAGCTACGAGATTCTAAGTCTCTTCCTCTTGACCGAATCTGTAACCTTTATTAGCAGATTCGTTTTCAGTGGTTTCCCTGATCAAACTAGAGGTGACCAAGGAACCATGCATAGCACTGAATAGGGAGCCGCCGCCAGCTACACCTAACATGTGAAATGGGTGCATAAGAATGTTGTGTTCTGCCTGGAATACAATCATTAAGTTGAAAGTACCCTAATGGCATACCATCAGAAACACTTCCTTGACCAGATCAATAAAACTGCTGCTGCTGCTGCAACAGGAGCAGAATATGCAACAGCAATCCAAGGACGCATACCCTTCCTACTCACGACCCATGTAACAAGCTACACCAAGTAAAAAATGTAGAAGACCGCAACCACTCATCAAGAGATGCTGCTGGGTTAAAATGGAAACCTATAGCTGCTCCAGTAGGAGCACCAGAAAGAATAATCAAGTAGAGAACCAGAAAGCGGTTCACTCATACCATCTATATCTACTGGAGGGGTGAAGGGACGAGCGACAGCGACGTGTGACTAAAGGAAGGGACGAGAACGACTATTGATAAAGTTTTCGACGTGAGTGAAAGAAACATGTTATGTGTTTATAGTATGAGTATTAGAACTCGGATGGCTTTAATATTCATATTCAAATTGTGTGGTCCCAGTAGCTATCTTATTGATCTTCCCTGCTGCTGAGCCTGCTACGGGCTTTGCCTACCTCATTAAGACTATAAAATATAACAGGTGCATAGCCTTATTTGTCTGCTTCAGGCCTCGTGAATGGCAACAACTAAGATAGAAAAGGTGCGGAGCCTCATATGCATCTAATGCTTCTCACTCTGTCTATCTATCTTTCATTCAATATATCTATGACTGAGCCACGTTACTTAGGGGAAAGTTTCTTTATGCCAAAAAGACGGGGTATCTCACTTTCTGTCCAACGGGTACCCATTCCTACAGGAGAGCCACCCAGTATAAGTATAATATGTTTTCTATATCTATCGTTTCCCATCTCACTTATTGAGTGATCCCTCGTAATCCCATCTCTCTATGTAAGGATCGTTTCCTATCTATCTTTACAGACTAATGAATATCTACCTCACTTAAGCTTAACAATTGATTATGTTATTTATAAGAGACCAATCGACCATCTATAAAATATGAGTTTATGAGTATTCCTATCAGTACTTAAACTCTATCTTCTATCTCCTCATAATAAGTAGGAAAGGAATCAGAGACAGCAATAGGGACCTAATGTGAAGATGTGGTGACTCGGTTCGGAATGTGATCTCGTACGGTTATAAAAGGGAAGTGGACCCATTCAAAAGAAAGAAAAAGAGAGAATAGAATGATTGATAAATTAAAAGAAGGATAGAAATTAAGTAAGGCCGACCAAAGGAGAGAGAAAGGGAAACGAGAGGGGAGTGAGTAGATATGACTATCTCCCGGTCCAGCAATCATGCTTAACATGAGTACGAGCAGCATGAACTCGATAGGCTGCCCCATAGTATCTGGAATTAGGGTGAGGGTGTATAAAAATAAGAAGAGGAAAGAGAACAAAAGACTGATTGTGAGAGAATAGAAAGAGGCTCTATTCCTATAGAAAATAAAGATAAAAGAAAGGGTGAAGTGATACCTACTGGACTGCCAGCCGGTATTGGTGCCCCGTGCGACCCTCCCCTTTTCAATCCCCCGCTCGGGCCATCCTATACCTAAAGAGGAACGGATAGTGCAAGTATCTCAGCTGTCTTATTCCTCTATGTTCTGTACCTTTCCTAAGCTCTCTTCTCTCTCTATTCTTTGCAAGGCTCCTTTATTACGTCGATGTAGCTCTCACTGTAAGATATTCCTTTAGGTCCATCCCTGCAACTTATATACTTATAGTAGTTGAGTGAATGGAAGGGCTGAGTGTAACGACAGGATAGAAATACTGATAGCGAGATAGTAGAAGTGAGATTGGCTCGACCATAACTGAGAGGGTGTAGGAAAGATCAATATTCAATGGTTGGTTGCCCTTGTCATTATATAGTTTGTGAAACGAGAGGAGAGAATTAAGGTAGTCCTGTGCGACCCTACTAATAACAAAGAATCTCCCTCCCTTTGGTCGATCCCTAAAGTCTGATCCGAGGGTCATGACCTGACTATGTACTCATAACTTTATTTACAATGTAGTAGGATGCTGAACGACTCTTGCTAGGGCGCTACCATATGGGTGTAGGAGATGGACATTAAGTGCTCGACCGTGAGGGCCGACCAATGATAGACATGGAGAGATAGTGAGCGTAGACTATGAACTCTTGACTGGAAGAAGAGATACGAGACCGCGAATGAAATGTATGTGAGTGAATTGAGAACTCTTATTCATATTACTAATAATTTATGAACAAACTTTGAGTGTGAGCTGAGCGAGGGAAAATAGTCTTTAGTTGTCTGCCCTTACTTTATAGAGTGAGGGAATCATACGACCAGTAGTAGCAGCTCTTCTCCTGGCCTAAGCCCTATGCATCTCGGCCACGTCGCTCTCTCTCTATACCTGCTGAGAGTGCGCTAGTCTATGTTAGTTCTATTGAATGCGAAGCTACATGCAATACTAGACTTCCCTTCTATCCTTCAGTCCCTGGAAAGACGAGCCGGTTAGTCAAGCTCAGTCGAATCATTCAATTCTGGTGCGTAGCCGAGCGAGATAAGACAGCTGAGTGACCCCTTGCCTGGCTCGCGACTATGAGGGCAGTAGAGCTGGTAACCTAGCCTCAACTCTCACTATAAAGACAACCTTTAGGTCGAGCCCAGTAGTGAATTCTAACACAGGAACTCTCGTAAATTCAAAAGAAATGAATTTCTCTCGACTTGAACTCTCCTGAAAGATATATAAATGGAAGGAACGTTTATCTGACCCGAAAGAAATTCTAAACAAATGGAAATTGCTCCACTTGAACTCTCTACTTGAACTCACTAAATGAAATAGGATCTATCTGCAACAGTTGTTCATTCTCTACTTGAGTTGTAGGCCGAAAGTATAGTTATTAGATCGACCCTTTTGTAGTCTTCCTATACTTTATTGAGCAAGTCAAACGAGAGGACAGTGAGCCGGGTGCCCCGTGCGACCCTCTCCTTTTCAATCCCCCGCTCGGGCCATCCTATACCTACACTAGGAGAGAGAGCATTGCGTAGACGCAGAACTCTTGACAGGAATGACTATGTCGTAACCCTTCTCTTGGCAATCCCTCTGCTCGGGCCTTCCTATACCTACATACGAACTGAGAGAGCAAGGGAAGAACAACTCTTTAATTTCTCTCACTTCCTTAGCATAGCTCTCCTTTAAATCTTTAGAGGATGGCTTTTAAGTTGCATTGCTCAACTTTGCCCCGCTTGACTCTTCCCGTCCGATGCAGTACAGGAACTATTCTATCTCTGCAGTACTTATCTGCCCGGGGTGAATGGTGATTCGACTGAACACTCTGAGCCAG
Organism: Wurfbainia villosa; assembly: GCA_025175895.1. NCBI lineage: Eukaryota > Viridiplantae > Streptophyta > Magnoliopsida > Zingiberales > Zingiberaceae > Wurfbainia > Wurfbainia villosa. The sequence continues at coordinate 111,597 of JAKLTH010000101.1, read as the reverse complement.
TCACTCGTACCTAGTGTAATAACTATTTATTTGTTCGTTGTCTGCCCTTACTTTCATGAGTGAGAGATTCATAGGACCAAAGGAGAGAGTGAGAACAAAAGAAAGATCAAAGAGTGAATTATGGAGTACGAGTGAGAAAGAGAGAGTCGAAAAATGGGATCTCTACGCTCATTCTCTCTGAAAAGACTCTCTCTCACGTTCTGGAAAGAACTTACTTTGAAGCCCTTACGAGTGAGGGAATTTGACGACCAAAGGAGAGAGCGAGGGCTGAACTTCTATATTTCTATACGGAATTTGAGTTCGATTCGATGCTTCCAGATTCTACATCTCTTATGAGTATGCAAGCTATCCAACCGAGAGTGAGATAGTTAGATAATAGTCAGATTTATTAAAGTAGACTGAATGCGTGAAAGTGAAAGTCAAGTAGAGAGTTAGAGTTTGAACTTGAGATGAGAGAATTCACGAAAGAAAAGAAAATGGAGAGTGAATGGAAAGAAAAGAGTGAATTCCAAGATCTTTCGTAGTTTCGTTCACTTACACCATACCATGTTAGACTGCTGCTCATCCTGTGAATCCCGACCGAGTCAGATAGGGCAGTAGTAGTCCAATCCTTAAGTTCATTCCTTAAGAGTGAATTAGGCACGGCAGCTGTTAGTTCTAGATTAGAAGGACGCGGACTCATTATTCTTAGTAGCTGCTCCACTCAGCTATACCAAATAAGAAGTCAAAGTGCCTTAAGGCTCCGTACCAAGAGTGAATGACTATATTTTAATTAGACCCCAACGGGAACGGGAGAGGAAAAAAGAGTTGCTGATACGCTCGATCAACTTCCGAGGAGCAAACGAAGAGTAAGTGAGCACTCCGGCTGCTGCTGCTGTTTAAGTTCCTTGTTTTAATCAACGGAGGTTCCTAAGGGGCGAGCGGTAGCGACGTGGAAAGAATTCTTTCTCTCTGGGCTCGGGAGAGTTTACCTGTTGCTAGCTCAGTAGCTGGCAGTGGAGACTGAGTTAGAAGTTGCCTTCTAACGCTTTGATATTCATTGCTTCTTGTTCAGAGTTCGAATCAGGTACAACATACTAATTACTAAAAGAAGAACGGTGCAGGCAAAGGGAAAGACTATAAAGAAATAAAGATCCACTATTCTTTCAGTCGCCCCTGTCGGTCGAGTGCTCGACCTTACTACAGCTATAAGTTAAGGAGAGAGGAGCGAATGATCAAATATTTGACGCACGAGACCATAGGGAAAGAGTTATTGGCTTTGGGAAATACCATTTACGTAATACTGTAATCTGCTGAGGGACGAGGGAAACTCAGTCCCAAGTCAGTAGCAGCAGTAGCTCTTTGTCCGTCTGTTCTTGGGTCTAAGTTCTTTGCCCTCACGTCGCTATCGCTCGTACAATGAAGAGAAGGGGTACTCAAGCGGAGGCCTCAGGTCATAATAGAGTCCATCGGTAGGAAGGTAATGCAGCTAAGCCGAGACTTCTTTCTGAGGCATTTCAGACTTTACTTGCTGTTGCCGATATGATCTTTTCTCTTGTTGAAGAAGTGGAGGCTATCGTAGATAAGAGTGACGGAATTGATAGAGATTCAGTCCCTAGAAACGCTAGCCTTCCTTGGCTTGGGTGGATTTCTTTTCAATGCCTAGTTTCGTAGCCAAGCAAAGGGAATAACCTTCTGACCTGACCTTCTTAGGAGAGGGAGAGAAGACAAGTATTGTTGACTCAGCGGTTAACGTTTTGAAAGAGAGAGAAGTGCCCTGAGGGAATCAATCCTCCTTGAGGGCGGAATTCAATTCCTCTGCTTCCTTTCATCCAGTCTGTCGGCCAAGTCTTTCATTCCTGTTTGATGGAATGGTGATTCGAGTTTTGAACCCTAATCCATAAGACTGATGAGTTGAGTGAAATCGTATCCGTCTCAAGCATCCTACTCCTATCAGTAAGCGCCTAATCCCTTTTCCTTTTTGAGTTAATCTAACTGCTCTCCCGCAGCAAGTAATGATGTTTCTTTTTTTATTTTTCATCCGTTGGAGTGCTAAAGGAAACAATCCCATCTAATCAAGTTCCAATCCTTCTGTCTTCCATTACTCTGCAACCTCCTGCCTTCCTTGAGGTTTGAGTTGCAAGAGTCGCTTTCCTTTCCTTGAAACTTCCATTCCGAACACCCTCGTGGGCATGTTCACAGCATATAGCTTGAACCGTGAGCTTACGAGTGAAGGTTGACTTTGCCCGGCCCTATTCCATACTTGAAGTATGAACTAAAGCTCCTTCAAGAGAACTCTCATAAGAATCACCATCCAGGATTGAGACCTCCAGGCAGTGAGCACGGACAGAGAACTACGAGAGAGGGTGTGTGATTCCACTCACAGCAAGTGTAGTGGGAGAGCTAATCGCCTTTATGGATTATGGCGAGAAGGAACCACACATTAAACTATAATATAAGTGCTGCCGCTGTCGACTATTATTCTTCCTTACCTGAAAGAGAGCCTAGGTCGGAATGAGTCTTTCTCCTATGAAAGAAGAAGAATCAGACCTCCCGAGGCTACGCACCTCTTTGTTGTTCTTTGCTCCTCTATCGGTTTCAAGAGGTTGGTTCGGCCTTTATTTTATGGTTCACGTGATAGATTAGAGAAGTCCGGACATCTCATACATAGGTGTGGTGATTACCCAGAGGGTGGGGCAAGGGACGAGTGCAACGACGTGAAGAAGAGGACGCCTTCTCAGGCTAAAGAGCTGGAGAAATGCTGCTAAGGATTCGGTAGGGAAAGAGCCCCAGTCCGATAAGTTGGAAAGGTAGGGCCCGGGAAAAAGCGTGAAAGAAGGGTTGAACTACCTATCTGGAACGAACTCAGGTTGGGGCATTCGGAGTTGGATCAAAGGGCAGCTAGTTTCGATTCCAAGACCTTCTCTCTCCAAACAGCAGTCGTGAATGACTGCTTCAGGTTAGGTTCAGTACGGACCTGCTCAGTAGGCGTACTGATTGAGAGCCCGGGCACGGAAACGTCTTCTTCATTAATAAAAGATTCTTTTCTTGCTATTGTCCCTCTTCCTATTGTCATCAGTAGGGAAGAGAAGATAGCCAGGAAGGAGGAGAGGGTAGAGCGGTTTGTAGGAAGGAGTGACTCTTGATAGCTCGCAATGCCATGAAGCACCATATAAGCCAATTTCCCTTCCTTAAGCAGCTGCACTCAGTCTTTCAGTCTACGTCACTCAGAAGTGCTTGCTCAAGTGCCTTTGATCGGAGAAGTCATTTCCTGGGCTTGCTGTCCAAGAAGCCAAGGTAGGTACACACCAAAGTCTCTGATCTGGCTCGAGGAGAGGGCAGGCTTTATTTGACTTCCCTATTCTATTGGATCGTGGATGAGAGAGAGTGTGGTTCGGTAAGTTCATGCTCAGCATTAATTAGGTTCGGTAGTTCTCGTTCTTTATCTTTAGAAAAAACCATTCACCACTGCAGACTGACTATTATGGTCTTGGGGCCGATACTTATCTCTTTCTTAATGTAAGGACTCGTATGATAGCAGATTCCAGACCTCCGAACTAGCAGATAAGGAAAGAGCAGATAGAGAAAGAGAGCTGGATCTCAATTAGTCAATTAGTAAGTAGCCAGCCTTTTCAGTCCTTCGCCGGCGCCAAGCATTCAGACCACCAGCTCCATCAGGGGGGAAGAAGAAAGACAGACATTCAATCGCTTATGCACAATGGAAGGAAGGGGCTGAACTGAATCAACACTCAGTCCGGGGGGGAGATGGAAGCGCGAGAGCTTTCCTTAAACATAGCTCTTGCTCGCAGTTAGAACACTATGCTATCAATTATTAGATTCTTTCGTGCTTAGCACTCTATTCATCATATGCTTGAGAGCGTAGTGTATCATGCTATCTCGTACGGTCGAAAGGCAGTGGCTTTGAGTAGATGGCGGACAGGACAAGTCAGCAATGTCGTAAGGAAGAAGCGATAGCGTCGTAAAGGCTGGACAGTGAAAGGAATGGGATAGGAGTCAGGGAATAGAGGACAAGTCACGGCTCACAGTCAACAAGTGAGAGGCAATAAGGAATCGAACGTTCAAGGACAGTGAGAACGGGACGGCAGCAGTGATAGGCAGTAGGCAGGCGAAGCACGAGGAGTATGAAGCAAATCCGAGCTTAGAGTGGTAGTGTACAACTGCCATTAGCTTCACACGTGAATGCGCATAAACTAAAGTCACTCTACCTTGCACCCCAACTAAGGGAAATCGCCTTTAGGTCGGCTGAAAATGCTGCTTAACATACCCTAACCCTAAAGCAGATCAGGCCCTTTACTTTAGGAAGCAATAAAATGAGCCATCCATATGAGTGCGAACCCACTAATTCTTTTATATAAGAATTGATAGCGCTGACGCAAGACTAGCTTTTATAGTTATTTCTACACTGAACTTTTAGCTAAGCCCTATCCGAGCACGAGTTCCCATTCAGACGAGTAATTAGTCACCTGACAGGCACAGTTCATGTTCTGCTCTATAAGCCAGACGAACACTACTAGGGAGTAATGGTAGCGTCAGGCGTGTGGTGGAATCTTTGCCAGAACTACCTACTGGCACCTTAGACCCGGATTATAAAAGAAACCTTCGCGGCACGCAACAGAGCTTGTATAGGATTGACCTTCTGAACGATTGATTAAAGTAAAGTCAAGTTATGGTTCCTTTTCTTGTTTCCAATATCCTACGCTCCAGTAATGTTCAAACTATCCGAGCTCCTACCACCGATGAAGCACCTCTTTCTATAGCAGGCCCCGGGCGGCTTAGCAGAGTTCGCCGGAGGATTCTTCCTCACTAACTAGATAAGACTTAGTGGATCTCAACTTTGGAAGGGCTCTTTCGTCGTCTACAGAGAATGGGGGGACGCCTTCGTTCGAGAGGCGGGGGAAGGCAAGCCAGGGAATGCTGGGAAAGTCAGGGGAATAGCAGTCAGGCGAGGATCCGATAGCTGTCCAAACTGTCCTCTATAGACCGAACTCAGGCACTTCAGCTCAAATGGTCGATTTTAGCGTTTCAAGCCCACTTGCGTGTCTTTCTACGAATTAAGAAAAGGGTAGATGCGCATCAAGCACAGAAGAACTTCGTGGGATGGTCTCCGCCTCCCTCAGTCGTTCTGCGCTATGAAGCGTTTCACTCTACCGGTTGTGTCTTTGATTCTTTCTTTTCCATGATTGATTCTTTCTTTCCCCTTCCATCTGCTAGCGTAAGAGGAGAAAGAAGTAGGCTTTGCCCAAACAGGGATTCTTCCTCAACTCCCTCTCTACCCTTTGACTTTGACTCACTCTGTAGGGATAGATGGGAATTTAACATCCACTCGAGCTGTGTGTGGTTCGGATGATACATTTTCTGACCGTATCTAGTGAGGACCGTACCTAATGATTGGTAGCACGAAGCGATAGCAGCTTGGAAATAAGAAAGCGATCCGGCATCAGATGGGGTTCTTCATAGTCCTCCTAGGCGAGACCGACCTACCGCTCCGTGGGGAGTCGAGGCTTCGATATTTGACCACTGAAAGAATGGATAAATGAGCGCAAAGAAAGATTGGTCAAAAACCTGCTAATTCACACGCTTCTCAACTCAAAGGATGAGAACGACTTCTTTCTATCCATCTTTCTATCCATTCCACTCCAGTCCACTGAGAGAGATTAGTAGAAAGAATGAATGGCGGGATCCTTCTCTTTTATTTCTATGTCAAAACTCATATTAAGTAAGTAAACCCATCCTATACAAATCCTATATAGTATAAGTATAGTATAGTCCAAACTGCCATTTCTAGTTGCGAGTAGCACGAAAAGAATTCAATGGAATAGAAGTAGTGTGACGAGAGATGGACTTGAAGTGAGAAGTTATCGGAGAAGAAGAGAAGGAGCGAACTTGACGCGGCGGGCTTACATGAAACGTGGGCAGTGGCAATGATATCTGAAATTCATTTCTACCGTCAGATCCCTGCTTGCTTTAGTGAGCCTTGCTTGAATCAATAAAGAGAGGAGGCTTCCACGCTTGGATGAATTGATTGATTACCCGAATGAAAAAGGAAGAGCTTCCACTACGATCATAATCTTTCAAATGAAAAGAGGAATCCACGACGAGAGATATGGGTCAGTTTGGCATCTATGCCCCCAGCCCTCCATAGCCTTGAAGCTCGTACTGCTCACACTCCTAGATTCGTACTGCTCACACTCCTAGATCTGAAGTTAGTTAAGGGCACCCCGAATTCCCATCTAGATTGACCACAGGCTCCCCTCATCTTGACAGGCTTCCCGTACTGAGATGGCTAGGAAGAATCTGATTCCTTTCCCTTGTCCTTCACCGGGTAGAATAACTCAGCCAGAGACCTCTGTCTCTTAGCTCACATCCAATTTGAGTCTCGCTCTCTGCCTTCTCCCTGGTCCAAGCTCTCGGATTGCCCAGCTTTCTTATAAAATGAAAGATCACAAAGCGGGTCACACACTCTTCCACAGTCCCTCGCATCACTGATCGTTCGCTCGTCGCCACACCCTGTCCAAGCAGTGGAGGATCACCTGTCTAGTCTACACGAGGAAATCGAAGGACCCCTTCCTTAGTGCTAGGCACGCGCTTCTATCCTCCGACCCTTTATCTTCATCCAGTCTCAGTTCGGACATATGTCGCACCGCTCGAACTTTGTAAATTATGCAGGAAGAGTAGTGAAAAGAGAGAGAGAGGCTGCAGATCAGATAAAGCAGGGGAGCCGGTTCCAGATTCATTATCTATCCTTCCAGAGGTTGAAGTCGAACTCGTATACATAGAGTAGTGACGCGGAATAGAGGCAGAACCGAGCTCAGTACGTGAGGTCTGTCTGACTTCTTTCTTGTATATAGTCGAGTGGAGTAGCCTCCGGTAACCTCTCTTTTCTTGTCTATCTCAATCATTGGAACCGATGTCTCACACTTTCTTTGAGTTTTCTTTCTTGTGATCTCCTCATGTGCTCTGGGCTTCATATCGTTATGCGGATCAACTAAAGGAGGAAAGGGGGGAATCCAGCTCCTCACAACGGGTGCAGGGAAAAGAGACAAGTGTCTCCGCTCGCTCGCCTCTTTCCAGTCGGCTAATCAGTCTGGAGATAGCCTTTGGCTAGGTGGACTCGCTCATCATGGGTGAACTCATCGCCTGCTCTTCCTCCTCGGCCTTTCGTATCTTGGTCAAGAACTTTAAAGGATAGGGTCGGTCGTATAATAGATTATATTCCAGAAATGAATTGTTGAAGTTCATCCGATGCAGTTGTAGCGCAGTGAATCGAACTGCGTACGAGTACCCAAGACCACATAAAGTAGAGGCAAGTACCCGAGAAAAACCGATCCACTAACCGCATGACTCGGAGTTGAGGACCGGATGGGAGAAGATGTGGGAATCAGTTCCGATCGGACGAATAGCAGGGAAGAGATGCGTGAATAAAGAAGCTGGAGCGCTAGTGAATGAGTCATGGGCTGGAGCGCTAGTGATGAACTTGATTCACTGGAGCTAGCGTTCATGATTCACTGAAGATAGTGATTCTTTCTATGAGAGGGACGTAGGGACATAGGAGGTCTAGTGGAGTGAGACTGATCCACGTATAGAGAGTGGGATTCAACAATGCAGAGTGGGGACAGATTCAACAATGCAATGGGAGGGAGAGTATGGAACATTAAAGGGGGAGGAAGGCTAACCACTCAAGCGAGATGCCAAAGAAGGAGAGTGATGCAAAGAAGTAGACTAGCAGCAGTAGCAGAGCGTAGAGAGCTCTTTGGAAGGAATCAATTCTGCGCAAGAGCTTCAATTACCAATCCATTCATTCCGATCCGAATAAGAGATTAGCGCTTAGAAATCTCCTTTCTTTATGTGCTAAGTCACCCCTCTCCTTTATTATAAGAGAGTAGGACTCACTTCTCCGCAGCTTTTCGTTAAGACAAGTGGATCGAAGCGCTAGGCAAAAAGGATGGGACGGGCGAGTAGACGAAGGTCTCTTACGGGATCAAGTTGGAGAGATAGCAACTTCTGTTGGTGACTGAGGCGCGAGTGATTGATTAATAGGAGCTGGAGCTCTTCTATTGATGGAAGCGGATCGAGATATTCCAAGTAGTCGACTAACGAGTGAATGTAGAGAAAGGAGATAAGATAAGGACGTGTAGTTCATCTCGCCTATAGAGAGTCTAGAAAAGAAAGCTCTTATAGAAAGGGAGAAGGAGGGTGGTCCAGTCACAGGAGCCGCACATGGAAAGGAGTGATGAGAGGGACATGGAAGTACGCGGACTGACATCTAGGCGAAGCTCAGATTTAGAAGGGGTCTTCTGATAGAAGAGGCGTGGGGATCTAAAGGGGTCTTTCTGTTCTGATAGAAGAGAAGAATCGTCTGTGGAGAGTGCTAGGCTCGGATCAGACTCCCGCATGTGGCAAGACGTCCTTCCATCCCATCCATCCTGATTAGTAGCCAAGTCCAAAGTAGGAGATGGGAGAGCCTATCTCAATGGTCCACTTTTTTATATAAATTTTTCTATGAGAGTGGCCTGGGTTATGGGTCCCTGTGGGTCTAGTTCTTCCGGTAGTCTGAGGGAAGAATGCTGCGCTGCTATTAGGTAATAATACCATCGTCATTCACAAATACGAAACCTCCATAAGAAGAGGGTACGGGCATATCTCCCGCTGAAAGGGAGAAAACATTGCCATCGAAGTTCAATTCCAGAAGAAAAGTTTCCAGGAAATGGATAAATTCTTCTAAATCATCATCTTCCTCATCATCTATTTCCTCTCCTTTCAGTCGAGCCAGGATCCCCTCCTCTCCCGAGTCTTTATTCAAAACCTCTCCTTCATTTCTTTCAAGTGTAAAAGCCACGTAAGCCTCATCGAGATACCTGAAATAAGGAAGATTTGGGAACGAAGATCGAAATTCCTGATCGAAATTGTCCAAGACTAGATTGAGTAAGACGGTGGATATCATACCGACAGGTGGTATTCCTATACTACGAGAGAAAGTTCCATCCTTTTTCAAAATAGGTAATGACAAGAATGAGGAAAGCAATTTCAGAATGAACCTATTATATACCAAAGATTCAAGTTTACGTAAAATAGTTAAGTGATCCGACTGAGAAAAGTGGATTTTGACTAGACTTTTCACTCTACCTACTTCAACTAATTGCTTAGTTAGTTCTCGAAAACTAGAATAGCGTCGAAATCCCAATTCTTCCGACTTCATAAGATACTTTTTTTCTAAAAACTGAGCCAGTGCTCTTAAGACAAGATCATCCTCTTCCGTAGAGCGAACGACATCATAAGATAAGGCCATTATCTCCTTGTGAAGGAACAAGTACCTTGGGTACTCGAGGAAAAAGATCTCTTCCCTGAGGGGAGATAGTTTATAGCTACCAAAAACTAAAGCAAATTTGATCGTATGAACACGGGACTTTTCCACATTAGGAAAAGAAGAGAAAGAAAAATCCTTATAGATTTGGTCAAGTTCTAAAAAAATAAGATTGACTTCATTTACTATCGCTATTTTCCTTTTAGTAGAGAGACTTTCGTTCCTATACTTTCCAGTATAGCTACTTTCGTTCCTATACTTTCCAGTATAGCTACTTTCGTTCCTATACTTTCCAGTATAGCTACTTTCGTTCCTCAATCTCCTTACTTTCGTTCCTCTCCCTACGGTCGAGCTTCCTTGCTGAACCCTTTTAGTCGAGCCTTAATTTTTCCTCTACAACTACATCATAAGATGAAGGAAAAAGGGGAAGGCGAACCCCGACTTGATTGTTTGTTGAGCTTGCCTATTTCCTTGTGTTCTACGCGAACCAGTGTAGAGTGACTTTCCCATATTAAACAAGTGTCTTGCGAACCTTTCAGAGTGAGCTATGGGTAATTCCCTGTATCCTAGAACAGTCCTTACTTTCCTGATGTCTCCGCTCCTGTCGTGCAAAGAAGACAACTCGTCCTATGCTAGATTAGTCGCTGTCGCATCTTGCTCTAAATAAGTAACGCTCTCGCTCTACTTAAATAGAAAAGTGGAGTTCACGTCGTTCTCACTCGTACCTCCGCTTTTTTAGTAGTACCTGTTGAAAGCTGTCCTGGGCGTTAGCTCGAAAGAGAGTGACTGAACTTCTCTGTCGAAGGAGAGTGAACTTCTCCGAATCTTTCCTGTCGTTAGAGAGCTCATTAGCTGCCTTTCACCTTGGTTAGCTGACCCATTCTTCGGTCAATTGCCCCGTTCTGAAGTCAGTTCAATGGCTACAGTGGTAGCAGATGGGTTGTCCGGACAGTGCCCGGACTTCCTTGTGCACGCCTGCAAGTAGTACAGGCCCTTTGTGGTCCTGGATTCCCTAAGCATGCACTTCCCTCTTCTCCTTTCTCACTAGTCATATCCGTATGGAGCAATAAAAGGATCTTCACGTGCCCCCTGTTTCCCTGCAGGCTGACCAGGTATATGGCGGGAAGCCTTGGTCGTCCCTAGTCCCCGAGCGTCCTTCTTAGGTGCGCCCCACATCGTGGCACTCTTTCTTTCCGATTGTGACTCCTGTTAGGGAGGTCGTCCAGACGGTTCAATCGTTGCCTTCATCCGAGCGTGTAGCATTCAAGGCCTTTGGAACCCTGGGACACTACTTTTGTCCTAACTCACGCCACTGTCGGATGTTCAACCACCATATACCATGCATTTGTTCAGGTCACTTTTTGGTAAGCAGATCAGTTCCCTTGTCCGGAGCAGCATTCCCCTTCGTGCCCGGTTCTTGCTTGTCCTGAGCTGCCCTGCCCTTAGGTTGTCCGGTTCTTTCCTTGCCCTCTCGGTTGCCCAGATCTGTCACTCCTTCTGGTCCGGAACCTGGCCCGACCGGATGAGATCTCTAATAATTCCTATAGTGAAGTTCACCGATACGAGTATATCTTTTCTTTGTACGCTTTTGTCTCTACTTATAAGAAGAGGGATGAAGAGGCTCTGCACCTGAAGAAAGAAAGATGGGGTGGGTATAACTCGACTCAAAGGTTATGTCGCTCCACCGGCAGGGTACGGAGAAAACAACAAGTACTATCGCACGTACTTTTACTAATTGACTTTCACCATTCACTTCAATGTCTGCTTCCTTAGTCGTTTTAGTGTCATATAAGAATGGCTTTCCCAACCCTTTGAGTCAAATATCTTCATACCCTTGCTAAAAGTGAATTCCATGTGAGGAAAAGAGATGTTGTTCAAGCTTTCTCTACTGCTACGGGAGGGTCAGGGAATGAAAACAGAAATTGGCATATGCGACGGGTCAAATTGGATCTCGCCAGAGTTTGGAGAGAGTTTGCTCTTTGTTCGTTCCTTTTCTTTGGGAACGTTCACTTTCATTTTATTTTGATGCGAGATGAGATAATGAATAGTAATGAGTTCACGAATAAATTGAATTCAAGTAGATCGAAAAAGCTCCGCACTTCCCGAAGCTTGCTTAGCCAAGAGTGGTCGGGCCCGCGAAGCCGGTCCCCGGAGCCTAAGATAAGATCTTGAATGAAAGCTCAAAAGTGAACTCCTTGTAGTGTAGGGAAAAGAGCATCAGATGCGTAATGCTGAACACATGCAGAAACTGTAGAGTTCACGTCGTTATCACTCGTTCGTCGCTATCTTCCCCCCGTCACTCGGACCTGTTGCTGAGAGTGAAGAATAGCTATCGCTATCGGCGCAGAATCTAAGATGTCATACTGGAAGATAGGTTACGCAGATGTAAGACTGGAAAGAAAGGAAGGAGGGGGCCCCAAAGAAAAAATACATTAATCATAAAAGAATGTGAAATGATTGAAAAGACCTATTCAGATAATTTTGAGATAGGGGATCGGGTTGGACGGAGTTTGAGTTGTTTCATTATGAGTATCCTCCGGAGTTTTCAGGGAGTTTGAAGGTCTATGTTTATGTGAAAAGTATGATACGAAGATTCTAAGATTACTTATTATTTGACTAGAATGAGAGGGTGAATGATCTGATGTTAACCCTAATTCAAGGGTCCCTATAAGATATTGAACCTATGAATATACTACAATTCTATGAATATACTACAATTGGTATAAAGAAAAAGCCATTTTCATGCTAAAGAAATCCCTGCCTTTAGAACTTACTAAATGAAGGGCGAGCTATTACATACCCTCTCGCGTGTACGCTCGAGCCTATCATAGAAAGATCCACTTATTTCAATAATACATACTATAGCCCGGTCGCAATTCGTAGCTAGCGAACGTCGATCCAGTAGTTGCCGAAAGGGGATTCGAGGATTCTTAGGACAGCATTTCTGTGATCACGATACTTGTTATTTCGGTACGATTTCTCAAGTCAATTGATCGTTGTTGATCTACCCTTGCTACGCCTAATCACTAGAGAATAGAATGCACACACTAACTCGGACGATCACAATGCAAGTCAGTTTTAGGATCCGAATGCAAGCACCCAATCATAAGTTTTAGGATCAGTTAGACCTCGGTGCTACGAGAAAGAACCGACTACCCTAATTTCCTGCTTCAGGGCTGGCTTTGAAAGACGCTTAGAAATCACTAACTGAAAGAGAGAAGTGCAACAAGAGCAAAAGTCATGCCTGGAAGAAGAGATGAGAAGTGCAACAAGAGCAAAAGTCATGCCTGGAAGAGACGGAGGCTTTCCGTTACTTGAATCAATGCCGATGACCGAAAAAATATAATAGAAGTAGAAAAGTAGTCTTGAAAGAGAAGTAGAAGGGGTAGGGTATGCCACGAGGCAATAGAAAAAAAAAGAAGGGTCGGTCCACGAGGGAAGAACAAGAGCTTTCTCATTGCAAGAGGGAAGAACAATAGCCCTCTTAGTGCAAGAGGAAAGAACAAGAGCTTTCTCATTAATAAATAGCTTTCGAGCTTGTAAAGCGAACACACTTTTGCATAGAATCAGAAAGAAGGGAAAAGGGGTTCCTCAGGAAGGAGAAAGAACAGGGGTCAATCAGAAGACAAGGAAGTCAAAGGGGTCTCTCAGAAGACAAGTGAAAGGAGAAGTGGGGTTCGCATTAGAGAGAGGTTACCTTTTCCTTGCTTGGCTAAGACTATTTCTAGGGGAGGACAAGCGGGTTGGCTTTTGCTTCTCCTGAGAGGACAAGCGGATTGACCCCATAGAGAGCCCATAGTAGATAGAATTCGCTAGGCAGGTTTGGATTCAAAATGAGCATCGATTACACTTCACTAGAGAAAAAGACTCCATCTTTTGGATACACAAGGGGAGTTATCGGTCCACCGGGGGAGACTCAGTTATGGTTGAAAAAAAGGGGCTCGAAATCAAGATAAAGAGTAGAGTTACCGAAAGGATGGAATAGAAAGAAAAGGAGTAGAATAGAGTTTCCGTTGAGAAGAAAGAATAGACTGGACTGGACACGCTTCTTCTAAAAAAAAAGAGGGATTAGGCGTAGCGTCTTGGGTAGGCTCGATATTAACAGATCGGGAGGCACTCGCAATTGGGTTGGATTGGCTTCTTGAAATAAGGGTTAGGACATTTTCATCAATTGGTGCAGCAAAACTAGAGGCTAAGGAAGAACGATCATCAGAAAGATTACGACTATCACGTCGAGAATAGCGAAAATCACATCTATCCGCAGTGTGTTCTTTTCCCCATAGGGGTGGTGTACTTTAGTTCTCAATAAGGGGCGTTAGCGCTTTAGAAAGATTGCATTAGGCTTGACCAATAAATAGTTAGGGATTTTCTCGCTTGTTTGTTTGAGACCTTATAAGGCTTTCTCCAATCGGCAAAGAAGGATGGAGGGACAAGAACCCCTGAAGGAAGAAAGAAGGAAAGCTACTCCAACTGTAACAGGATCTCTAGATGTCTCAAAGAGGCAGAAGAAAGCATACATGACTGGGAGAATAAATTCTATTAGGATTAGCAGAAAGACTCTGACACTTCTATTTCTATGGTATGGAGAATGCTTCCAAGACTGACTCCGCTGCGAGCGAGCTAGTTGCAAGCCAATTGGAGAATAAAAGTAATATGGTACTTCCATCGAGGTAAAAAAACCTTTAATATGTCTTACTCTCTTTCTTTCTCAATATCCCAACTATATATGAGTGCTTTGACGAGGAAGTCCACCCTTCTTAATGAGGTAAGGGTGGGTTCGACCAAAGCAGCCTTTATCAACTAAACGATACCGCCACTTCCTTCCTGAGCTAATGTTCGTTCTTTCTTTCTGGAGTTCGTGAGTTGGAACTGTTGTTTTTGTTTATAGTAATTTATTATGAGTTCTTCAAGTTGGAAGGATCAAACTAGCGTAGCATACAGGACAGGATTGGGTGAGATCAAAGACCTAGAAGTGGACTATCTCTTTCATATACTTTCATAAAGCGATATCGGGCTAGGGGGGGCGGTTCTTCTGATGAGTTAACCTAGTTTATTAGTTCTAGCTATCCTCGGCTGTAGCGACCGCTAGGGAACGAGCGGGCGAAATTACGTAAAGAACCGAACCCCTTGGTGGAGTCCAGTCCCCGTAGAAGGCCGCAGAACCAGCGAAGGTTAGTTACTGGAAGGAGAAGATAGCCAGACAACTTTTGAGCTTTTCACAGAAGGAATTAGGCATACTCAATTGCAGTCCCCTAGCTTTCTTTGTGGGTCTCATATCTTGTCTATACCTAAGAGGGACTTTTAGAAAGAGAATTCATACCCGAACTAGGAGATCCAGCTTGCCTTGAAGGCGATGTCGACTCTCGTCGTGATGACGAGGTGACTCAGACCTACTGTAGTGGTTATAGGGTTGGTCTATGACTGACACAACTACCAGTTGTCCGAGCTAAGCAGAGAGTACTGGCTAACTGGCTATCCAAGATAGGGTTGCCCTCGTATATGACATGAATCGGTGTGATATACGGGTCTCAACTCCGTGTGATCGCTGTGGAAGCGAGTGTCCTTCTTTGCTCTTTCCAGTAGCGCCTACCAGAATGTCTGCTCTTGGAATCACCCATTCCCTCTCCTTTCAGTCGAGTAGCCAAAAGCAGGGACCCTCTCACTTCGAAAGAGTGCTTTGAAGAAGCACTCTCGCATCGGCTAACCTAGCCTTTGCTTTTCATTCAGAACCTCGTGCTCAGGACAGAAAAGAAGTTCTTTATAGAACTGGAAAGCATGCCCGTCTAGGACCTTGGCTGGGGGCGAAGAGAAGTGCGCTATCGGAAAGCTACTTGACTAAGCAGTCCTTTCACTCGTGGTCGTTAAGAAAGCGAAGGGCGAGAGGACGATGGATTGATTGATGGATCAATGGTTGATGAGGTAGAGAAAGGGGATCGGAAACGAAAAGAACTAGGAGTGAATGCTTGCTCGACCACAGGTGTGCTTGAATGCAGTGATACTCCTGGAGGAGTAGGTGAGAAAGCGTATGAAAGATTCCGGAACAAGTGAGGATCTGCAGAGATTTGTAGACCAGTGATCGCCGATGAGTACACTCTTCGATTGATCACTGAGGCTGATGGATCTGTAAATGTTAGTGCTCGCGGAGGGGAGGCATAATGCTTGATCCGGGTGGTAAAGTGCTCGATCGTTAAGGCTCATCAGCTTGGGAGGTTGCTGCTCCCGTAGTGGTTGCCGTAGCCGGAGGAATCATCCTTCCCGGCGTACCTTTGAGGAAGGATGTGCACGCGAACGACTAAAGTAAGCCTTATCTACTGGGTACAGCGGTCGATCCCTGCAGAGAACGCCCATTTCATTCCGTGGGGCTGCAGGTACTATGGCATGGGCCATGCGGTGTGCTTAAGAGCTGGTGGCAACCGAATACCGCGAGAACGACTATAAAAAGACCCAAGGCAGCCAATCAACTAGGGGGGCAGTGGGATGGAAGCCAGCTCGGATGTCCACGGGGGCCCTCTTCTGTGGGCTTGGACGGGATTGCAATATTAAAGGTTTCACGCAAAATCTAAAGGTTCCGAAGGAAAAGAGGGAAGAGATAGACTGGTGAGAGTGTAAGGGAACGAGTGAATAAAAGAATTGGAACATTCAATATGCATGTGTGTGTGAAGCATTGCGCAACTTTCAATCTTTCCAATCTTTTCTTGGGTCTAGAATGACTATTTTTCCCAGGCAAACAAGTCTCCTCTAGCTTAAGCTTAAGGAGTAGTCCATAGCTAATAATCTATGGTACTAGCTTAGTCCATTCCAATCATTGGGCACAACTTCCCTTTCTGTTTACAGAGAATAGGAAGCACGAGCAGCCTTTCTTTCAGAACCTCTTTCCGGGCAGATAAGATGCTCGCTCACTCCAGTACGCCACTTGCTGTGCAGTCTCCAATACGCCACTTTCAGTTCCACAGAGTGTTTCCAATCTTCTTGGGTATAGAGAGGAATCTAAGGGTGCTAGCTCCATTGCGGGAAGCACCACACGCTGCTTCTGTACCAAGGCCTGCTTCCTCCTCTAAGCAAGCAATAGCCAGCTTTGAAGCTGAAGTGAGCCAAGCTCAACAATCTAGAATGCTAACTCACTCAAGCAGTAAGGCGACTCCGCGGGATCAATCAAAGATTCCTATGCAAAGCCAGCTATGAAGCGAATAAAGCGCAGTTCGCACTCTCGAAGGGAAGTAGCGGGTCGGGTTCGGTCAATGAAATTTTCCAAGCACGATCAGGCTTCAGGGTAGCTTCTGGGAGTGCTCTACGAGAAGGCATATGTGTTACATCCGGGAGTGCTCAATGAGTAAACATCATTCCGTTCATTATCAGAGTCACTCCCACAAAGATAAGAATCGAACACTCCTTACACAGAGGAGCGATCAGAGGTTGAGGCATCAACCAATCCATTCATTCTTCCTCCACTCATCTTCTGAGGAGAAGCACTTTTTTTGCATCAAAGACTCTTTAACCAGCCATTGCTGCCTGCCATTCCTACCTATTAGGTTCCTCCATTCATATTAGGATCACGGATCCATACATACCCCGGGATTTTTTCATTCTAGATTATTAATTATATAAGGTCTCGCTCGGGCTTCTAGCCCATCGCTCAAGTAGAAGACCAAGCACTCCTACTCGTACGAGAGGTTGAATTGATGACCGGTAACGATCAAGTTGGTATGCCTGTTATTTCCGTAGTATAAAAGTTCTCACACCCTAGCCGGTATTCTATTCTAGACGTAGGTCCGCTCCTCGTTCACCACAAACATGTCGAAATTCCACAATCGGGGGAATGAATCAGCGCTTCCCGATACGGCATGCAGCTAGCTGGCTGAACCGATATATCTTACTAAGATATTTAAACCGTCGATTCAGGTGGAGAGAGAGAGTTTCATCCTTGGCTGGTATTTGATCGCTAGTTGGTTCCACTGGAGAGGATAAATAGATTGCTTTGGTTCGGCTTCTCGACGTGCTACCTACTAATGGTCTCGAATAAAGGGACGAGCGGTAGCGACGTGGCCGTTGCTTGGGCGCTAGGGATTGGTCCTGATGGCAAGGATGAACTTGATTGCTTTGAGCTCCCTGGGAATGGAAATGCAGATGCAGAGGCTGCCTCCCAAGCATTTGATCCCTGGGGTTGGAACAGAAGACATTAGATCCAGCTTTGGGCTCAGTACCTCCATTAGGTCATCCCATTTCCGTTGATTGGACAACCGGCCGGCGCTCCCTTAGCTTCTCTCGTTGGGAAGCATTTGAGGGCAGGAGCTTTCATTTGGGTGACCAGTAGATAGATACCGGGGTTCTCCCCTCCTTTCTTTGCCAGGAGAGAGGAAATACTTGGATTGGGATCCTGCTATCGGGTCATATGGAGAATGATGGTGATTCCATGCTTTCGGGCTAGGCATTGGAATGGGATCGTGCGGGCCCGGTGAAGAAGCATTGGATCCCAGAGATGGAATGGGAAATGGAGATGTTGAAGAGGCGGGTTGATTAGTTCTGGTTGGAGGGCTACGAACTCCTTCTCATTGTTCCGCTCCTCCTCTCTTCGTCTCACACACTCGAAGGCAAGACAGACCGGCTGCTCGAGACCAGCCAGGTCCCATTATTGGAAGGAATATAGCTTCTATACTGACTCATAGGGCTAAGACAATAAGTAACTTAGCAGAGAAGGAAGGACATGTCTAACCTGAATCCGACCCGGGCCCCAAGCTAATTAAACACACTAGACATTGAAGTAACATTTCTGACCGAAGCTGAGCTACCCGATTGGCTTTATAGCATAGAGAATAGAGTAATGAATTGGGGTTCCGAGACTTTTCTTTCTTTCATGATTTAATTCAGATTCTGGTGATGCGATGAGATATACCAAAAGACAAGACTCTGGATGACCAGATGCGGAATTTAAAGTAGCCGTGGAACTGTAAGTCGATCTCGTTTCGGGAGCACTGCTCTGATCCGCACTCGGTCAGCTCAAACTAGCTATCTTCCCTAATCCTTACTGATGATGAATCCTTGTTGGAGCCTGGCAAAAGTAAGGAAAGTCAGATAGCAGAGCCACCTGGCAAAAGGTTCCCGTACGATCTTGCTATTCAATCATCCCCAGGGTAGCTTCTAGAATCTTTCATTGGAAAGAATTAATTGGAGATAACACAAAGTAGTTTTCGAACTCTTCTCTTCTTGTCCGACCGAGAAAGCGAGAAAGAAAAGAATAAAGAAATTGCAAAGCAAAGACTCTTCTTATTTCTTATTTATATTATATTAGAATGAATGATAGTGTGGCTAATGGCTATATGAAGAGTGCACCAAGTTATCAATTCAATTGTATAGAACATGGTCTGACTACGACAGACTAGCAAGCAGAGTCAATAGTATAGTATGATGATCTATAATTTATCATTCTATCATCGTAGATAGTAGAAAGGCGTCTCTAAAGGAGGGTAGGCACGAAAGGAGTGTGCGCTTCAATCGCTCTACGGGGAGGTAGGTTCTTATGTGCCATGAGACTCAAGAACTCTGCTCAAGCCATTCATAGGCTTTTGCTTGAACCCCCCACGGTGCAGCTGGCTCGTGCCTAAAAGTGCTTATTCTCAGCTTCGAGTTCAGGATTTGATTTCGGTGGGATAGGTCGTTCTGCCTCACTACTTTTCTCCTCTTTACGGCCTCAACGATCGATATCCACAGGCCCCAATTCCAAGTTTCCCGAGCTTGGTTGGCAGTCATCTCATCTCAACTTTCACCGAGCTCTCCGAGTCTGGTTTCTGATACATGTTTAGAGATAAGACTGAACTCCGAAATGATGCTATCCCCACTAGCCGTCCGTCAACGCTTCGCCCCTTGCCTACGTGCACTGCATCAAATGATGGGATGGGAAAAGAAGGGGAAATAGGCTAGAGCTATCTTTCAAGCTATAGGGGCTTAGGTTAATCGAATGGTTGCAGCTACTACTTAT
Organism: Wurfbainia villosa; assembly: GCA_025175895.1. Classification (NCBI taxonomy): domain Eukaryota; kingdom Viridiplantae; phylum Streptophyta; class Magnoliopsida; order Zingiberales; family Zingiberaceae; genus Wurfbainia; species Wurfbainia villosa. The sequence goes on along the minus strand of JAKLTH010000101.1, from coordinate 92,323 downwards.
CTTCCCTTTACTCTACCTGTTTTTTTTTTCCTATAATTCATATTCAATAAAATAAAGTCTAGAGGGTGTGAGAGGGACTGACTGGAACGAATACGGATAAGACGCTTCTTTCTCTGGGAACTATATCGCAGAGGTTGACTGGCAGTTCGAGAGTCCGAATAGTACGAAGACCCTTAGGAAAGGAGCAGCCCTTGTAAGGTTCCCGGAGTAGGATGGGAACGCTCGCAATGCTTCATTCAAGGTATTCAAAAGAAAAGGGATGGGATAAAGAGCATAGGCGCTTTGACCGGGCGGACTAGGTCGGCTATTCGGGGCTAGAGCTAGTTGGACTTATGCTGATTTATTCAGCAGTCCGAGCATGAAAACAAGTGGGAATGAGAATGAGGCCTTTTATTGGATCGCCCCCTTCCAGACTAGGTGAGGATTGAAGAGGACCTCCCATTTCATGGATTGGGTGGAGCGCTGGGTCTTTGGTCTTTTCTCTGGTTTGGCTGTATTTGGAAGGTGACAGATGAGATAGGTGGAAGTGGCTCTATCTCCTCTTTCTAAGTCTTATTAAAATAGCGCATATGCTTATACGCTTCTCTTATTCAAGCCAGGCCTAGCTTTGTTAATTGGTCCCTGAACCGATGTATGTGCTCTAGAGCCGGTAGGGCCAGAACAGTGGTGATTTAGCCTCGTGAGCGGACTATTTGGTTTGACCTCGTATGGTTGATGCACTAAGGGCTCGCCCGAGCAGGCTTCCGGGGAGGTCCCACCTTTCAGTAAAGGCCCAAAGAACTTGGCTGTAGGTGCCAGTACACCTGAGACCGAGTAAACTCGGCAGAGAAAGACTCTTGCATCTTTCTATACAGTATACAGTCTGGGATTCGCCTTTAAAGAATCAATTTTGTGCTTTCCAGTTCGGTGAAAGGTTCGATTGGTGCCGGCCAGTTCTCTCTCTCTTTCGCCTGCTTGCAGATGCATTGCTTTCAGCCCCTAAAGCCAGACGCCAGACAAGAGGATTAGCCATCAGGCTCATTTCTAGGCGAGAACCCCTGTCGAGATTACTTCTCTCTCCCGGCCCTTTGCCATACGTGATAAAAGTGGTACCAGACTTCGCCACAGATCGAACAAGAAGACTCGTACACACTAATAGATGGTTTACCTGGCTATATTGGATATCACTTTCAGGCTCCCACCATACAATTTCATGCTCTGCGTGCCATACAGAGATTTCATTATTTTGCTCTCATGCCATGCGTGCTCTTTAGCTCAGACTCGTTGAAGCTTTTCTTGCCTTTTTCTCTTATAATCCAACTATACATTATAGTAGGATGATCAAACTGCAGACAATGACTTAGGAGGTCGAACTCAGATAAAGATATAAGCTAGCTAGCGCTACCACCACTTTCTATTCATTGATCTAACTCAGCAGTCCAATATAGACTATAGACGAAAGACTAGATCTTATCTTACTTAAGAAAGAGAGCATGCTCTTGAAAGAAAGATAGGTTAGCACGAAGAGCTGCAACAAGAACTGCTTCGCTCGATGGAATACTCTTTCGCAAGAAAACTTATTATAGAACCGCTGCTGAGTTTTACTTAGTCAAACTTCAATCTTTCGCGTTCGGAGTCTTAGTTTATCTATCTTAAATCCCTTGGTAGACAGGGACTCAAGCACTATGATTCTGGGCTTAGGCACCCTAGCTATTAATCTCCGGTTGATGATGCACACAGTGATTCCTGATGGTTTGATTGATCTCAGCAAGAAGAGACTGGCACCATATTGTATTGCCTCTTATTTAGATTATATAGCATGCATAGCCATTAGCATAGCCCCCTTAGCAACTTATATCATATTGTTTGGAAAGGTCAAGAAGATGATGATCTAGAGTTTTTTTTTGGTGCGGGGCAAAGACTAGAATCGGTCCTTTTCTTTTACCGGTCCTCGCTTAGATCAGACCCTTTGAACCATACATAACCCAAAGGTTACTATGAATCTAGTGGCTACATCTTTCTTCTGCCAGGATGAGGGGCTGGTCTGCATAAGATAAGTAGGGTCTTGTACTACGGGAGCCCATGCTTAGGAATAGAGGTTCTTCAAGCGGAGTTCACTCTTACAAGGTTGAATACATCACCAGATTTCAACATATTGGGGGCGAGAGAATCACAAGCACTAGTGCAATGTTCGACGTGAATAGAGCGCTATGTCATTGTTATTTACGATCCGCTCTCTGAGACTCTTTTTTTTTTTTCTTTCTTTGGGGGAACTTATGTAGAGATAGGAGCGATCCGCAGCACTTGGACACAAGTCCGGGCGGGGGACGAGCGGGAATCTTTATTGCTTTTTGCGAGAGTCTAAAGTTATGTTTGGTCAATCTGAGAAAGTAAACTATAGAGATGGTTTTCATTGAATGAAAGAAAAAAGAACTAGGAAGTGCCCGGGCACCAGGATGCAGATATGAGTTGGTGAATCAGAGGGGTTGAGTCTTCCCAGCGAACGGAGGCCTTCTTATCATTATCATGTACAAAAAGCTGGGGACCAAGTTTGGGACCGAGCACCTCGCCTCTACCAGTAGAATCCTCTGTCAGAAAGCGATGAAGATGCAGTTGGTTCCGCTTCTCCAGTAAGGTTGGTAGATAGAGACTTTTCCTTAAGTGATAGTAAGGAAAACCGAGCACCTTCTTTCCTTCCATACAGAGAGTGTGTCCGGACTTATTGTTAGTCTAGCGCCATCAAAGTAGTCGAGTTCCAGCAAGCAAGAAAGAAACATCTCCAGTTCGCTTTCATCCTGACCCTTCCCCCTCTCTTTGAGTTTATTTTATATCTTACTTAGGAATCGTGCTCCTAATCTGAATATACGAACTAGCTATCTTAGAGTCACTCGTTATGGGAATATGAAAGACTTGGACTTTCTTTCTCTATAGAAGGCCCTCTCATGGAATCACTCATCCCTCTAGGCCTAGGCTGAAGCAGCGGAGAAGGGTTGGCCTGTCCGCTTGCTTGGTTCCTGAAATCTCGATCCGTCACCTGACTAAGGTACCTAGAGTCATAGGTAGATTCGGATGAAAGAAACCTCAACTCTTGCAATATGCCATATCGAACTGCAAAGTAGGATCGAACTGCAAAGTTGGAGAAGAGAAAAATGAGTAGGAGTAGCCCTACTTTCATTCGTTAAATTAAATAAAGTATTCCACAGTAGTTGTGTTGCAGATTCCCAATGGAAGGTAGTGAGGTAGGGACCCCTCCCCTCATTATTATAGGTATGTCTGCCCGAGAGAGATAGGTATGTCTGCCTGAGAGAGGCATAGCGCGGTCCATGTAATAAAAGAACCACTCTTTAATTTAACGTTACTACCTTCCTTCTTGGTCTTTGACTCGATAGACTTTATCTTATCCACTCTTTCTATCCATCTACTATAGTATAGCCCCTACGCCTGCGAATGGACTTGTGCTATCTTGCTGTCATGAATGGACTTGTAGTGCTATTCATTCTTTGGTTGGTGTGCCCGGAGGCTCAAGCTGCATTGCATTATACTAGATATGAATTTGGTACCATAGCCTATGGACCTAGATCTGAAGCCCTCATGACTTTGTTTATAAAGCTTGACTAGCCTAACCTGCACACAGACCGGTTATGGAATCTCCCATTCGGAGAAGAGATGGATTGTAAAGCTCTTTAGCGAGTAAAGAAGAACCTAGAATTGAGATAAGGATAAAAGCACAGGTATTGCCCATACTCCCTTTATCTATACGCAACGCATTCAATCTATACGCATTCATTTCACGTATCTTGTATTTCGAACCGATTCAGATCACCTTGGATCGCGTACACTATATGGCAGCTTCCCTACTTGCTTATCCGCTCGAGTATGATTGGGCCCCGGCACAACAACACAACTATATAAAATAATAGCTAAGTGGATAAATAAAGAAAGAGAATCTGTCCGGATTCTATTGTGCTGAGAGTGAAAAAAAAAAGGAGAAGTTCCCGGGGGGCTGGCTGGGACTGAGAGCGGGGCAGGTCATCTTCATTTCCCATTTATAAATGCAAGTGGAACAAATTCTAATCTCGAACGGTAACGAGTTCTTCATCATGCTTGCGATGCACATTCCTTTTTTTTTTTTTTTGCTTTGTTGTTGAATCTTGACTCGATCTGGTAAGCGCAGTAGTCACTTCTCGGCCTCCTCCGTACCGGCTGCTTAACGATATGTGGTGTGAGGCACGAGGGGAAGATGAATGAGGCGAGCTACTATTAGGCCTCCCCCTCTCCTTCCTGCGCTCGTAAGCGGTCCTCCTCTTCAACTCAAGTTCAGTATAGCTCGGCAGCAAGGTCTTCTGCCTAACCAGGGCGTTTGAGGTTTTGATTCTCATCCAGGAATATGAGGCTTGTCAGTTGAGATCCCTTATCGAGTGGGTGCCTGGCTAAGGACTGAAGCTGGCCTCCGAATCTAGTTATTGAAGGGGAACGTTCGACGCACGTATACCCTTGAGCAAGAAGGAACTGCGCTCCAGTAAGTTATGTTTTCAGCGGTACTCCACGTCGCTCTGCTCGTCCCTCCTTTCATCCCTTATCAAAGGGACTGGCACGAACCTTGGTCATAGGCTACCAGAGAGGATTCATATGCCAAGGTAGGTTGATGGAGATGATGCTGGCTCAGGTTTAGGTCCGGTAGGGAGCTTCCAGTCAGAGTTCAACAAGCATTGCCTCCCTTTCCAGTAGTACAATTCCCTATTACTAGGGAAAGGTGCTCAACTCAATCTTTTATTAAATTATAGTTTGAAGGCGTCCCTGCGTCGCTATCGCTCGCTCCTCGTACCTCTTCTTTCTTCTCGGCTTTCGTCGTTTCACGTCGCTGTCGCTCTTGCACAAGCTTGTCGCTCATCTACTTAGCCCGTTCAGAGCCTGTTCACTTTGATTGGGGTAGTGATGCTGTCCTTCTATTGGACCGGCTCCAGTTGCTCCCCTAGCATCTTCTCAGAACGGTAGTTATAGTGAACTCACAGTCCCTTCTATGATCTTTCTTTACTATAGAATAAGAGTCTTGTCTGGCTGGGCCATATTAGAAGAGTCCCGGACCCACTGAGCTATCTATACGCCTCACCTTCATGAGCCCGGAGCACCGGAACCTAACCTTGTTGCTGGTGGCACGTCGGATCGCTTCTTTCACTCGATCGGAGCCTTGGACACAGAAAAAGCAACCTGGGAGCACAATTCTTTTCTTTCTCCGCTGCACTCTGGGATGCGTTTAATAGGCTCAACGGTGGGCGAGCTCCACTACATTGATTTTAGGCCAAGTGGAGCTTCGTGAGTGAGGAAGGCTTCTGCCGCGAGATAGTGCTCCCTCTTACCGCTTCGCTTCAAAAGTGTTCATTTATTTAAGTTAAGTCTGGCCCAATTTCTTTCTTGTCTGGTCGGCGAATCTTTCTGCGTTGCACTCACTTTTCACTCGCAGTCATTCCGAGAGCCTATTCATTACTTGAATTATAGATAGTGAAGCGCTTCGCTCCGCACCCATATCGCTAACTGAAAGGCCGGTCTGAGAGAGTGCTATCGCACCTTTACTTCGTGGACAGATAGGCATGGCATGGTTCGGTCGGAGAGACTAAACTGATAGGAATAGTTCGCTACGAGACTGATAGGAATAGTTCGGTTGGGAGTCGTGAGGGAGCCTTCTCTTGTCTGACCCGAGTTGATTTCACCCTTTCCTTGCTTTCCTTGGACACAGCTATTGAGGCTGCCAGTCGCCGCTCGGCCTCACATCTCATTGTGATTGGTCTTTGTCTGGTCGATCCCCTTTGAGTGAGACTCCCTTCGTGTGAACCATAGTAGTAGGAGGCGTCATTATCATTCGCACCTTCCGCACCTTCTTTCTCTTGAGTTGAGTGCTTCGTGCCGTTCCTGCTACTCTCTCTTCTGCTTGAGCCTGGCACGGAGGTCCGCCGCTCCGAGCACCATGCCGATGACGAGCCATCCATTGAGTCTGATCCGCCAAACAAAGAATAACATTAGTGGCACCGGAAGTCGGAGCCGGAGCAAGACAAGGTCGGCTCGGCATTATCGGTCTGCGTCGCGGTCGTTGTTCTGATGTCGCTCCCGTGGCTTTATATAGTTCTCGGAACGGGTCTAAGTCAAGTTCCTCTCTTGCTCTGATCTTCCACGATCGCATGCTGCTCTAGCTCCTCTGTCAAGATTCTGAGTCTAGCTCCGGCGGGCACCTCGGAAGTAGATAGGCGAAGATTCTTAGTTGCATGCCCGAACAAATCTCTTATTCAATATGAAATAAGTCTCCTCCCCGATCTGAGCCTCTCACCGATCGGCTTTCCTCGCTTCGTAAGCAACCATTGAAAAGGTGGGCTAGCAGTGGCGTGCTGATCGATCTGATCTTGCTTCTCCGGCATCAGTTTAGTGCTCGCTGACCAGCCACTGACAAGGGTCGAGCGCGTCCCCACACCCGGACCTACTTCCCGAAGCTTACGAGCTGCCTACTCGAAGGGAAGACCATTCTATTTCTTCTGAGTCGGCATAGCAACTTTTCTTCAAAGCTTGAACGAAGATCTTGTCGGCTGATCTTCTTCTCTGCCCTCAGCCCTAACCAAGGGTTAAGAAACTGATTCAAGGTGAGCTGATGAAAGTGACAAGTTATGATCAACCTATTTCAACTTAAGTGTGTCAAAGTGACAAGTTCATACATATCAACTCATGAAGTGTGTCAAAGTGTCTCGTTCATACATATTGCTTCCCTTGCTTCTCCCCTCTTGGAATCAAAGGTCGCTATGCAAGAAAAGGATCTCGAGGGTATGCCTCAACCCTTAACTTAAGTCGAAGGTCCGCGACTACTGGCGAGGGCCTCTCAGACGAGCGACATCAGAGGGTGGATAACGACGAAGGACATAACTAGGCAGAGTAGAGCATGGATTAGGAGCTCGGATATTAGCCAAGCAATAACTTTTCTAGGTTGTACAAGAAGGAAGGAGTGTATAGCCCAGTAGACCTCCCTCCCTATCAGACCATATTCCGATGACATTCGTGATTGATGGAACCCCCCTCTAGTGACTTATTTGCCCGGTCTCTGTTCTTGGCTAAACCTTTGAAGGACTCCATGATTCTGACTACCATTGTTGACTCGTTCGGGGACTGGCCATAGCCCACCTCCCCTTGATGGTAGCTCAATGTCTTCCTTTCTGTTGCTTCTCTTTTCTTTGGTTTGGTCTGCTCTTTTCACTTCAAAGTTGAGCGGTGACTCCGGTTGGCTGAGCAAGATTGATAAGGTCGACTGGCTCCTTTTCACTACGTTCTACTCGCTTCGTTGTGCTTGCGTCTTTCTCATCCCGGTTTTGAGGTTGGCTCGGGCGTCACTTTAGTTTAGTTGGCTCAGCAAAGTCCTTTAGCTTGAGTCCCGTTAGGGCTCCTTCCTTGACTACTACTGGAAATGGATGTAGAAGGAATCGAACCCTCAATCTTCGCCATTTTGATGATTGCAGAGATCGCGCTGTTCAAGGACTGCAGAGATCGCACTCAGGGACTGCAGAGATCGCGCTCCCGCTTGACTCTGCAACTCTGCGACTCTGCTCGCAAAAAAAAGCTCAAGCCCGCTCAACTTTGCCGCTCAACGAAGCCCCTTTCTCTTATTACTTGCTCGCTCCTTTCTTCGCGTCCAGAGAGCTAGACTTCAGAGCCTGTTAACTTCGCTGACCTGGGATGAGTTTATTGTCACTGACCAGGCCAGTGGGATTCTTTCTGCCGCTCCTAATGGGGGAGCTCGCTCATGCCCACTTGGCCCCTCTATTCCCAGATCGATCAGTTGAATGACTGACTTGTGAACTGGCTCATTCGTAGCGGTGACACGAGGCGACCAACGGGGGGAGGCGTCCGAAGCTCTACCAACTGAGCTATCCCAACTAGAGATGGAAGGCGACTAATTGAAAAGCACTAGAGATGGTATGGCTGGAATCGAACCCATGATAGTAAAGTCAGTGATCTGGCGCACGAAGCCTCCTTTCCTAATTGGAATAGAATTGGTGGAGGTGCCCTCTCGTAAGCCCATTGCCTGTGCTAGGGATAGAGATGACAGCGCTTGAGTGGGCCTGGCATATATTATATCTACTCTTTGCACGGGATCCATTCTCCCTATCATCTACTCTACCAGGCGGCCAGTAGTCAACTTCGTCACTCTAGTTCAGTGGTCCTTGCACTGCTATGCACCGGCGCAGAAGAGCCCACGCCCACCACTGCCGAAGCCATCAGATCACATGTCCTCACTGCGAAGCCATCAGATGAGCACTCTTCGCAACCTAACCCTTCCCGGTCCCATTCCCCTTCGCTTGGCCGCGTCAGAACAGTGGATTGCAAAGATCTAACGTTTGCGGAGATTGCACTTCGTAGGTTGCGGAGATCGCGCTTTGCTTGACGGAGCCGCTCCGCTCAACGAAGCCGTTCGCTCCTCGTGCCCATGCTCTCGACCATGTACTCATGCAATCAGTGGTGAAATCAACAGAATCATTATGCCTAGCACCGGAAAAAGAATCAGAACTATCAGAGAGAAAAAGAAAGAACATTCAAACTGATGCTCTAACATAACAAGACTTTTGCTAAGAGAACACAAAGAAAAGAATTGACAACAGTGACACAACAACGAATGGAAAACGAATGGAAAGATAGCGACCTCTCCCTATAGCAGGCGACCCTCTCTCAGACAGGAAATGAACCTACTTTAAGAGCCCCACAACTATTTATATAATTATAGGAATGGAATGAAATGAGCCCGGTCAACCCATTCTCTTATTCAATATGATTCGCCAGTCTAGCTCTTCCAGTAGCAATGTGAGTCTCATCAGTTCCGCTTGCTTGTGCTCCTTTTCGGTGCTGCAAATGTTCTCCGGAGCTCAACCTTGAGTCAATCCCACCTACGGGGTCTTTAATTACTGGGGGTATGCAATGCCATGAAGATATGAGACTCTTGCAACTATCTAGGAAAGACTGATCACTTTCCCAATCTATCATATTATAATTCAGAAGAAGATCAAGAGTAGCAAATAGTAGCACACAATCAAAAGACAACACAATAAAGACAATAAAGACACAAAACACTACATAGCAGAATGTGAGACAGAGTGAGTGACGACATACTCTAATTCACTCTCTAGCACTTGAACACTAAATACCATATTAGACTGCTGCTACTCTTCATCTTGCTGCTCTTGCTCTTCGGATACGCGGGAGAAGATCAAAGACTCCCTGCGACTATAACCTTGAGTCACACGTCCTATGATAGGAATTGCTACTCTCTCTTTCCATAGGGACCGAAGCCTTAGGAATTGGAATTCCCGTCGTTATAAACTCGTAAAGAAGTGAGCCGCATTCACTCTATCGTTATGAAGAGAGCCCGACAGAAGAACTCATAGGGGTCAAGGGAGGATGTGCCGATCTTGTGCGATAGAGGATAGCGACGGGAACGAAGACGCGTCAGGTACTGAATCAGACCCTTCATAACTCGGCAGACGGAAAAGAGACTGGTATGCAATGCCTGTATTGAAGTCGATATTAGACTCTCCTAGCCCGTCTTCACTTCCAATTCTAACTCCACGTGTTCAAGGTATATCCGATCCAATTGAGAGTGAGATCCCAGATGCCGAATCTGAGAGAGTAGAGCCCAGAGGCAGGGAAAGGCATAGAACTGAGCAATCGAGCCACTAACGAGTTCAAAAGCGATTCGGGGGACGAGGGCCGAGCGACAGCGACGGGGCGACGTGCATCATCAGCAAAGGGCTGGTCTTTCTTCGTATTCAACTCCGCTGAAGTCAAGGCGATGAAGGAGGCCAAGGCTTCTTTCTTGAGTCCCGGAGTCCCTAGCGAGTCACTTTCAGGTGATATGGTTCAATAGTCGATTAGATAACTTGCAACTTCCCCCTAGGACCTTCAAATGCGTATATAAGGTTTTGAATGACTCCGCTGCGCGCCGCAAATGGACTTCTTTCTTTCTTGGCTAGCTAGAAGGGAAGGCAATCGCGCTATAAGAGGTATTGAGGAATAAGGATGATGTTGAGAGCTACTGTAGGCCAACCTTCACTGTACTTCGCCAACGGTGTCAAGCGATCAAACGTAAAGGGACGGAGTGGTACATCTACATAGCCCCCCACGGGTATCAGACCTTAATCGAAAGCAGTGAACCGCTTGCCTCACTTTGATTGCTCTTTCTGGCGATAAGTGAATGGATTTCCTAAGAGAGCTGTCGCACGGGAAAAAAGCACTGAATGTAGTATAATTGTGCAATTGAGTCGTGAACTCTTATTTAACGAGGGTAGTATGCAAGCCAAAAGCACAGAATGTGCGATAATGTGCGATGTAGATCACTATCGAGACGTAGAGTGAGAGTGAATGGAATGGTAGTGAAATAGTGAAGGCCGGCGAACTCTTTCTCTTCCGCTCCAATAAGGTACTATAGAGACTCTGTCTCGTACGCTTTCCTCCGGTAGAGTCCAGTTGGAGCTGTCCAGTGGTTGTCCGTCTTAGTGAGGGTTATCGTGAGCTTTCCTTCTGGTACTTATTGATCTTTGCACAGCGATATAGCACGAGTCAGCAGCTTATGAATAGCCATTCCACTCGTGCCCGCTCGTACCATTCCCTGATCTGATGGTCGAGCCTCACTCGTACCTGGAATTCACTCTTGACAAAGGTCTCAGCCCCGGTGCCTACGGTCCCTTTCGAGTAAGGAACTACAGCCCTATCCCACCCTCAATAACCTTCTGTCTCACTTAAAGGTGCAATGGCTTTCCATAGGTCCCGAGGGTCCCTCCAGTACAGGCATGTCCCGGCCAGATCAGGGACAGGGTGTGGAAAGCTGGACAGTCAGGGAAAAGCCCAACCCTCGATAAAGGAGCGAGAAAGCCCGTCAGTCAGAGGATAGGGGCTTACGATCATTTGTCCCTCTCCCCGTTTGAGCGATGATAGAGACTATCCATACGGTACTGGCTGATGCACTAGGTCAGGCCAGGTCGAGATTTGGGCCATCTGGTCGAGATCTCTCTCCAACTGACTTTCCACTTTCAAAATCAAGTCTCATCAATTACTCCCTTTCGGTCGAGCCCGTCTACACGTCGCTGCGGATTTCAGTTTCTCCTCTCACATTCGTTCGTTCTTCGAAACCTCTTACTAGTACTAGTCTAACTAGCAGATTGAACTAGCAACATCACATCATATAGAAATAAAATATAGAATATCGATTGACAAGCATTCAAGAAGCAAGCCATCTAAGCAACTAATCAAGTAAGCGCTCCTTCCGTCCAAGGGGATCTTCCATATTAAGAAAGGGTCAGGGAAGTGAAAAGGCTAGAGTAAGCAAGGTGATAGTAACCCGCGCTAGAATCTCTTTTGCTAGAGGTTATGACTTGAAAAGGAGAATATAAAGGAAGTAAGGAAGAAAGAGAAAGGATAAGAAAGGAATCCTGAATCTCTCCATCTTGGGGTAAAGCTAACGCTCTAACCGTCCAGTCAGTCCCTAAAAACCCTGATGCAAGATATCTTTGAAGTAAGCTGCGAGTAAACAGCTATCCCCTACAGCAAACCCAGTGCTGTATGCAACCCTGCGTGCTGAGTGCCGCACGACCCAGTCTGGAGGACAAGGAAGTGACACCAGCCATGGAGAAGCTGAACTCAGAAGTCTCAAGGTCTCTAGCAGCCTCTAAGCCCGTTTCACTCTTTTTCTACAATCACTGGCGTAACATAATTGGCAGATGCCCTTGCTGCGGATTCGTCTGGTCATTGAGATTAGCCTCTTTTGCTCTCCCATTCGAAACCAGGCGGAAACACTTTCATCCCATCATCCCGTCCGAAGGCCGAACTGGATTACTATACAAACACAAAAACAATGTGACCGTTTGCAGATTCTGCCTCGCTGAGTGGTTTTGTATCACTCTAGCCCCGATGCCTATCCTCAAAGGAATAAGGCAGGCCGAAGTGAGAAACTGATCCACGTCGCTGCCGCCCGGGCAACAGTCGAATAAAAGAATGGCCACGTCGCGATGCTCCTACCTTTAGGTGGATCCCTCCCCTATTTATAGTTCTCACTCATACCTTGTCTTTCTTTCGCTATCCTTAGGTTCTATTATACGTATATGAATCCCCTTTCCTTTGAAGTGAAGGCAGCGGGCAGTCTCGAGAAGGAAAAAGAAAGCAAAAGAAAAGCAGATTCAGCCCGTGCTGAGAAGATCTAGTTCATGGACATAAAGGCCTTCTAGTATCGAAACTAACTGATTCTTTCAGAGGAAAGATTGCTAAACATCAACATTTCTGATTCGTCCCACTTGGGGCTGATGTGGTTGTATGAGGCATTCAACTGATAAATTGCACCAGCACCAACTTTCCTGCATTCGACGCTTAGGGCAAATGAATTCCTACAGAAAAGAAAGTGATATCAAGTCAATTTTACATCTAGGATGTCGGGGAAAAGTGTCAATGTGGAAGACTGGTTCATCCGGGAGATAAGAATGAAGATTAGAAGGAGGCGGTAACGGATGTGCGTCAAGGAAGAAAGATGCTAGCGCTTGTCCTTTGACAGCTTTTTTTGGCACAGCACATATTCAATGTGAAATTGTCCCAATAGAATGGACCACTTGGCAAGTGACGAAGTGATTGATCCTGCCTTAGCGATCTTTAGCGCCCCGAGAGATTAGGGATAGCATATGCGAAAAGAGATTAGAAGTAGTGTCGTAATTTGGATGAGGTAAAGGCATTCTTTCTGAGGATATCGATGCTCAGCACCGACCAGCATCCTGAAGTCTAAGGCTACCTTACCTCTTGACCTTCGTCCTTCTGCCAGAGAGTGATCCAATGCTCGTGTATATAGAATGAAGGGCTGTCCGCAAGAGAAGACAGACAGTGGATGGAAAGAAAAGGAACGAGAGAGAGAGTGAATGGCTCAAGACTGGAAAGAGTGAATGTAGTAGTATCCATGAACTCCAGCTAGCACCAAGTCGTGAAATAGACTAATATGGGCCGGTAGTATACGTATGGACTCTTCTCCAGAGAGCTGAGAGAGAGCCGCTTCCACAAGGGGTGTGATAACGACGGGGGATTCTTTTGGAGCTGAAGGAGAGGGGGCAGGGGATACTGATGCTTTAGCCGGCTTAGCAGATGCTCCTGCCACTTTTCTTCTTCGAAGGTCTAGGTGTCTTGGCAGTCCGGGATCGAGTCATCCTTCCTCTTGTTCGGGGGTCTGCCATTCTTTTCCTTTTGGGAACTCTCCACCACCTTGAGAATCGAATCTCACAACCATCACTTTATTGTCTGCCCCCGGCCGCCTCTTCCTGGGCTTCAATGGCTTCTTTCCTCTCTGCCGCAGTTGAGATTCCTTTGAGAGTTGTACTGGGGGTTTCTATGGTCCTGGAATAGAATAGAATATGGGTGTCCGATCCTTATGGACTAACTGGAAAAAAAGTACAACCTCTAAGTTCAGTCCGGGGTTAGGAAGGCTTTGATCTCTTCCCGGAGTGGCTCTTCTCTCTGACAAGGATATCCATCTAAAAAAGAGAGTGGAGAGTAGTTCTTTTGTATACATAAGCCTGTTGAGCAGTGGCATCTAAGGAGGAGCCAGACAGCCAGCCTCACTGAAAATAGATCACAGTTAGAAGCATCAAGCACACATGAACAATCGTACCAGAGACCTGAACCCTCTTCCTACCGTACCCTGGCCGCTTGGTTGAGGAGAAGGGGGCGCGGGTGGCCTCCGGAGCCTCATATGCTGCAGCTCCTATCTCAAGCTTTCTCTTCTTGGCCCGCTCTATCAGCGGCTGCAGATCAGTCTCATCCTCCCCACTCGGAGTCACTTCTGGAGTACTAGTACTTTCTATAAGTCTTCTTCAACTGGAGTACTTTCTATAAGTCTTCTTCAACGGTCTTTCTCTTCTGATAATCCGGAACGTAAGGCCCCGGGAGTGACCTCTTCTTCAAGAGGCCCTGGGCCGGAGGAGGCGCTGACGCAGTATCCTCATTCCATTCCGGTCTCTCGAGAGTATGGGCAGTATAGCCTCTGACAAGCACGGCTCATTCTCTCTATTGGAATGCATATAAGGTTGGAATTCGTATAAGGTGGACATAGAGATATTGATGACCCTTCCCTCTGTCGCTCTCACTATCTTTCGTAGGGGCTATTACGATCCAATCAACTGGAAAATCCATATCCCCCAAGTCAGAATGAAGACACCTTCATTCGTCGTGCTTACTATGGTGGCCACGCGGATTCATATATTCCATATGGTGAGAATCTCTACTACTATGACGTGAACTCCTTATATCCATTTCTCATGAGCACCTTTCCCATGCCTGGGGGTAAGCCTAAATGGAACGGTCATTTAGAAGGCCAGGATTTCTCTCGTACCTCAACTGATCCCGTTGGTCGAGTGTATTTGTTCCTTGCTTCTCGTGAGGGTACAAATTCTAAGATAAGAGGTACCCGGTAGTCTGAACATCAAAAGAATGAACAGCAGCATAAACGTACACTCCTTCAGTCGTCCCGTAACTTATTGTAGAGACTGAAGAGCTACATTTAGATGCTCTCGCAGTCGCTCGAGTTACTCGTTATACGTCTTCCCGATCAGTCTTTCTCTTTTCATTCCCAGCTAAATGAGTCTAATCGAATATGCCCGCACCAGCAAATAGCTAATTAATTGAATTTGGGTGTACCAGTCTCTTTCCCATTTATCTTAGCACCAGCTAATTACTAATGAATTGAATAAGGATGTACCAGTCTCTTTCCCATTTATCTTCTCTTCTGCTTCCAAGTAGCTTATCCGTTGTAGAATCAAGGGACAGGGTTGAAGATTAAGATTATGAGTTCCGTTCCCTTCCCCGTCCCCCAAGACGAGTTGCAGCAGCCCTTGCCGAGTGATGGATAAGAACTCAAATATGCTAAATACGCGGCGAGAGCGGGACTCATCTTTGGAATGAAGTTTACCCCAGCACCATAACAGTCTAACATTAAGGTGAGAGTGAATGTGCCAGCTAGCTGAGCGGGTCTTTATTATACCCAAAGCTCTTCACTCTACGGCTCCGTTAGAGTTCTTCACTCTTATGATTGATAGCCCGGGCAGTCTTAATAATTAAGAAATGGGTTCCCATGCTAAATCTCTATAGGTAAAGTACGCGTAGTTCATTCGAAAGGGTATGAGTACGCGGAAGGGAAAGATAAACGAGTGAAAACAAGCCTAATGAAGCTTATGCTGCTGTTTGAGGCTCATAACCCGTTGAAAGAGAAAGAGGCCACGTCGCTATCGCTCGTCCCCAGCTAGCTCTCTTGCCTTTGGGGCAATTAATTAATATAGAAAGAAGTCCATTATTGAATTGAATTTATTATTATTAGATTGAATTTGAGTAGTTAAGTTGCTTAGGGTATTCCCGACAACAATCATAGTTGAGGGATCGCGTAATTTAGGGAGATATAGAAGATCTTTCTACGTTCTGTTTTGAATAACGAACTTAATCTAGTCGTAAATAATCTTTGGGGCATTCCTCTAGTGGTGAATCGTGAATGGCTTTAGGCCATGAACTCCACCCTTCATTCACGATTCTGATTAGGTGCCTTTGGGGCCATTGTAGACTATCAGACGGGGACTCCTTCATGAAGATATTCGACTGCAGCAAGGGTAGAGTGGAGAAACTTGCTCGACTGAAAGGGTAGATCTGTCGGACTCTCTCTTATTTTGCCATTGACGACCTGGTGTACCATTTCAGCTTGAACTTAGCTCTCGCTCCTACCTCGATTAGGGGCACCCATCCGCTTTAGTACCGAGGGCCAGAATGGAATTCCCCTCAAACTCTTGAAACTGCTAGGCTGGGATCGCACTAGGGCAAAAACGCGTCAGATAAAAAGCGCAGCCGCTCTTGGGCATGCTTTCAAGTGGGGGTCCCAATTAGGCTGATGATGAGCTCACTAGGGCCAAAGTACCAGTAGTGAATGGTGTAGCGTACGCAATGCCTTTAGAGTGACCGGAAGGAAGAGCTCAATTTTAAGTAAGAAACCCCTCAAGTCTCTTATCTTAGAGGAAGACAGACTCATTTGATCAATAAAGGAAAGGACTCACTTTTGATCTAGGTTTTTCCGTAGTAGAGACTAGGAACCTCGTGCTTTTTAGGTGTTTTCGAAAGTTCTGTATGAAAGCCACCTTCCCTTCGTTTCACTCTTTTATATGCTTTGAGTCGAGCTTTTTTGTCTGCTCTTCCCTTGAAGTGGAGTCCCATAAGTCTCACTTAGGTTATGTCAAGCATAATGATGAAGAACACTACTTTGAGTCCGCAAGAGTAGTGAATGGCAATTCAAAACGTGGAAAGGTCTGCCCCAGAGCTCCATTCTCGAGTCAGATTAAGTTCGTTCCAGTCAGATTCTCTCCCCCTGAATTAGGATAGCGCGTCATCTTTCATTCGCACCTTTCCTCGGTTTAGAAAGTATGGGGCGACCCATGTCAGAGCCCCTCCATCACACTCTCTTTGGACCAATCTTATGATGAAGTCTCCTCCAAGAGTGAATGGCCCCGACTCATTGCACTTGAGTTCATGGCAAGAGTGATTAATGAGTACTGTCGATCAGCTAGGAAGAGAAAGAAAAGAGATGGGGAAAGTGATTTAAATATAGAATGAAAGAGCTCATCAGTATGGTATTCAAAAGTCAGACTCAGTCTGGGGAATCAAAATTGGGGATTCTTGTCTTTCGCTTTAGGAGGAGAGCATCTTCAACTATACAAGATGCATAGTCAGAATAAGAGCGTCCTCCATGCTGCAACATTCCGTCGTGGTCTGACTAAGAAAGTCGAAGACCATAAAGAGCTTAGGAAGACTCTGTGCGTGAGAAGAGATGGGGAAAGTAGAAGGAGGGGGACTTCTTCCCTACATCAGCATTATTAACTAGCTTATCCCCGGATCAAAAAAGCTTTCCCTCACGAATCAGTGCATCCGCCATAGAGATGATGCCCCTGCTACAATAACTTATCCATAGCTCGAACGACGAATGGCTCATTCAATAAGACAGACCCCCGCCCTACTCCTAGTGCTTCCCCTCGGTCCCATTACAAGATTCTTATTTCATGGATGTACGTTACGTGTAATATGAGATTGCCTAAGTCCCCTTTTTGGGGAGTACTAAGACACCGGGGGAGGGATTGAACCCCCGGGCTGGGAGCTGGGCCCACCAATGGCGTCTTTTTCCATGCAGTCTGACCACCAACCCTTTCTCCCCCTATTGATAGTAGTCCCCCCCTTATTCCCTGATAGCATTGTTCTTTATGCTCTTTATGGTAGTTGCGTGGAGGAATTGCCCCCCAAGCAAGCAAATAGCTCCACACTTCTGCCTCAAAGATCTTTCCCCCTGCCTAACCAAAGGGGGTCCCATGGTACTAGTTTAGCACCACCCTTCCCTCCATGGTGAGATCCGGACACAAGCAAGCATCTGGGAAGAGACCTCGCCAGTCAGCGTTGGCTAATAATTTTTCGATTCCGGTCTGAACAAGGCCCAACCTGCGGTTACTCCAGGTTAAACCCCCTCCCACCATTCCTAGGTCGATAAGGCAGCATCGCTCAACCGTTTCTCTGAATTCTTTCCTACTGTATCCGTTGCTGTCCCTCCTATTTTTTCTTCGGCAAAGAGAGTGACATTAAAGGAAGTCGCCAGTCACGAGCCAGGAGAGATCGACAATCCTCCGCTGTTTCCGCCAAGGCAGACCAAAGGTTCTAGTCTGGTAGTTTGAACTCCCGTAAACTCCAGTCGACGATCCAGAGAGGGGCCCTGGGTGTCAGCTACTGAAGCAGTGACCATCTGAGGATCAGAATAAAGAATGTCCCTAGAACAGATCCACGTCGCTGTCGCTCGTACCTTCTTTCCCGTACCTTTCCTCGTGGGGTATCAGCAACTATTTCTCTAGGGTATCAGCAACTATTTCTCGTAGGGTATCCGCTACTTAATGACTCTTTTGCCTATGGTCGTCTGGGGTTACAGGTTCCGCGTACATTCAACGAGAGGAAGAGTCATACAGGACAGAACTGGATGCCCTGCCTTCCATACGAGTCAATATGAGTGAATGGGCCGACTGAGAAAGAGGGCTCGACTAACGGATCCCCATCCCCAGACCGGGCAAAAAGGGAAGGAAGTTTGACCAGAACAGAACCTACTGCTGAGCGGGCCGACCTCAATAGTCTCGGACAAAGCAAAGCGAGCAGATTATCATTTCTTTTCTATAAAGAAAGCGGTCTGACTGGAGGCGAGGATCAATATCTTAAGAAAGGTAGCTATCGCTAGATTCTCTTCCGAACCTCATGGTCTTGCCACATAAGTTTCACTTGAGTCCCGGCTTCCTCTACCCCAAGAGTGGATGGAAGAAGAAAGATTAAGAAAAGTGCTTGGCCAGGCACCACTTGGTTGGAATCAGTAGAGTGACCTCCGAACCCAACCGAGAGCCCTAACTAAAGGTAAGTAGTACATTAAACTTCCCTTTTCTTCGAGTTGCGCCTAGCCACTTTCTGTCCCTGGAACTCACTCTGGCACAAGAATGATCAAGACTCCTCTCCCCGCTCCCACAGATATAGAAAGAGATAATGATAATGAACCCGCACGAGGAACTAGTCCCCTACTTCTGTTGAGGATGATGGTTATTCAGGTAGTTCAGGCGATCTGACATTCCTTGTCTCTACGAAGTTCATTCCATAAGAATGTGTACGTGATGGGGAGTTGTGAGGGGACCCTCCCCGTGGGGGCATCAATCTCGATCTCGCGCTAGAAGCGCCTCAACTCAGACTTGCCCAGAAGATCCTGAACCCTTATCGATCGGGTGTTAAATTATCCTCGCCCGCCGGGAACCTACTAGCAATTAAAGTAAAGTTGCCTCGTCCCTTTCCGTAGAAAGAACCGGCAAGGAATGAAATGAGCATGTGTGAGCCAGCCCAGAGAGGAGTCTACGCCGAAGAGGGAAAGAATAAAGGACCTAGATTAGATGCGGTAAGGTGAGCTAGATGCGGTTAGTTTTCTTCTCTTCCGCTTTCGCCACTGGGACTCAAAACATAACTATAAGTGCTGTGAGACCATTGCAATCTGCCACAATCTTTCCTCGCATTCTTCCCTTTCCGGATAAAGCAAAGCTAATTAAAAGCCAGCCAAGAGACCCCGCCCGCTCCTCTGGCATCATTCAGCCTTCTAATCTTTCTTCTCCCTTCTTGAATTCAGTTAAACCTAGCACTTGAGCGAGAGAGCTCTCACGGCCCCTGCTCTCTTCTGTGTCTCGCCTGAAGCACTCTGACTCTTGGGGATTATGGGGGAGGCATTCCCTCTTCGAATTTCATTCTTTCGATGCTCGACCTACTTGATAGTAGATCCCCCCTTCTCATTGACTTTCCGAAAAAAGATCAGGGGAAGAGTAAAGTAGTTAAAGTAAGAAACTCCCCCACCAGGGATCAGGAAAGCCAGTAGCGATAGAGGAGTGAATCGTCGCCTCAGCAGGCCGAGTCCCATGAACTCTTTCCCAGAACGAATACAAAGAGAGGGAGAAGGAGGTCGATTCTGAAGTCCTCTCTCTCCCTCTCCTGACTGAAATAAAGATAGCTACTGAGAGGAAGGAAGGTCTTCTCCTTTTCATTCCATCTTTGAAGACTTCGGGATTCCCAAGATCTCATCTCTTCTTTAAGTCCTGAATGGCGCTACTACTACTAAATGAGTTCTTCCATAGGTAGTGCGGTGGCTACGCTCCTTGAATGATGTCGAAATCGAAAGCCTTGAAATTGAAAAGAGTTCTTGTCAAACTTTCCTCGTAGGGTATCCTATTTATCTACGGCTCTTTCTCGTAGGTTTCTTTGTTCTTAGTTCAGTAGTAGTCCTTTCTTTGGTAGCCTCTCCTACAAGACAGTTCCAGTAGCTCTTGGACCCTTCTAAATCAGTACTCTTCTTAGCACCAAGAGGATAGAGATAGGGTAGGCCAGCTACTTTAGAGGAATTCAATCTCTACCCCCTGGAAAGGGCTCTTATATCAGAAAGAAGGACTGCTAGGAATGCTCACTCCTCTCCGAATACCAATTGAAGCGAAGGAGCCTGGCTCTCTCCTTTACATGCCTTTACCGAAGGGTTGAACTGAACTTCTGGAATGATGAAGGGGAGCTCAGCCTTGAGGCTTCTTTATATAGCTTCTTTGCTTATGTGAGTGAGACGTCTGCACCTAAGATTCAGTAACTGTTATGTTAAGCGATATGATAAAGTTGAAAGGGCAAGCTCATGGCTGCAGCTTCTAATAATGAGTCTCCAGTCCCTATCTTTACACCACATTCTCTTGTACACACTCAGAAAGAGAAGCATATTGACAGGTAGGTAGCTAGTTTACCACTCACTCTTAACTCTTAATCAATAGGTTATGAGGCTGAGCAGGCGAACTTCTCCCGCGCCGGTGAGCTCCGCTACCTGGAAAGCATTGATAATAAAAGAAAATAATCCGTCTTCGTCTGCCGGTGGGACTCTGCGTCAGGTGTCCACAAAAGAGGCAAAGAGCTTGGGCCCAATATTCGTAGTTCATTCTCGAGGCTACCCCCTAAGATCCCGAGAGGTAAGGGATGAGCGAGAGTCAGTAGCCCAAGCCCACTCTAGTCTAGGAAGGTAGGGTAGAGCGCCTCCTTGGTCCCTCAGTGGTAAGGATAGAGGAGCGGTTCAACTTAATCAAAAGACACCCAATCAATTCACTTCGCTCCAAACCCGTGACTTTATTAAGCCCGCGACCTGCGATGCGACGTGGATCTTGATTTTGAACAGCGAGTGTACGAAGTTGGAGCGCTAGTGTGGAGCGATTAAAAACGTCGCGGGCCTTAACGTGTCGCGGGCCTATATTGCGTCAAAGAAGGGGCGGAGCCATAAAGCTCACTGACAAAAGATATTAAGTGATCTGGTCTTTACGACGCGGGCCAATTCTTAGCCCAATCCATATCTGGACCCATGAACTTGATTTCACATTCACTTTATAAAGAGCTTAATCCATTCACTCGTTTCACTCGCGTCAAAGCTTGGATCTGACTATACCCAACTCGATCTACGACCTTGATATCTGATTCTTCATTGGAGTCGCTATGCTATGCTCGTTCCTCATTCCAACTCGTTCCTCGGATGGGCGAAGCTGAACCCACCCCCTGCCCTGGAGTGAAAATGGAAATGGAAGCGAGCTCCAACTGCGTAACTTCGTTCCATTAAATAAAGTTCTTCGCTCCAAAAATAGGAGATTTAGACCCGTGTCGCAAAATTATTCAATGATCCCTAACAATCAATACGAAAGCACATTCAAACCCACCGTGCGTGCGAGGAGTTTGGACCTAGCAACCATAGCTAGAGCTAGATTCGAAGTAGACTCCCTCCTACTATGAGGAGTGTCCGCTGGTGCATCTCCTTTAGCTGCCTACAGCTCGGATTCGAGATTTGAGACAGGATAAAGTACTCCAATCAGTAAGGAGCGTAAGCATTGCGAACATAGCTCTGACTCTCAAGCAGGCATGCATACTTTTCCTTGATAAGAATGAAGACTCGACTAATGGCAGGTGAATCAGTATCAGTCGGTCTTTCAGCAGCCATGAACAACAACTTATTGAAGCTTTTCTTAATGTGGGTTCGTCACTAGTTAGGGATAGGGCAGAGTGGGGCAAGTTCTTAATCAAGTAGAGTCAGCATGTAGTAAGACTGCTTGGCCCCATTTTTCCTTGATTAGGGGAAGATCCGCTCTTGTATTGGATTCGACGCCGATGTGTGTTTAAATTGAAGGTTGCTCGCTTAATTGAGCCAATCTCACCCGCTACTACCAGCCCTAGCCCCTCCCCTGCCTATGCCCAGTAAGGAATGGGAGCTTCGCTACACTTGGTCAACCTCCGGGCGGGGTCCATTCTGATCTGATGTTCTTTTCTTTATCTACGATATATCACGATCCACGAGAATCTCTCTCTAAAAAAGAGAAGAAGAAATGACTTATTCAAAACAGATAACCGCTAGCTAGCATCCCCCCTCCTCCTTTAGCAGCCAGAGAGATATTCCATTCTGAGTGCCGATAAGGGAAAAGGAACTCGTAGCTGAGACGTATAAAGAAGCCTCTTGAACTTCAACTTCTTATTGCAAGAAAGAGAATGACATGTCTGATTATTTAGCTAACAATCCATAGGTCTTTTTGAATAGATAAGCAATACAGAGGCCTCTCCCCCATCTTTAGAGATGCTTCACTCTCGCAGATCTGTAGTACTATACTAGCTTGCAATTCAGAGTTATATCAATCATTGAGTCTCCCCGCCTGATGCAGAGGCGAAGCTTTCTTGTGCGCATCTGAAGCATAGTTCATTCTAGTTGTACGCGCTTACGAGTTCCGGTTGAAGAAAGCCCTGTAGTTCGAACCAACCCCATTCCTTCTTTCCTTTCCAAAGTGGGCGTACAACAATCAAGTCTCGCTCTCCTCTACGGGACCCGGATTCCATATCCCCAAGGGCCTCACCAGATGCGGTCAAAAAAATAGCTAAATCAAAGAAATCCCCTGCCTGAGCCCGTAGGCACCGGAGTCTGAAACTACTAAGAAGATTCCCACTTATCAGAAGGAAGGATAGCAATTTAGCTACAGCTCATGCTCTAGCAAGCAAACCAGTCTCACCCTTTTAAAAATCATCCCCAGAGAAATCAACAGACACGGAACCGAGAGCAGGGAGTAGATCTCAGACTCGGGGGAGTGAACTTCATTCATAAGGTCTGATAGGAAGGGGCTGCCTCAATCTCTTGGGTTCTTCTAAGCGCTCGGCTCGAGCAGATCTGAAATGAAGTTCAGTAGATCC
The DNA here is from genome assembly GCA_025175895.1 of Wurfbainia villosa. NCBI lineage: Eukaryota > Viridiplantae > Streptophyta > Magnoliopsida > Zingiberales > Zingiberaceae > Wurfbainia > Wurfbainia villosa. The sequence continues at coordinate 69,532 of JAKLTH010000101.1, read as the reverse complement.
ATCCCCACATCCTTAGTTAATGGTCTCCTTCCCTTCCCATTCCACTCTTTCTCCACCCAATAGATAGAAGGCTTCAACCAACCGGCAGCTCGAGATCAAAGCCAGCTCATTCCTTTGCGGATGCGCTTGGTAGTTTGATTAGGGCAGCAGAAGAATCTAAGTCGGATTGGAGTCCGAAATTGATCTGATTAACTTCACTTATGTTAGTCAAACAAACCATCCATCATCTAAGATAGCCCACTACGTTATGGAGTCCCCAAATCCCTTTATAATGATTCGCCCGGTCGGACTTCTTTATCCTCGGTAGCTACAACAGGAAGAACTCCCGGAGATGCAAAAAAAAGGATTGAGCCCCGTGGTACTCACCAGCCGATCCTGAGTCTTGGTTCCGCAGATCTAGATCTGACTTGAAGGGTGGAGTCCCATGAATAACCAATCCGACTCACGGAAGGAAGGTGAAATGCATAATCCTCCACCGGGGAAGCCCAGGCTCTTAGGCGAACCCCTTGGCATCTGGCCCTCGACACAGAAGTGCTTTCTTTGTGGGAAGAGCTGGAAGGCCCTTCTTATTCAACCCTTCTCTTATAGTATAGTATAGCAGTTGCTCTCACAGTTCGTGGAATCTTTAACTGCTGTCAGGCACTCGTACCATGAGGACCCGGGGAGAAGTCAGGTCGGAGCCTTAGCTCTTAAGCCGATCGAGGATGACCCCCTTTCAGGGCCCTTGAAGATGTGGACGCGGAAGGGTTTAATTCAATAGTACTATGCAGCTCTTGGTTCTTCTTCTTTTGATGGGTCACAGGGAGGTCTAGACTCTGATTCTTACCTAAAGAGTTCATGCAAAGGAAGGGAGACTCTGAAGGTCTAAATCAGGCTTGCTTATAATTGAGAGCGACTTTGGAAGGCGCATACGATCTCCATTAAGAGGCTATTCTCAGTATCTCTCATCCCGTAGTAGCGACAGGAAAGTTTGGACAGCTAGGATTGGGCAGCTAGCTAGCTTCGTTCGGGTGAGGAGTTCTCGATATCCCTAGTATGAGCTCTGGGCTCCAGAAGATCAGTTTTAAGGAGTAGAGTGAGCCGCCACCTAAACCTATTCATTAAGTAGCTACCTTCGCTTCACCCGCTAATTCTAACTCATTTAAGTGTGCGTACCAGACACTTTTCCTCTTACGGAAAGATTATCAATAGTCAAATTGACCATGGGCCAAGGATCTCTTTCAAGTGAGACTGAAGAAGACTGAGTCTTTAAGGAATGACTCTTCCATAGTGTGATTATGCCCCGAAAGAGTGGATGAGAAGATGATGAAGCAACTGAACCAGCTTACCACTATAGATAGCAAAGAGGCCGGGCTTAGCCCTGCTGGGGCCTTCTATTCTTCTTAATCTGAGCATGAAATTTGCCTGAACTCGAAGCTTAGCCTAGCCTTCGGGACTCTGATTATGGTTAAGTGAGTCTGGGAAATGGGTATGAGTTTAGACACTGACCGCCTTCTTTGTCTTTAAATGGTCTGTCTCTGTAAGAGCACCTATATTTTACGCAGTATGCTTCAAGCGGGTTTCAGATCAGCACCTCTCTCTAAATGTCTACGTAGTTGAGGCATTGGGGGGCCGGCCCCTTGTCATGGATCCTCCAGCCCTAAGATAGATCAGACTCGGGTCTATTTCTCAATGACGTAAGAACTCTGCCTTCTACTTCTTCCCTTCCCATCCCAGTGCGTGCTTTAGCATTGTCCAATTTCGAATTCTATAGATCTCCGGCCAAGTCAATCCCTCCCAAAGTCCTAAGCTAAGCTCGGAAATAGGATCCTGCAAAGAAGGAGTCTTTATTTCCAGCCTATGTAGCTAGCTCTTTTCTTTGTAGCTCGTGACGGGCTGGGCTCTTTCTGTCCTCGTAGTGGGTTATCCCATATGGGCTATGAAATTCCCTAGCTATTCTAGTGCTTGCTCTTCCCTAGCTCTTCAATTCCTAGGAGTCGTTTATCTGGGCTCTTTCATTCCTAGGAGCCGCTTATGCTTATACCTCTACGACCGGTGAAGAGCTTCCTAGGCTGTAAAGCAAATGAGTTATGCTATTCCCTTTCTCTCCCTTATTCTCACTCTGAGAAAGATAGATCAAAACTGATAATTTCCACTTTAAAGCTCAGATTCACCCTTTCACTTTTAAGCAACTATACCCACCTTTCTCTCACTTGAAACCCCCAAGATACTATAGATAAAGAACTGATAATTGAATCTCTAACTATACCCACCTTTTCCACCGCCCTCCAGTTGAGCGACAGCGAGTTCATTCAATGGTGCGGGTGAGATTGCAAAATGAATAAACGAAGCGAAGGAAGCGAAGACATTCAACGTTGGACAGTTGGATTGCAGTGGACAGTGGAAAGAGATGCTCGGGCATCCAAGCAGGGCTAGGAGGGTCCAGACTCATACTCATATAGCTGCGAAACCGCAAAGGAAGGAACGAGTGCAACGACGTAAAGACAGCGTCGTTAAGAACAATAGGAGGGGCTAAAGTAGGTGGGCTAGTAGAAGCAGGAATGCCGCTATCAGCCCGGGCAGTGCAGCTGTGTCGTGTTGGAGTGAACGAGGTGTGGCATCGAAGTTCAGAGCAGTCACCCATCAAGGAGGAGGCGCTACGCTGAAAGGACGGGCTTGTGGTCGACTACCGGTCATGGTTCGGGTACGAGTGGAGACAAGGAAGCCAATCGAATGGAATAAATAAAGTACGAGGGCTCGTTCCTTGGACGGATAGTTTAGAATATATATTCAGACTTGTAGTTCATTCATGGGTTCGTGCAGCCAGCCTTTCATGGGTCTCCTATCAGCGAGGGTTCCTATACCGCCCTGCCCTGCCCGACCAGATAAATATAGTGGGGTTTGGCACCCACCGCCCCAAGGTACAGGCTTGAAAGCTGCTATTCTATAACATGAAGTCGGTTGTGTTCAAATCGCATGTTCATAGAGTCTTGTCTTGAACGCTACTTATTGGATTATGCACTAATCAAACCAATGCCCATTCTTGAACGCAGATTGGTCTCATAGGAGGGCTAATTGAACATGGGTCTCATAGGAGGGCTAAGTCAAGTAGCGGGTGGGCAAGGTTCGAGGAAAGACCTGTACTGTAAAGAGGGGCTCAAGTTCGTTTAGCTCTTCTGAGCTCGTATCGTAGTTACAACGCTGCTTGGCTTATGAAGGGTGGAGGGTTCCCCTCATTTCGTTTCATTACTTCTCCTTCCCGCGGCGTAGTTGGAGTCCGGGTCTCGCGGAACGTCACGGCCTCTCTTTGGCAGGGCAGGGCTGCGGGAACGGATCCAATAGTTCAACCGGTCTGGTATTTGACCATCCTCGGAGCATTGGTCGAACCGGCCTCGTCCCATTCTCTGGGCTGACTGGACTGATATGCCTTACCTGCCTGGCTGATAGACCGATGTGTAGCTAATGTGCTGGAAAGATATGCTATTAGCTGCCATGAACCATGATAGCATAGCCGTTGCTGCGATGCGTGGATAATATAGGACTAGTATAGTTGTACCGGTGTGAAGCTCCAACTACTGGAATTAAAAGCTCGGTCTGATGACCTAGAGAAATAGAATTGAAATGAAAGGGAAAGCCGAGGACCTACTTTAAGAGGTATGAAGCCTGCCGTGAATAGTAGTATAGAGGAAGACCCGACCTCCTACGTGTAAGAAGTGAACGAGAGCGCATCCCACTTGAGATTCATGAAAGGAAGAGAGCCGGGAAGCGGAGACCAGGCCTTGGCTTCGCTATCTTCATGGAGGGCTCAGAAAGTGGTGCGTTTCAACATGGGCAGAAAGGGAGGGTGCGGGTCTCTAAGGGCCAAGGTCAACCCTTCGGGGCGGATCAGAGACTATAAGGCCAGCGGCAAGTCACTCATTTCATTGGGAGGGAATTGAGTTTAGCCAGTGCCACGCTTCCTAGTGAAGTTGGCGTAATCAAAATGCTGATCTCATATAGCTGTCAAATGAGTGATCATGATTTTGTTAAGAGAGAAGTGCCATTTGTGGATTTTTTCTTATCTCATATAGCTGTGAAACCAGTGCTCACACTCAAGACTCAAAGTGGGCTAGAGCAGGCTGGCTGGTGGGTTAAGTAGCCCGCCACCCCAGTGAAGTGAATCCGACTCCTCGTTCCGTAATGGCATGAGGGAGGGACCCGAGCTACGACGCTATTTAAGACGTTAACCGAGTTCCATTGGCATTGGCTTAGTCAAGTCTGCAGTTGATGAATGCCGACCCGAGACCCGCGTTCAAGGAGTTTCGGAATTGCAGTTTAGTTTCCCGGTCCCGAACTATACCCAAGCATTCCGGAGTTATCAGTTTCTTTTATTAATCTCGGAATGAAGACCAATCCTTGGAATGCCACCCAGACCATTCCTACCTTGACGAGGGGGAATGAGAGCGAAGTGCAGTTATAGATGCCAGAGCGAGGAGGAACGAGGGCGACCATGAAAGAAAGAGTAAGGAGGGCAGCACCCACCGCCCTCTCAACTTCAAGTCTTCAACTCAATTATAAATTCTCTATGCGGGCATACTATTATACTAATGGAGGGTCGGGCAACTTTCCATCCTTTAACTCGGGCCCTGCATCGGGTACCAGTCTTGATTGGAACGTAGAAGTGGCGTGTCTCCTCTGCCTCGATCGGGCCGGAGGTAGAGCTGACGAGCTAGTGAGTGAAACAGAAAGTGTTGATTGGCTTGGCGTGGAGCGAGTGATTCAATTAATCAAAATAAAGAAAAAAGAAAAGATAATGAAATGAAAAGAAATGAATAACAACTTCCTCTGATAAGAGAGATCATTGATAATCTTTCTATAGTAAAGTAAAGTAAAACAGTTAATGGAACGAAGTGAACCGGAAAAGCATAAGATCGTTGATTGAAAGGGAGTTTTGTTTACCTGACAGCTTACTGTTCCGGGAAAGCGAGAGATCTCATTGTCCGAGAAATGCTCTTTCCTCTAGCGGGATCAGACTTTCCACAAGATAGCATCCCGTAATAAGAGAAGGTCCCCCGAAGGAAAGTAAAGAGAGAAAGTTGGTACCGGCATGGTTAGAGGATTCGAACTGGCAGGATTGGTTTAGTGTTAGCAATTAGCATAAAGCGGTTATGCGACAGCTTTTTATTGATAAAACTTCGATTCTAAATCACCGAATCTTGCATCCAACCTCGGTCTTTTTTGCACAACACAAGGGATGCGGTTAGTTGAACCGATTTCAAAGGCTTGATAAAGCTTTCGCATGACGTACGCGTGGGAAGGTTAGCAAGGGAAGGAGAAGACGAGGGATGTTTAGTGCTATGGTCTGGTGGAGAACTTGGATGAGAACGTTGGAGGAAGAGAACTCATTGTCTCGCTACGCTTCGATGACGCTACAGATCTTGAGTCATAAAGATGAGGGGCAAATGAAGGGCCGGCGAGGTCACTTTCTTATCCGAAAAAGAATGCCACTAGTTCCACTATCAGCTTGCTTCTCCTAATGCCAACACCAATCTGAAGGTCGTTTACGCGCTTAACTTGCATTGGCAACGTCGGCCTATCTATATCCAACGTGAGAGACCAATTGCCTTAGTTAGAAGGAAGGCGTTCTCGAGACATAGCTTTCTAAGTAGAATCCGAAATCCCAGCGATTACCAGGTGACCCATTAACTACTCTTTCTGACAACTGCTCAGCTTCCTAGGTGCCGTGTGAAGCTGCTACCCGGAAAGACCAATCAATGGTTGACTCTGAAATGACACGTTGAAAGTCTTGTAAAGGAAGAAAAAGCGCTGCTATTCTCTAAAAAGAACCTTCCTTCGGAACCTTACGTCAAGACTCTTCCTAGTTCGTGCTACTTTAGAATACATCTACACCGAAGGAAATATTGAATTTCATTGTCCTTCCTGGCCATGAAAGAATACCCCAATATGCCTTCAAGATAAGAAGTAAAACAATCAAGGTAGGGATTGTTGGCTTGGAACTGAAGCAGTCTCCCCTCATACACCGGGAAGGCTTCTAGCTTCTCTGCCTGAAGGAGCTTTTGGCAGTGAGTCGAAAGTGTTAGTGAGAAGCCCTCTCCTATGACGGACTATTTCCACTCTTCTCTGAGTGCCAAAAAAACAGTGCTAAGGTAGCGCTCACAGCGAGAGCTCAGCTTACTATTATTCCTACCCTAATGTGTCAAGAATAGAATAGGTAGTACAGGTCAGCAAGCAAGCATAGCTAGATCTAAGGTATCTGGATCAGAAGGTATATCCTACCCCAACCCCCTTCTTGTTCTTGGTTCTTTTGTGCTATCTTTCTATCCAGTTTCCAGCGTTAATGTAGAAGTAGAAGGTTACGAAAGAAGGATTCTCAGATTTGATAAAGTTATTTAGCTTTCATCAATCTTTCCTCATTTTCAGGCCCTCTCTCTGCCGAGCCTCTTGGAGTGCTTGCTGTGCTAGGGGTTGTATTCCCCAGAAGCCTCCAGGTATTCCCCGTGGGTGGGAAAAGAGTTTATAAATCTTCTTCATATTTGATGCTGGATTACTAGATTTAGTTGTTGCTTCTACACTCTCGAGAGACCTCTCTCAGGATATGCCGACAAGGCTGGAGGAGCTACTGACTATCCAGATTTGGATTCGTCAACGGATGCAACAGAGGAAGCTACTGGGGGCGGAGGCAGGAGTACCCGTCTCAGGCGGGAAAAGAGAAGGAACTCAGCTTTAGCTCGTTGGAAGGAATTCGTAGCGGCATTTACAGTGAAGTAGGATGCTTCGATTCTCTTTCAGTCGACTAAGCGAAGCGGCACATTCCAGCCCGTAAGTCTAAGGATTCCTCATCATCTTATCTGACGTGCTGGCTATCTTATCCTTCCTCCCATCCAGGGTGGCTTACTTTATCGCGTCTTTACAGTCGTGTGTAATATAATAGTAATAGTAATAAGGGCTCGACGTTCAGTTGTTAGCTAGAACGTCGGTCTACCCAATGTCTACGGTTCCAATCCTTGTGAGCGTGAAAGTCTGCGAAGTGAGGAGTAGTTCATATTAGTCCACAAAATGGATTCTATAGAGGTCTAATTCGGTCCAACAATGAGGAGTTGGTGCATTGCAGCAGGTTCGAGCCCTGAGGAAGCACTCTGCGGGGAAGGTCCAGGGGAACGAGGAAGGCAGAAAGAGGGGACTGCGCGCTTTTCCCTTTCTCCCGCACTTCTTGGTGGAAAGACGTACTACTTGCTTACCCAGTTGGGGTCTTTATGGGCTCGGTAAGATGAGTACTTAAAAGCCAGGGCTTTTCGATGTCTACCCTCAAGGTCAATTGTGCTAGCATCTCGGAAATCTCAGCTAGTTGACGGATAACTGTTAGAAAGTTGCCAATTTGCCAAGGCTGGAGCCATTAGCTGATGGTTAAGGTTAAATACAGTGGACTCCTCCTTGTCCCCCTCATAAAGAGGGTTCATGCTGCCCCGCTTCCCTGCTAACTTGAAGGCTTGCTTGAACGCCTACTGATTGAACGCTTGGTACCGAGCACTGCGGTCTTTCTCTGCCCCGCACCGCTCCGTTACATCCTCGAATTCAACTTTATCGAATTCAATTACAGAGACGAGACTATCTGATTATAAGAAACGCATCCAATCAGATCTGAGTTGATGTTGCGTTTGTGCCTCATAATGAAATCAGATCTCTCGTATCTTCTTCTTAAGTAAGCTATAATTTCTAATCTAAGCAGAGATTCAAGTAAGCTATAATTTCTAAGCAGAGAAAGAGATTCAACTAGCCATTTTTCTATTAGATGAAGATGGGGCAGATTAGATTCAGATGGGCTCAAGCTATGTATAGTAGGCCCAGGGAAAGAAAGAAAGCAAGAAATCTCGATCGGGCAGACCGGAGTGGCTCCACAGAGTTCATAGTGACAACAGACATTCCTTGCTTGACTTGAGATCAGCCCTTTCATCGCACCTCGGAGTAACATCTTGAATCTGCCCTTGCCTTGCCTTGGCATTTCAATTTCAGTTCACGAGGAATTCAGTGAAGTTGGGTTGGCGCAGTTGAAGTCCAGAAGTTCATGTGAATCGTTCGTTGCACTCGTTCCTAATCTTAGATTGGGCTGCTTGTCAGAGCTCGTTTCACTTCTCTAAGTGACAGCCTCGGGTAAGCTAAGCTTGATTTGGGAGAGCTCGTCGGAGAATGAAATTCACAGTTTGATAGAGGTTGGTTCAATTAAAGTAAGGGATGGGTACGGGCCCACTTATCCGATAGCTTCTTCTTCTCCTAGGCAAGCAATAGCTTCTTCTTCTCCTCCCACCTCTCCGATAGCTTCTTCATTCGTTGGTGACGAGCATCTCTCGTCGCTCCTCGTTCGTGACTTTATTGATCGAATGCACGCCGAAGCTACCGCATGCTAGTCGTTCAGTCAAGTTCCCCGCTAAGGCAGCAGCGAATAAGACTGACTTGAGAGAAGCCAAGCCAAGCACTTCGGATCGTAGGCATAAGGAAGTTCGGGATCTGAGTTCGCGTGTGATCCTATTTTGTTATATTTAGTAGTGTTCGATCAGTCGCGTAACTGAGTTCATAGACTCTTCCCTTCCGTGTTGCGTTGCATTGGCATTGGCAGTCCTTCCTGTCTTTTTCTTCGTAGTGAGTTCAAGCTGTGCGTCAGATAGAGTAACTTCGGGATCCAAGAGCTTAGGCCGGGATATAACTTTTGCTTAGAGCGGAGTGAATCTTTGCATTATGCCCGATCTAGACGGGAAAAGAGGACACGAAAGACGAGCCAACCGAAGAAAGCACGTACGTAATGGAGGCGGAGATAGCTCTCCTTGAACTTCTCACGAGGAATAGCTCTCCGGGAACTGATGAGGAATGAAGCAAAGGAAGGATAGGATAGGAGACCCTCAGAGCCATCAAGAAGAGACCTACCTCAGAAATGAGTCGCAGGAAGAGACCTCAAGAGGAGACCTAAGAGATCGGCTAGCAGCAGCGGATCGGAGCGGAGGAAAGGACGACCGACCCAATTCAAGTCAAGTCGCGGACGAGCCTTCTAAACGAGTCATTCAGTTGGGTTTCAGTCTTCGTTCGAGGAATGCGTACGAAAGAGAGGAGTAGGACTTTCTTAGCGAATAGAAATTAGATGAGATTCAAGGAGAATGAAGCCCGTCACATCAGATGCGTACTAAAGAGCTAACTAAGCTAAGTGAGAGCTCCATGACTCCAAGAGAGCTAAGCTAAGTGAGAGCGGGAAGGTGAAGCAAGCGCAGTCCGTACCACTTTCATGCTAGTTCGCAGTCCCAGGGAAGCGGGGGTTCATTATTCAAGAAGTGAGCTTCCATTCCAGTCTCAAATCTCTGAATTGATGTGGTTTAGCATATATGTTCGATAAGACTTGATGACAGATGACGTGGTTCTGCCTTAGTCAATGAGACTTTGAAGACTTATAAGCTATATTCGCGATGCATCTCAAACTGACTTGAGTCGTTTATTATATTATTGTGATCGATCAGTCGCTCCTCGTTCGTCGCGGATTTCATCTTCATTGTCGTGTTCGTTCCAGCAATGGCATAATCGTTGGCAGTTGAAGTGGTCGTGGTCGTTCCCACTTTCATGCTAGTTCGCAGCTCTAGCAAAGCAATAAAGGCACCAGGGAAGCACAAGCATCATTGGCAGCCCACGCTCGTGCTATCGGACTTGAAAGCAAAGATCGTAGTTTTATAAATACGAAATTAGTTTCAAGCCTTGTTATAGCCAGTCTGCTAGGGATTGGTCATTGGCAGCAAAGCAAGGTTCAAGCTTAGGAGTAGAGAAGGACTCGGGAGAGCTACGAAGGCTACGAAGGACTTGATGGGAAGCATCTACTGACTGGCCTCCTAAGATGGGATTGGGATTCAATTCAATGAAGCAGACTAAGACTAGGGCGGAAGTTCTTCGCAGTGTGCAGTTCCAGGCAGAGGAGCGCTAAGCCAGAAGAGGAGAAGAGAAGTCCTTTGATCGAATGAGGCCCAGATCTCTTGCATGCCGAAGCAGACGCGTGGGTTCAGTGAGCCTGGAAGGGCGAATGCTGTCTTTCATCTCTTAATTTATCAGCTTTTCCATATATGTGAGCATGAACCACATCTGAAGTGTGATTGATTCATTTCTTAATAGATGAACGATCCACTGACTTAGCACTATTTTGCATGCACAACTGGCACTTGAGAGGCACGCACAAGCCTAGGCCGGACTTTTGGACAAGTAGGAAAGGCTGAGTGGGAAGTCGGACTCATAGGAAGGGAAGGGAGAAGTAGAGTAGGGCTCAAGGTGCGAAAAAAGAGGATAAGTAGGACAAGTGGCCTCCTAATATGGGCTAGGGAATTACGTAGAGCTGATACGGATAAGTGGCCAACTTTACGTCGCTATCGCTCGTTCCTCCTCAGACTGGATTGGGAATGGAGTGGTGGCCTCCTAAGATGGGCGGGCTAAAGGTGTTCAGGGCTAAAGGGGAGACACGTGGGACAAGACCTGAACATAGGGCTGGGAGTTTCAGTCGTTACAATGGGACATCCCTGGCATAAGACTCGTTTACTCGTTCGGCGCCTATCACTGGTTTCATAGTGCCTATCCCAGCACTTTCCTCACCCCGCTAAGGCAGCTATAGCAATAGCAAGCAAGGGGATCTCAGGCTAGGAAGGCCGCGCAAATACCAGCTTCATTCCAATACTCTCCCGAGCAGAAGAAAGAGGGCTTCAAATTCAAATAGAGTTCAGTTCGCCGCTAGCCTTTAAGTTTGTTCGTGCCACGTGTCGCTCCACTGAGTTCAATCAAATCAAGGATAATTCATGAATTTCAGTGGTTTCACATATATGTGAGCATGAACTTTCTGACATCATCAGTGGTGTTCACTAAGTAAATTGCATTTCACTGGTTTCACAGCTATGTGAGCATGAACGACATCTGAAGTGGTTTTGCCGAAGTCAAGTCCGATCTTCTCACTTTGAAGCTATATGAGCGATGCATCTCTCTTCTCTCTCTTTTGAGATTTGTGTGATCCGTTTATTAATAGATGAACGAGGAACGCTTCGCACGAACTTCTCCCACTTGAGAGGCACGACACGGGAATAAGAGTAGTGGTCGTTCGAGCAGGACATCCCTGGCATAAGACTCGTTGGTTGGCCCCGGGAATACTGGCATAAGACTCGTTTGTTGGGTCGCTCAACTCTAGGGCTGAGGTCGCTCGTTCGGGGTTCCTCCACTTCGTTCATAGTTCACGTCGCTCACCTCACCTCCTCTGCTCAGGTTTGTTTCATCCTTCCCAGCTGCTTGTGAAGTGGTCGCTCAACTTCGTCTCTAGGGCGGAGGTCGCTCTCAGTGCTCGTTCCAGATGGCTCGTTGGTCGCTGACGCACGTCGGGAATGAAAGAGAAGCATGGGAGACTTGACTTCGGATCGTAGGCAATGAAAGAGAAGCAAGAAAGAAAGCGTTCAATCAGTAGCGGAGGGAATGAAAAGCAAGAAAGAAAGCAGGGTAGAAGCACGAGGGTTCAATCAAATCAAGCACGAGGGATGCGCTCAAGCGTTCAAGTGTTCAATCAAGCAGGGATGCAGGGGTAAGGGTTGAAGCGTTCAATCAATAAGTAGTGGCACGAGCAAGTGTTCAATCAAATCAAGCACGAGGGAATGAAAGAGAGCAGCGCATGGGAGAAGCTGCCAAGGGAAGCACAACACAAGTAAGCATCCGAGCGATAAGGAAGCAGACTAGCAGGAGCATATGAGAAGCTAGTGAACTAGTAGCAGGAAGCCGCGAAGAAGCATATGAGTTCAAGCAGCAGAGAAAGAAATTTAAGATAAGATAAGGAAGCAGAAGCGGAGTCCACAGAAGGCAGTTCAAGGCGTGCAAGACTCAGACTAGGGTGGGTTCAGATGGAGCGAAGAAGCAGTTTAACAAGAAAAGAAAGTATGATAAGCTGCGCCGAAGCAGACCAATAATACCATGCATCAAGAGCTTGGGCACACTCAAGAAAGCCAGGTGGTCCGAAGCAGCGGCCTATATCTATTCTATCTATACTTTATAGACTATATCTGTTCTATATATTAGAGTAGTCTCTGTCTTTCTTCCGTTCAATTATATTAGAGTAGAGTAGCTTCCGTTAAGAGTATTCCTCCGTTATTAGAAAGTAGTCTTTCCTATATATGAAAGAAGAGTCGTCTTTCCTCCGTTCATCGCAGCATCAGCCTCTTCGTTCATCGCTCCGAGCACCCTATCAAAGGGCATCCTTAACCGCATCCATCTGATCCTTGAAAGGAAAGCACTCCGCCTTATAATCTATCCTTATATTATAACCGCATTCTTTTATAACCGCATTCTTTGAGAGCACCGGCTTCAACCTTGAACTCTGTCTGATCTTTGAGAGCACCGAACGAAACGTTTAGTTTAACCTCGTTCTGTTCTTCCGTTCTTCCTGTTTGGTTTGTTGTGCGTCCCTCGTGCAATCGAGATCGTGCCTCGTTCTAGTGTTCTTCCGTCCTGTCGAGTCTATATTACGTCGTCCCCGTCTCGTCCTAGTTCTTCAGTCAAAGGCAATCACAATTAAAGTCAAGAACGGTAGGTAGTCCGGTGAAAGCAAGATCAAACCAGAGAATGAAATCTTTCAAGCAATCCCCCCTTAAACCCCCTCTTTGTGTCCGAGAAACCCTGGAGAAAACCCGGAGAATTGACATGACACTTGACTGCGTTCCTCCTCCCAGTCCCAGAAACCATGGGGAAAACCCGGATAATTGACTGACACTGATTAGCGCTCATCTTTCTTATCCCTCTTCCAATCTTTCAAGAGCTCATCAAAGTTATTTCCCTTCCTCTTTGTTGGAGTGCACAAAGACATTAGCTATTCTGGTATTGTTTCAAAGTGTACACACTTCAACATATCTCTTGTGCTATCAAGCCAAGCCCTCTTCCCATCTTCTTTATCCTATCCGATCCGTCTTGAGTGTCCTTGTCCCACTAGGCCGACCTCCCATCATCTGGAACGAGCACAGAACCTACTAGGGCTACTCTCTTATTTATGCCAGTCCATTGGCACGTACAGGAAAGGAATGGCACCGTCACCAACGAGTGGAAGTGCACAATAGATTTGAACGGAAGCCTACTTCACTTCTTGAATAATTAATAGAAATAGATCCCGAACGCCGCTGTTAGCCTTGAACTCCCCGCTCATTCCTATACCCCGACTTTCTTTTGCCTAAACCTCCCCGGGCTTCCTTCGCTGCTATCCGAAGCTATCCCAGGCCATGCGAAGCTCTATCCCCGATCGATGCTCTGCTATAATAATTCTATATCCCAATCTCACGAACGGAGGCGGAGGCCACCTGTCCCACAATCCCAATTGCCATTCACCGACCGCCCCCCCTTAAACCCCCACGATAGATTAGATTCAATTCTCAGTTCTTTCCATATAGTCTCTCAGGGCTAGACCTTTCTATACTATATACTATCTCATCAGGGCTAGACAAAGAACGGAGGGGTGGTGAAATAGAGCATAGGTAGAACGGAGGAACGAGAACTTAAGCCAGTTGAAAGAGGTAGAGGTTTAAGGAGCCAGGAAAACCGGTTCACATAGAGCGACGTCAAGTTCATTCCAAGTTAGTGAGGAGCGACGTCAAGTGCCTCTTTCAGACAAGTGCCATTCCAAGTGAATAAATTGAAGCATTTCACGATCAGATTGAATTCAGTCTATTCCTATAGTTGATGCTTCTACTATGATCTGACTTTTGTTGATGCTTCTACTATGATCTGACTTTCTTTTGTTCATTCTCTGCTTCTCTACTATCTATTATATTACTTTTGCTCATTCTCTGCTGCAGAGCTAAGTGAGAGCGGAAAGAAAGAAGTAAAAAGCTAAGCTAAGTTCCGTCAGGCCAGCGCTGACATTAGACCGGGTAAGAGCAAGCGGGGACGGCATGAGTGATGAAAGGGATGGGCCGTGGGACGGATAAAGACTCGTAGCCAGCCATTCCTGCACCACCTATAAGGCCTGTACTCAGTGGCGGGGCTTGAACTCCGGCCTCCCGGATGATGATTGGCTTGTCCTCTCATGCCGGGCCTATGGATAGGAGGAGGGAAAAGGAGAAGGCAGGGCGGGCAGCTGGAACTGAGGAGTACCTATCGATGGACTGGAAGGAGAGAGATGGAGAGAGTATCTAGCTCTACTCAAGCAGGGCTGGGAACTACAGGACTAGATAGAAGCGAAGACCGGACCGAGGATGTATAGAACTGAAGCACCGAGGAGGGCTGGCTCAAGTGATTGAATCTGAATCTGCGAGTAGCGAAGTCAGTTTAGCAGAAGAAAGAATAGGAATTACATATCTTATCAGTCTCAGTAGTAGTCCTGGCATGGCGGCGGATCAAAGGCAAGACAAGAGAAAGAGTTGTGAAGGATCGAATGGAATGATGCGTTCGATCATCTGTCCTCTTGCTCGGATCACTCAATTAGTCGGGGGCGCTGACGGGAGCTCTCAATTAAAAGAAAAGTGAGAGACGAAGGAAGCCTCTCATTCGATAGGAGCGTTAGAGAACTGAAGCGTCGGTAGGGATGCGCAGGGATCAGAGCCCATTCTCAGTCAAAGAAGGATCCGCTATGGTTCTTTGGAAAGACCAGTCCTTCATGTAGGCCTACTACTATTTATGTGATAAGAGCTCTAAACTCTCTCCCTTATTAGGGCAGGGTCCCGTGCACTGCATGATTCATGTCCCGACGAGAGGGCCCTCTGCTTCAGTTGTATTAGAGTCTGCTCATTTCCGCGAGAGGTCTGAATCTATTCGCCTGGAGAACTGGCGATTTCAAGTCCGACCGAAGCCCTGACCAATTAAATCTTGTGCGACGGGAGAGAAGTTGAGGAGAGGCAATGAAGGCAATTCTCGGATGGGGTAAAGTAAGTGCGAACCGGGATCCTGAGTCTCGTAAGTGGATGAAAGATGGGAAGATAATCCATCTACTGTCAGAGAGAAGAGGAGGCGGGACTCCTATATATAAAGGAATGATCTGAGAACAAAGGCAGACAAAGAAGCGAGCGGTAGCGACGTGAAGATCGCTTTGGAATCCTACCTCGCTTTGGAATGCTCCCCGGTAAGACTCATCGGCTGAGGAAGACTAGGCAGATGGGTGGCTAAGCGCTCCACGTACGTTAGTCAAGCTCGGGGGAGTAGCCATCTACTAAGCT
Organism: Wurfbainia villosa; assembly: GCA_025175895.1. Taxonomy (NCBI): domain Eukaryota; kingdom Viridiplantae; phylum Streptophyta; class Magnoliopsida; order Zingiberales; family Zingiberaceae; genus Wurfbainia; species Wurfbainia villosa. Next base: position 54,371 of record JAKLTH010000101.1, on the reverse strand, counting down.
GTCGCGGGCTTAATAAAGACCTTTCTCCTCCACGACCGACATGCTTTCTGCACTACGTCGGTGCCCTCGTTCCTAACTTCGACCTTGAATGGGTATAGGCGATCGTCCTTGCTTAACTCTCGTTTGTTTGCTCCTCGACATCCAGTCGGAGGAGATGTGGTCCTAACTCATGTCACGATCATTATGATAATGATCAATGCTTACGAAGACACATTACTTGATTTTTATCTCACTCACTTTCCTCTCCCTACCGTAGTCCCATGAGCACAGAGAAGACAGGCTGGAATTCAAGCCCAGCGCAAACCGAGCCAGGTCAAAAGTAGTCTGCGGATGGAGCTCCCGTCTGCTGCCCCCGGTCGAGAACATTCGTGCTCGCCCCCAATTCCATATAGAATGGAGTCCGCTCTCTACCTCCATCTCTATCCGCCATGAGCACCTTGTCCTTTTCTCGCTGGCATCGCATTGATCATCGGTGTGGTCTCAGAGGGCAGTCATCTTCATCGGTGTGGTCTCAGAGGGCATTTCATCTTTCTTTCTTTAGCATTTCATGAGCTACCATGAATTTATCTGCGTCCTTCTTGCGTCGCGTGCCAATCAAGAGTCCTCGCCTACAAGTCCTAGTCTCATTCGGTCTCACTGTCCGCACCCCTATCCATTAATAGGAATTAGCCCCCTCCCCTTCTGCCAGGGACGCCCAATAAGTCAAGTCAATCTTCGATGATGCGGGAGAAAGGAACAGATGGCTAGTGGAGCGGGAGAAAGGAACAGATAGCAAGAGCCCTATCCTTTCTTCACGTGCCAGGCATGGTGAAAGCATTCCGAGACCTTCCTATGCGCTATAGCATACTCCCATATGTCCGCGAGGTGCCCTAAATTCTTTGCCGCTCGCTCCGAAGATTGAATTCCGGTCCTCGTCCCTACCGAGCATAGTGAGCCCAGCTTTGCACCCTCTTAACTGGGTTCTGGACACGTGCTCTTCCGGAATTCTCCTAATCTCTCAGTCTATAAGAAGACTGATTTTAGCGGCTATTTGTCTTGCTAAAATACCAGCTGCAGTCTCTGATCTAGTAGTTTCAGCCCTAGGAATTGACCCATTCAAGTGAATGACTTAAGGACGAGCAGAGGAGTATGTTAGAGAAGTCCCTCCTCCAAAGCTATAAAGTGAGAGTGGACTCGTGCGCTACCTACTTTGAATCTCTGGCACGGTCAATTCATCCCAAGCGGAAGGAAGCGTCCTACTGAATCTGACGAATGCTCCTCTTGCTGCGATCCTCCCTCTGAGTGCAAAGCACTACTTTTTTGATCTGAGAATGAGGATGAGAAAGCCATTTCATCAATAGGGAAGAGAGGCTTTGTCATTGAATCTCGAACTTGAATCTCTTCCTGCTTCTCTTTCAGATCTGCTCTCTTGCTCGCTCCTACCCTATTCCCCGAGGCTTGAGCCCTTTCATGAAGAATGAAGAAAGACCCATGTGCTCCGGCTTCTTTCCTCTTATCAATCCGGGGGTTCGGCGCTCCTTCCATCTATACTCAGAAGGGCTCTGTCGACCTCTCTCTATTTAGACCTCTCTCGCCTGAGGCCCAGCGACTCTTGATAGTTCAAGAGGCCCAATGGTCCTAGTGCTATACCTCTGACTGTGGATAGAGCTATAGGCCCCTACTGCGCTTTTACCTTGAATAGTTCTTCCAATGGGTCTCCTACTGTGCTTTTACCTTGAATAGTTCCAATGGGTCCCCTACTCTACTGCTTTTGACTGTAGAAGGTTCGTTCCCTGGCTTCTTCTCTATTCCCTGCTTCGATCGGACTCGCTCCGACTTCGCGTCCCTCTTAAATTCTTAGTCTGACTCATTTGAAGAGTGGGAAGGCTCAGGCTCGGTGCCAGCGGAGTTCCTACTGCTGCTGACGGGAGCGGGGCTCCTGCCCTCTCTCTTTGTTCCACTGTCCAGGTTCGACTTTGAAAGGAATCTGACTTGGTGTGTGAGGCCTGTGAGCTAGGAATGTTCTCCTTCTCTAATGCTTTTGGTTCATGGGGACTTCCTCGTCACGAGTGCCTTCGCTCTTTTCTTCCCTCTCTGCCCTTGCTTGATTCCCGACTGATTGCCCCGGATCAGTCTTCTTATCCACTTCCTTCTATCTGCTGCTAAGTTCTTTATGGATTGATGTGGTGGTGCTCTTTCGTTTATCCTTTCCATGTTGGTCCGCAGTCTTGGTTCTGAGTGGCAGTGGGTCTCGGCTCACTCGAAATGGGCAGAGGACAGGACAGTTAGAAGAGGCGGAGAACATTGTGGGACCGATCCGATTCAAGTGCTAAAGTGATAGAAGTCGAGGCTCAGAAAGAGTGAAACGGACGACGCAGGCGATTAGCTGGTCCCAGCGAGTTACATGATGGAGCTGACCCCGAAACCCGGGAGAGAAAGAAATCAACCTATGTTAGCTCTACCAAGGTAAGCTCCTTTACTAAGAGCTATTTTATCCTTTTATAGCCTTACCAGGGAAAGCAATAGCCCGAATAAGATGCATACCGCAAGGAGTTCTTTCCCAAAAAAGCAATTAGCTATTCTCCGATCTAGGTCATATTAACCGATTTACCGACATATCCCTCTGAAGACATGGTACGAATGGGATTGAGAAGGAGCTCTTCCCTTTGTCAGGTGCATGGCCATGTTGGCTCTTTCCTTCAAGCAGGGGAAGGAACTGATACGCAAAACTAACAGGCAAGAAAAGCACAAAAAGGACTCCTTAGGCCTAGGAAGGAAGCATTCCAATCGTTGAAAAAACCTTCTTGCTATAGGGCGGGCTTTCATCGGCCTTTGGGATATTGGGATATTGGATTGAATCAGAGAATAGGTTCTTACAGTGCCCGGAATTGGACTAATAGCTTGTGCACACGAACAGGAGGGAGTGAATCGTAGAACAGAGAGAGGAGGTTTGGATTGACCTTGACCCCGGTGAAAGCAAGCACTTTGGGACTTGGTTTTTGAAAGCCTTTTTTCGAACAGTAATCATTCTTCAATTCTTCATCCAGATCAAGTCCTTTCCTCGAAGGAAAAGCTAAGCTGTTCGTGATTACGCGTTGTAGACGTCCAAAGAGAGCACAACATGTTAATGAAAATGAAAAAGATAGCCCGAGAGAAGGCAAAGCAGTATCGAGCCCCGGGTAGGAGGGGGCACCACTTCCTTTATAGATAGTAGCTGACCGAATGATCGAGCCAATTGGCAGTGGCAGGCAGGTAACCGACTAAAGACAGCATTCCCAGTACGAGCAAAGAAAGCCGGCAGTTTCCCAGCTTATACCTTACTACTGGTTCATTCTTAATACAATCCTGCCGTATCCCTACAGCAACCTTATTTCGCACAAATTGCAGATGATCAAAAGAAAGTTTTTCTTTTCTTCCTTCCATATGCCTATTACTATTTATTAGGTTAGGTGGGCCGACCTTAGGCTTGACAGCTCGAAGCTTTGTAATAGAGCATCAGCGAAATATTTGAGTAGCCTCTTGGCCGATTACAACGGCACGCTTACTGACAGGGATTATAGATCCTGGACGGCCCCCCCCGTAGATCAATTTTTAGCCGAGCCGGCCTTCGCAGGATCGTAACCATGTTTACATTTTCATAGTCGGTCTGGTGATCGACAATCTCTTCAATGACTGCAGAAGATGGTTCTTGTGTGACTGGTCTCAGCACACCCATTTCCCTGAAGCGATCAAAGACTTCTTGGGCAACTTCAAAGTCTACAGTGTAAACCGTAGGTTCACCTTCCGATTCGGGGTTTACGCCGTAGTGGTCATGAATATACACCGGCGCTGCTTTCGCGGTCTTGGGAAATGGTTGCTTGTCAATCAACATCTGTTTTCCCTTTTCGGGAAACTTAAGCAAGCCTCCATCAATCTTGTCCTGTATTGCGTGGCGGAAGGCTACGCAGTCAGCTGTGGCGTGACTATTACTGGCATTAAACTTGCATACGGGGTTCTGTCCCTTTAGTGTGTCTAACTGGACTTGATGCTCTGGGGACCCTACTAACCCAACTTTTTCCAAGCAATCATAGATCTCATCGGCCTTTGAGACATCGTACGTGAAGTCACGTGGCCGATTGCCAAATTTGCCTGCAGTCCGCTTCATACCTGGCTTGTTCAGCATGGCAGCCTGATTGGGTGGGGCTTTGCGTAGAGCAAGGCAAAGAACTGGCTTAGTGATCTTGATCTCCGCCACCATTGCATCAAGTCCGAATTGCTCTCTGTAATTAAGTACTAATAGATGCTGCGCTTTTCGAACTGACTTTGCCCGGCCTAAGGAAGGTCAGTCAAGACAGATATTGAATTAGTTGAAAGAGCATTTATCCCATCCCAGTTAATCCAATAATAGCGGATTCATGCATCGAATGCAAGACAAGCAGCTCCTATCGAAAAGGCTTTGAGGTTTAGAATCGCGATACGCTCCCTTACTCTTTTACTGCTGTTACTGCCTTACCTTCTTCCTGTTGATTAAACTCTTTGATGGCTATTCTGCTCGCTCTCAGGAGCTTGAGTAGGCCGTTCGTTCAACTCGCCTGAAGGAAACCCTGTCACTGTCAGCTTATGGGCAACTTCCTTCTCTTATGCTGCCATTTCACCTGCTTTAGTACTGGACTGGAGCTGATTGAATTTCAAATCAAAGTCAGTCTGCCGAAGACGAACAGTCTCTTTTTAGTACTACGAAAAGCGTCTCTAAAAAACACTTTCAAAAAGGCGATTTACAGTCGGCAATAGAATCCGTTTTTTTAATTGAGGGTGCTCTCGGAGTCAGAGTTTGAATGCGGGTTTGATAGGATTTGTATCAACCCTGGTACATCCCTCGGCATTTAAGAGTGGATCCCACTATTCATTAGAAAAGAGGGTAGTCTTTTGATTCCTATCTTTCTAAATAAGGCTTCTTTTTCCTCTTCTGAGACTCTTTCTTAAGCTAATCCTTAAGCCTGATTCCGTGCCGTGGCATACAAAGAGTGAAGACAAAACCCTTTAACTCCCAGATCTTCCATGGGCCTCAGAACGAACAACTTTCCAACGCTTACTAAGAAAGAAGACTAATAAGAAGACTAAAGAAGGCAGTCAGATTCGTGTTCGCATTGCCCCTTGGACAGCGAAAGATAGAGTGACCGCAGACAGGCTATTTAAATAAGAGAGAGGCTTACCAAACAACTTCTTCGTAGCATTACGACCTACGGGCAAGTCGTTCTATGAAAGAAATGCTTTCGGGACAATAAGAACGGAAAGCTGGGAGGAATGACTGACTGACAGAGTGAAAGAGAAAATGGAAGGCATGACTCTCACTGGCAGACAAGCTAGGAGACCAAGCACTCTACTCAGCTTTCTTCCTCACACAGGAGATTTGCTGTAAACAGACGAGTGTCAAACTATATTCCATTCCGACTCAACATCTCCCTACAAACTAGATTTTGAAATTCTGCCGCAAGTGGCAGTAAAGCTTGGGTGCCCCCAAACGGCTCTCCTCTAGGAATGTATACTCACTCATGTACTGCTTGAGGCCTCTAAAGCCTTCAAAAGCCTGCACCAAACAAAAAATTCAGAAGTCTCTCCTTCAGACCAAGATATTGGCAAGGCAAAACAACCTAGTAAAACATACTGACGAACCACACAGACCTTCCAAAGATCACTAATCAAACAGGCAGGCGTACGTGGATGAATCTTTTCTTCCTCCAATCTTATCAAGCGAATCTTGACCGTCCATTCACCAATTTCCCTTCATTAAAGCTGGACATCAAGGTGCCGAGACAAGTAGCCTTCCTAGGCGACGACACCAAACCGCAAAGCAAAGTTCCACCGTCTTTCTTTCTCTAAAACGAGAATTTCCTATTGAAAAAAATCCTACGTTAGAACCAGACTTTCAGCAATCCCAGAATGCGGGTGGCAGTGGGCTATTCTTCTATTGATTCAGCGGGTGATTCGGCGAATGAAAGAGCTAGTTCTGCAGCTAAGTCTACTCGGCTTATCACCTGCCAGGCACCTTACCAGCGGGGCAAGGTGCTCCAGGGCTTCATGTACAGGGGGACAGGCATTTCGATTAGCTGGTTACTTTCTATACCTTGCCCACTCGCTTGGAGCCATCCCCTTTCTTTCATTTCATAACCTCTGTCAAGCCCAAAAGAAAAGAGATCTCTCCTTTTTCGCCTGAAAATCTTTATTTATTCGTGCTGATCCTATTCGCCTCTGTAGGCCCAACACAACAAAGGCCCTCCGCTCCTCCCCCCCATTGTGTTGCGATTGATTCCGTCCTATCGGGCAAAAAGCTTATTCAGGCCCTTCCTCGGCTAACTATTCGCCTTTTGGTTAACGGGCTTTGCTTTGGGTGCATCCAACATGCTGAAGTTTTAGACTTTGCAAACCTCGATAATCACCCGCCGGCCCCTCTTTGAATGAGGAGCGTCACTCTTTAGAAAGGACTCCCACTCCTAAACACGGAATAATCAGACAAGAACAATTCCACGCTGGAAGCCCCAGTTACTGATCTCAACTTGGCGGTTCAGACCTGTTCCTTGCTCTACTTCTGAAAAAGATCCTGCGGAAAACCTCTTAGCTTTCTTCTCCAAGTTGCTCCCTATATATGGCTGAGTCTGCAGCTTCAAGCTCGGATATTTATAAGTCCGAGCTTGGACCAGGATTTGCTAGTTCGAGATGAGAAACTGAACCTTGTGATCTAATAGGTTGAAAAATCTCTCGCTTACACTCTATTGGGCTAGGTTCAGTTGGAGGTCGTACATTTCACCATACTGTGGGACAGACACGTCCAAAAGTCCGTTCTCCCCTCTTCTGGTTATAGACCCAGAACCCCTGCATACCTTTTTTCTACCATAAGGCCCCAGGCTTCGGTTCTATCTCTTGTAGATTTATCGATGAGGCCCATCTGATCTTTATAGTTGTATGCCTCTATCAAATCATTCCTTCCTGGTATTCCATCTCCTTTGTCTACGATTGCCAGGTGTGATTACAGAATCCTAGATGCGGAGCTTGCCGGGTATTTCCGATATGGCTAATTCCTATTATCATATGCCAACATAAGCAAACAAGCGAGGATGCATCGAAAAATGCCCTTTTAGAAAGACGAAAGAACAAGAAAAGGCTGCGACGAACTGCTTGCCCTAAGTGAACTAACTGCATTTTTGTCTGAGTCAGGGGAGGAAGGCAATGAATATTGTTTAGATATACCCGTCAAAGCAAGGCTAGATGTCTAGATGTCTGCCTCTTTTGGACAGTGAACTTCTTTTCTTTTTCCAGCCTTTGAGGGTAGGCGATGTAGTCGGAATGTCTTGGCAAGAATAGGTTTTGATTTGAAAGAAGGGCTTGTTCTCAGAGATGCAACATAAGCGCTGTTGAGGGATTTTTTTCAGATGCCAAAAATTCTAATAAGAAAAAAAATTCATACCCGCATAGAATGCAAGTCGAGCGGAAGGGAATGATTTTCTTTCACTAGTCTCAAGGACATGCCCAGAAGAGGATTGAAAGACAGAGGAAAGTATTGAGTTAGCTGAGAGTACTGGTAAATGTCTTTTAAAGGAGAGGAATTGCCATCTTTGCTGCTCTCGGCTTCTGAATTCGTACCTTTCAATATGCTTAGCTAGAGGCTCCAGCTCAATCTTATGATCAACCTCCCTACTATGCGGCAGCTTCTTAGGCAAGCCGGAATGGAATGGTATCACGTCCTTGAACTCATAAAGTAGTCTTACTATTTCTTTTTTCAGCCATATATAAGTCTATCCCAAGTCCTCACTCTTATAAGCACGCAAGGTTTCGAAGAAAATGACCTTCCCCAAAAATAAAAATATAGAGAGTTTGGTTTGTTGTTCCTTTTCTAACAAGGATGATGAGCGACAATGACATGAATTAAATACTAATAAAAAAGGTAAGCCCGCCGATGAAAGAGATCGAAGAAGGTTCAACTAGCGCTTTTTTTTTTTCGGTGCGAGGATCAACTCCGTACCCTTCCTTCATATAGTTATGGCTTTGCACGAGCTGAGACAGTGTAGATAGATCCGGATAAGGCGAAGATCACATTCCAACAGCTATAATGTTGACTGGTAATTACCTAAAAGAGGCGGACAAGAGCTCTTAGTCCGCGAATGCCTATTAGTAATTAGTATTAGAGCACCAGCGCTTATGGAGACAAGAGGAAGCGGCCATTTCGTTTCCAAGCAATGTGGTTGTCTCATTCGGGTTTCAAGGATATGGTGTCAAATGTTTGGGGGCACTTGAATGGAGATGCGGCGGGAGGAGCCATTAATGCCCTTGGTGAAAATGCTGCGTATGCCTTTTTTGAGAAGATGGCCAAGCTCTACGAGAAAGTCAATTGAACTGCTTTGATTGATCGTTTATACTTACTTATGATAATCCACATGACGTCGGACGTCGATTGAACGGCCTTGACCGCGTGAAGGTCCCATAGAGACAACATTGGTTCAAAGCCTGGTCTTTGCTTTGACTGCTCAGGCGCAGGGTATGCGGATGGGAGATGAGAGATGGTGTCTTACCCCAGAGGTTTTAGGCTAGATTCGTTTCTGTTGCTGTATTTACTTTCGTTTTCATGACGAATATTCTTCTTTTCTTATAGTAATAGTGATAATGAATCAACTCGGTTCAATTCCTCGATTGATGGAACCAACCATCGGTTCATCGAAGAAAGAGTTGGGGCTTCTTGGTTAAGTGCTCCCGTTCAGTAAATAAGGGTCTGATCTTTACTATTTGCCTACGGGCACTCTACGGTACCAACTACCCAGTTATAAACAAGGTATAAACAAGGAGGGGGATAGACTCATTATGGTTGAGAAAAGGAAAGCAGTGAAGCGACATCAGTGTCTTCTATTATACACTAAAAAAGATCCCGTGACGGGTACCTTCTTGGTGGCATCTGAGTCAGTGGCGGCGGACCCTGTCACCCTTCCTACAATGGATTCATGCCATCCGGATTTGAATGAAATTGACGTGGGAAATTCAAAGAGACCGCCAGAAGTTGGGGATTGATTAGAAAGAATCCTATTTTGCTGAAAAAGGATCAATCTGATTATAGCTATCTTACAGAAGTCTATGCTAGCCCGAGCAATTGATAGGGAGCTTTTTTTGGGGCCGGAAAGATGCTTCCCGAAACCTTTACTGTCAAGGTCAGGAGGTAGCTCGAGTCAGTCGCTACGCTCTCGGAAGGACGACAAAAAGAGTTGTTACGTCGACATTGAAGACATAGCCCTTCATTATCCCAGGAGATTGAGTAAAGTTCAGTAAAGTATTCCGTTGACTAGAAGCTTTTAGGCATAGCATCTCGATCCGGACTAGAGAAGTCTCCAATTTCACTCTGAAAGCACTCTAATAAAGAGCCGTATAAGGGTTCCATCTATCAATGAATTTCTTTCTTACCTACTTACCAAAAAAGGTCCTCCTTCCCAGTCCTCCTTGCTCTCTTGCATATCATCACACCGCAACGGAGAGGGAAGCAAGAAGAAAAAGCGACCTTCCTTCGTCAGCCCTTACTTTCCCATTCTATTCCATAATAGGACTTGGCTTTTCCTTTTCGAGATTCTGCGCTGAACATTTGAATAAATCGGCTAAAAAAGGCAACTTTCCGGCGTTCGAGACACACACACTCTGCCCTAGTTTCTTCAATAAATAGGGAAAGGAAAAGGCCTGTTCTATCTTTATCTTTCTATTTTTCTTTCTACACTCTGACTTTCTCTTACTTTCTTCCAAAAAATTCTCTATCCCATGGGACTGACTTATACAGCGCTAGGGATAGCTTAGCCGGTTAGATTACTAGAACCTTCTTTATTCACTAGCTTACTTGATAGCAGGATTAGCTCGCAAAAGGGACTTATTCGCACCAGCGACTGAGACCAGGGACTTCATAACTCATAACTCTAGCTCGGGAACCAGAACTCTTTGCTTACTCTATACTGGATGGCGGATTAGCTGGTTAAAGAATGGACTTATTTTAGCCAGGGACGAGCTTACTCTCAAGACCTTGCTTGCGCACCTTACTCTTACTGACTTCCTAGCCTTTTCAAGTTGACTTATCCCATAACCTTCGGAACCCGACTCTATCTACTCTTTCTTCTACTAAAAACCGAAAGAAGCCCACTTGCTTCTCAACACTGGCCAGAATCTGATTAAAGTCACCGACGAGAACCCATGGTAAATTATCAAACTCCTGAAACTCCAATAAATACTGCCAAAGGGATTCACGTATAGATGGAGTAGGGCTAGCGTATACGCTGATAGAGTCCCATGAGACTTTATAAGAAGGCTCATTCCTTAGCCATCTATCTCGCCATAAGTCAATCGAAGAGCCATCCCCCACTCTCCAAATATAGGAATCCACTACCTTTTTACCAGCAAGCAAACTTTGCCAAACATATGATCCATGCGAAGAATTACGAACATGTAAAGGGGATCCAAGTGGGAAGTACCTCGCCTTAAAAACATTATAAGACAGTCTTCCCTCATTTTGAATCAATCTCCACCACTGTTTTGCTAGAACAAATTGAAAGCCTCAAAATCTTTGAAGCCTAAACCCCCATCCAATTTGGAGCAAGATAAAGATGGCCAATCCCTCCAATCTATCCTTCGATGATCCTCATCATCACCCCACCAAAAGCTAGCCATAATAGCATCCATCTCCTTCAAGACAAGACCCCCTTCGGAAGCTTAAAAGAACTCATCAAGTAGGTCGGGAGAGCTTGAGCTACTGACTGAAGCATAACAGCTTTCCCTGCCTGAGAGAGAATCCGCTTTTAGATAAATGGATAAGAAAAGGATGTAGCACGTGTGTGGCCCAGCCCATAAGGGCCATGCAGACGGAATTTCGTATGGAAAGGCAGGCGGAGGAAAATTCGTTCATATGAAGTAGGGTAAGATTGAAGAGAAGACAGAGGAACTCTTTAGCAAGAAGAACTCGGCATCGTGCAATTCCATCATGCTTCTGCCTGACGACGTAGTTACTTTCCGTGTCGAGTTATACGTAGAAGATAAAAGAAAGAAGGGATCACGAGAAAGAGTTTGATAAAGAGAATAGGCATCGAGCAGAGAAGAGGACGAAAGCACATTCATTGATGCATCGAATGAGCTAAGCACCGAGCTTTGATCAATTAGCGAGGTTCTGAAAGAATGAATGCTTCATGCTTCAGTCTTCCCCCTCTCCCCAGGAGTTAGAGTTACCCATGGCTGGACGACCACGTAGCGTACTCGCATACGTTGTCTTCTCCTTGCCCTCACTAAGTCCAGCGGCATTTAAGTTTATCCTCCTTCCTACACTCCTTGAGGGTGGCGTTTTCTATTGGACTCCTTCAGCCTTACGAACGCAAAGTTTTGTAAGCAGGTTATACAAGAACAGAAGAGGCTACATGGGACCTGCGAAAACCCCACGGAGGCGAGACGGCTCTTTGAACTGAGGCTAAAGCTTGTGGAAATTGAGTAATTGCACTAGCAGAACGGCAAGCCATTTTTGGGCAAATAGCTAGGACTTTGAAAGCCATGAGTTACGTTCGGGTGTCCCCCAATAGGTTATGGCAGAACGGCAAGGAGGACGGCTGTGGTCTCAATGTCAGTCCTGCTTGATTGCTGTGAAAGAACTGTAATCCGTAGGTTTGGACAATATGGCAGTTGAGGCAGCTCTCGGCCTCCCAGGGCACACTGTAACCCGTAGGCCTTGTTCAAGACAACCATATATGGAAGAAAGGAGTAGGAAGAAGGGGGGATTTTCGGGCTTTTAGTCTTTCACTTACCCTGTGCTTGTTGCGCCTAAAGCCAGTGGGTCTCGAGCCATGGATCCATATTTTATTTATGTTGTCGATGTTTTGACTGTGAGGCCTTGGTTGCCCATATGCCTACGTGGTAGTGCTGGGCATGGTTTTCCCTTCCATGACGAACTTACCTGAGAATGAATCTCGGACCAGATAGGAAATTCCTCCGAATAAGGGGGTGAGCACCAGTGGAACCGCTTCCACTCTTGTTGCTTCATTCTTTGACTTTCTGCTCCCGAAGAGATCATTGTCAACCGATGACACTTCGCCTGCTTAGAAGTGGATTCGAGCCACTGACACACATGCACAGCTCCGGACGGCATCATCGTCTTAGTCATTCTGACCCACTCCTCGGTCTCGTTTCAAACATCTCCTATTCGTGTGAGAAAGAAAGGACCAAGGGCGAATAAAGAAGAAGGAAGATAGTCTGAGCCATAGGTTAATCTTTCTATACTACGATCTCTCTTCTCTTATTCTTTTTCTTTTGATTTGTGAATACGCGCTGAAGAAGAAGAAAGGAAGGAAAATAAGGCTATCTTCTACTATTGATTAACTTGTTCTATAGATGCCAGATGCTTAAGCCTATTCTTGCAAGAGACGTGGCATAATTGCTAAATCAGTTCTTTCCCTCTCACAACCTAGTCTGCTCGTGGTCATGGAAAGCCCTTCTTTGACCGGGCATCCATCCATTCCTCTAAAACTTCTCCCACTGCTCAGGTCGACATCGAAAAACCTATACTCGCTTCTCTGGGTGAATCGGTTGCCATCCTGAAGGGAATCTGCGGCTTCGATGCCTGGTTTTACATCCGACTCTTATTTACGCGTTTTCAGATAGACTCCCTATTCTCCTAGGAGGAACGCTATAAAAGACTAACGGGTAGATTCGTGGGTTCCAGGCGAAAACGAGCTTCTGGCAAGACAGCGGGAGCCGGGAGGAAGATCTCTTATTGAAAGTGAGTCTGCCCCGCTTCCTTCACTCGTCAGTCCTGACCCTGATGATCTAACTTGCCGGTCCGTGTCCTTTGGCCTCTGAGTCGTAAGCACTCGCTGCCCAAGAAGAAGTCGAAACTCGGTCTTCACTCCTGCCCTAAGAAGCTGGTCCCACTCCGTCCAAAGCTTCTTATAGCTCTCCGGCTGGCTAAGCAGGTTCACCCCAACTCCAAAGGCTGGTCTACTTCCTGCTCGATGAGGGTCATCAGGTCGGGTGGTAATTTGGATGTGTGATTCCGCTTTCACTAATATCCTAAGGTAAGGGGCGTAGCGGAATCTTTCCTGCTTCAGAGCTAATAGGGATTCGTTTCTAAAGAAAGGAGCATCTACCTTAACTTAACCTTCAAGGTCAGATAGTGTGTCAGTGAGCACGCAGTGATTAAGGGCATAGACCTCTAGACAGGACAGATGGGATTGTTGGTTCCACATGCCACCCGCTGAAAGTTTCGACTAGCGTAGCGTGCTTCGTCTGGTCCCTCCTTTGAGGAAAGAGCTGGTGCTGATAGTTAGATTGATGTTCCATCCTCGTACGTAGCCTAAAGGGAAAGACAAAGGAAGATCAGACAGAGACCGGATTTTCATCTCGAACTGCGGATAAGGAAGTCCGAGCTCTATAACTCTCTCCAGCCGGCAAAGCCTTTTTTGATTTGACCGTAGACTAGTTGAACAAGAGAAATGGAATCGAATCACCCTGGGGTGCTGAACTCAACAATTTATAGCTAATAGCCAAAGAGCAGATTCACTAGCATCGGCTCACTTCACTCGCTTTAGCGGAACTCCCTTTAGCGAAGGCAGTGAAAGCGTTATCCTATGAATCCGGTACGGAAGACGGGATCAACGTAAAAGCAAATGAAACTGATTCAGCCATTCTTCTTTGAACTTCACCCAAGAGCTTTTCTTTCAAGCGTATATTTCAAAAACTGCTTATTCAACAGCTGATATGCGTATAGAGCGCAGCTAACCCTTCCTTATCGCAAATCCGAATAGCATTGTAGGAAGGCGAGGTAAAGGCGTATTAGAAGCTCTTCACCCAAGGGCTGGGAATCTCCTTCCTAAGAAGCTAACATTTATAGTCTGACTTCCGGCCTTTCCTATTCTTTTTCTTCTATTCCTTCTGACTTTTCTTTTTCATTTAGGTAAGCCTCAATCTCTTCTGCTTCGATAGGTGCCTTTGATTCCCCATCTTCTTTCTTTCGATTCCGAACTCAAATTCACCGACTCGTAGGCCCCGCAAGGCAACTACTGTAGAGCACTATGGAGACCAGAAAAAGAAAGAGCTATGCTATTGACCGACCCTTTCGTATTCTTCAACAGTTACTTGAATAAGTCCCCATCTATCTCTACCTTTAGAACCCTACTTTCTGGCCCTCAGAAGGAAGCCGAGCCTCTTTTCGATCTACTCAAGGCGTCGCTCTATTGGGCTACAGTTAAAGCCCGAAACTCTATTTTTACCGACTAGCCATTTCTTCTTGAGCTTCCCTCTTTCCCTTCCTCTCACATGTTCATAATCAGCCCTTTTTTTCCCTTCCTTTAGCTATGAATCACTCTATAGCTGCTTTCTTTCAGAACATTGGGGTTGTCGCCGCCCCTACCTGGCGGTTCCCCCGCCGAACTAGCCTTTGTGTAATGCAGACAACCTTACTTCCTGAACAGTTCTTGACTTTACTAAAGAAGCGAGATAAACAAGCGAGAAAAGAACTTTCTATGTGGGATTTCAAATCGTTCAAAAAATGCACTTTGGCTGCTATATGTCCAATGGCTAAGGCCAGCCAGTTTTGGCAATGCAATTACGTTGGGCTTTCATCTTTCTCCGCCTTTGACCTATTTCAGATCGAGCGCTTCATCTATCTGTGCTTGATGGGGGCCTGGCTTTCAGCGATTTCGAAGACAGAAGACCGGTTACGGAGAACTCAAAATGAAAGCACTAACTTTCCTTGAGACTGTTAACAAGCAAGAAAGCCGAAAGAAGAACTTTCGCTTTTCTTTCTGAACCTCTCAGCAGATTACAGTATTGCGTGAATGGCGCCATGAAAAACTATGAAAGATCTTACCCTAACTTTAAAACGAGCCTATCTAAACTTATAACAGTTGCCCTTGAAGAACTTACTAAATGAAGGGCGCCCCAGCACCAGTCGTGAATGGCAAGATATTAGTAAGTCCGACAGATCTACCACATGCGCTCGAGCCTATCGGGGATACCCTTCTCGTGTCCCTGTCTGCGTTTACGCTAGAATTAAGGACTTCCCTGTCTGCGGCGGATTCAAAACCTACTGCGGGGCACTTACAACAAACAGTACTTCGCGGGCCCGGACAAACTCTAGGCGTTGCTCTACTGGGCGGTTACATTGAGTCCTGAATCCAAAAATGAAAGCAAGCAAGACGGAAGAGAGACCGAAGGTTTCTTTGTGCATGTGTTACGCAGATTGTCAAGTCCTGAAACAATGATTATGTTCGAGTTGCAAGTCATGTGTTAAGCAAATAGCTTGGTGTCGAGATTTTGATCTTCAATTTCACTCTGGAGCGGATCTTTCACCGCCTGCGGATGACCGGCTCGGGCAGGTCCCGCGCAATGCTGTGGACCGCCCCACCTATTGGCTCCCGGCAGCTACTAGCTCTTCACTTGAATTCAATATCCGATTGAAAAGATATCATCTATGTACCACTACTCGAGCAGTCTGATGAAGAAGAATAATTTCATTATATGAATCAGAATAGATACCGCGCAGGGAATTGAATTTATGTTCAGAAGACTTGTTCATTCGTATATATTACTTGAACTTGCTTTTCTTCTTTCACTTCCATTTCATATTCAATTATGAATCCCCTATGCTCAAAAGAAGGCTGGTGCTCTTTACTGAAAGAGCTCTAGAACAAGCTTAAATCGCGCTAGAACGCTCGTTTGATGTGCCTTTGGTCGAATATACTACTTCAAGCTCGAAAGGCTCTTAAATGCTCTTTTGAAGCCGGTCTAGTCTCTTGCATCAAGCAAATTGGTTTGCTCCTGGTTTTTAAGCTCAGTTTTTGTTCCTACTTCCCTAGGTTCAAGTTCGTCGAGAGAGGAAAGCTTTCGCTTGCCTCATTCAATCTGGAAAGCAAGGAAAGCAGAGGGGTTTCGACGATCCACTTTCGAGGGGTTTTCGAGAGGGTATCGCCCCATTATTAAGTGTTTCTGGCTCGGTTAAGATTGACTCGACTTCTAATCATTCAATTGAATTTGACTCGACTTTTCCAATCATTCAATTTCAGTCTCGACTTTTCTAATCATTCAATTAAGGAAGCGAGAGGGCCGAGTGCAACAATATTAGACGGATCGACCGTCAGGGCACTTAAACAACTATTTGGATAGGCTCGACTAGTTGGAGAGGGCCGAGGAACTAACTTAAGGGTAAGGGCTCGAGCGACAGGAGGAGAGAGAGGGCCGCACTAACAGTGGTTTTCGAGTGGGATAAAAGCACATCATTTGCGATAGAGGGGAAGGGCGACTGGTAAGGAGCGTAGACGGGAACTGGGAAACTCCTCATCAGCTTGGAATGAACTCAAAAGGGTATGGAAAGAGAGAGGAAAGCGGGCTAGAACTAATGAACCCCACGGGCAGATCTAAAGTAGGTCTTTTTCATGTCTAGTCCACAGGCTGGCAGTAGATAAAAAGAAAAAAAGAAGCCGGTGAAGCAAGCTACAGCGAACTATTACATATAGAAATTCCCGGCATATGAAAGGTTTGATTCAGTCCCCTCCGCCCCCTTCCGCGTTATTCTTTCCATTCCCGGCTGCAGAAAGATTAGAGAACGAGTCCGAACCCTTGCTCTTAATAGCTGTGCAGTTGTTTTAGATCGGGAATCAGGTAGAATCCCTTTAGAGTCAGATCAGTCCGTCTTCTTTCCGGTTAAA
Source organism: Wurfbainia villosa (assembly GCA_025175895.1). Taxonomy (NCBI): domain Eukaryota; kingdom Viridiplantae; phylum Streptophyta; class Magnoliopsida; order Zingiberales; family Zingiberaceae; genus Wurfbainia; species Wurfbainia villosa. The sequence goes on along the minus strand of JAKLTH010000101.1, from coordinate 37,716 downwards.
GAGGGTGAGAGTTCTTTAGAGTGAATGGCACCCCTTAGATCGGTTGAAAGGTAGGGTTCGGCACAGAACGTTCAACTGTTATTATACGTGAATAGAAAGAGGGAACAACTCACTTAGACGTCGCTGTCGCAGCTACTTCTACTTATATACGTCAAGTTCAATATACGGCTATCGGCCATGAACTCGTACGTTCCTTAGCGTAGGTAGAGTAAGTAGCTCCTGTGAAGAGTGCTTATCCCTCTTAGAGTAGAGAGTAAGTAGCTCCTGTGAAGAGTGCTTATCCTTCTTAGTAAAAAGGAGTTCATTCAAAGTGAAGAGTGATACCATACCATATAAGTTAGTTTAATGACGGTTAGGGAAAGACTTAAAGAAAGAGCAGGTTTCCGGACAGCCCCAGACCCTCTTGCCCCCATTGCACATTGCTCTAAGCGGGTAGGATAGGCACTTTGACTCTTGAAAGGAAAGCAGCTGAGTGGCCGGACTCAAATCTCGGGCTTGCGAGTACTCATATTATAAGAAGAGGTGAAAGTGATCAGTACGCTTTTTTCGGGATTATATACTTCTATTAGCTTTTTCCCCAGTAGAGTACTTCTAACCCTCAAACTCCAGATAAAGAGCAGCTGCAGCAGGCGGATATCCTTATTTCTTTTACGCTCGACCTGCGGGAAAGGAAGGGGAAGGGACGAAGACGCCACTTATCACTCGTACCTCGTTCCTCTGACTTCAATTACGCAACGTGGAGCAGCCTAGGACTCAACAGGGACGGCAAACTTTCATATGCTTCCTAGCCTCCAAAGAAAGACTTCAATGCAGCCTTAACTACAACTACATACATTACGCAAGCTCCACCAATACCTATCGCGAAAGCTCAACGTCCATCTGGAGTGAATTGTTCTGATAGCATCAAGGCTGCTGAGTGCCTTTGATCTGAGGAATTGCATAGATAGATAGAGTTCCCGCTCGAGGACCCTGCTGACCTAGCCTTAGAGTAGAGCGAAGCTCTTTGTTCTTGAAAGTAGAAAAGATATCGGATAGTACAAAGCGCAAATCAACTTCTATTCTATGTGAGTAAGGAGTGCCCTCTCTTCTAAAGAATGACCATTAGGAGAGCAGGCAAGCCCACCGTATCCTCCTCAATTTCAACCCTGTAATAAGGAGTTCAACGTCAGCGTTCTAGTCCTAGCATTGGTCTTTCTGAATGCAGGCTTAAGCTTGAAATAGAATTGGCCTTCGGAGGTCTGCTATCTGCCCTCTTTGCGCGCGGTTGGAAACCAACCGTTGTGCGGCTCTATGCATCCTGGGCTGACATCACTTCGAAGGGCTTCATTCATCTTCCGCTTCTTTCTCAAAGCGAACGTAGCTATAGGGGACTAAGCAAGGATTCGAAGAAGAAAGGAACAATGAGGGCACTAACTTCGGTCTTCGATGTCTTTATCCGCCTGTTGGGTCCCTTCCCTTGATCGTTTCACTTCTGCTCTCTATCGCTAACATAGATGGTGCTATAATAGTTGATTTATTTCTATTATAGTGGTATCTATGTTGATGGTGAAACTGACCTTGGGTCGACTACTTCACTGTCTGTTTTAAGGGTGAGGAAATGCCTTGTCTTAAGTTGCATCGTAGTTTGAGTACCGAAACCCCTCCTATGATACCCTAGGGTGGCGTAATACGGGATACAAGAAATACCTGATTGGAGAGAATTGTCGACTTTATGGAAATGTTCGAAAAAGAAGAATACAATACTACTAAGGACAGGACAAGGAAGAGTCCAAGGCTAAGGAAGAACAACAAGGGACGAATACAGAAGAGGTATCAAAGGAAGACATGAAGAGGGAAGGCAAGGGGGAAACTAAGGCACTTCTTTACGGAAGGCTGTTCCACGGGTGGAGGGCTATTCAACGAGGTCGCGAAAAGGGAATGAAAGCACGAAGCCTAACCTTTTCCTTTACTCGGTTGCTACAGGGAAAAACTAGTAAGGAAGGAACTAATAGTTAACGATCGCTTGAGGTTTTTAGCTGCAAGGAAGGACAAGAGCTGCTTAGCTCGATGTCTTAAACGCTGTTATCTCTTTAGCTACTGTTAAATATAGAGCTACAGAACCACTAGCTACGTTAGCTACTGTCTTAACTACTAGCTCAGGAACTACTAAACGAAAGCTACTTGTCTGTTAGCTGCCAACGCTCAACGCTCAGTATATAGTGAACTCTAAGCAACAAAGCCTACGGTAGCCGAAGGCTATCTCAAGCCGTTCCTCGTACGTTACGTACATCCCTTCGGTGAGGGCAAAGACTTGGCTACCGATCCAACCATCTTCGACCTGCCCGTGGGAGATGCCTTTAGTATTTATTGAATTTTCATTCTTGTCTTTGTCTTTATAAAATGGTGTATTGCATTAAAAAATCCCGGGAAAATGAAATCAAGTCAAAAATCAATCTGACTTTCACTCGTAAAAGTGGTTTTCATCTCAAAATACCGGGAAAATGCATTTATTGAAAAATGAAATTCGATTCCACTAGTAAAATAAATTTCATCTAAAAATGGGAAACTGCAAATTTATCTTTTCAAATCACACTTTCCTCTATAAATTCACTTTCATCTAAAAATACGGGGTTTTGCAAAAGAATTCTCTCAAAACCATCGAGCCTTTAGCAACAAGACGGGCTTTGCGACGTTCAATGGTGCCCCGACGTTATGACACTTTTAACAGACAGTGATCCATGTTTCTCAACAGCAAGAACATGGATCATTGAAAGCGTACTTTCCCCTATCATCGGCATGAATTGAACTTCACACAAGTCAAAGCAACCTGGGGGTGCAGTGCTCCATCTGCAAGGCTATCTTCAAAATCTTCCGTTTCTCTCTCTTGTTCCTGCTTATTTTCTGGTTCTTGAGTTAGGCTCACCACTTCTTCTGGCGCAATGCTATTCTCTGGTAATGGTTAAATAAAATGTTCGGCCTTATGCCTTCGTGTTTCCAACTCACTCCACTCCGATTTCTGTTCAGCTTTGCATCCTTTTTGTTCGCTCCGGGTTCTTGACGTTCCGGGCATATTACTTGCACTTCGGCCTCCTTCATTACTTCGTTCGTTTTCTCTTCTATCCCCTTTTCTGAAATGCGTTCCGCACCATTCAGTCTGAACAACTCCTCGTCCAGTTGGTTGTTTAGCTTGCGAAAAAGAGCTTCTCGTTCTGCCTTATCCGGAGTTCGCTCCACCTTGTAGCATGCGATGAAATCTTTGATGTTGTTTGCCATCCCGCCTGGCTGTAAGAAGTGCTTCCCCCCAGGATCACGACCATCACAAATGGCTTACTTAAGTCTAGAACCCAGGCAATTCCCCTCTCACTGTCTGTCCCTAACGTAGTTAACATGATAGAACCATTTGATTGTAGAGAATCCAACACCTTCACGCAAGACACTTCAAATGACATGTACTGAACATCTCTCAAAGATTTGATAAGCAGCAACTCATACCTACACACTTGATCTTCCTTCGGGGGCCACACTTGTTCCAACTTGAGAGAGAGTAAGTAAAGAATTCACGCCAGTAGTACACTAATCAATATATCCCCTTGAAGTGGACCATGGTTGCATCACCCATGATGTTGGAAGCCTTGGAAGCTGTCTCTTTTTCAGCAGTATATACGTATTCCTCATAAGTACATAGGATAGGTATTTTATTGGGAGGCTAATCTCCCCGTCATGCCTGTAGCTTTCGAGCGAGTTCGAGCAAGTGAGTTTGAAAGAAGTGTTTTTCCATCAATTCCTTTTAGTGGTCTTATCAATAGTACCAAGCATTCATAGGATTCAAAAATTCAATGTTGCCTTGAAAGACAAAGACTGATAACACTTAATTTAGTTAAGAATCTATGCCTGGCGAGAAAGGCTTTATCGAATATGAGAAGGTTTGGTTTCAGAACGAGAGGACGTTCAACCAAAAGAAAAGGACCAGGTCTCGTAAACTCAAGCCTTTTTTGCTGGCTGTGCACCAAAAATACCGTTAGGGTTCCATTGAATGACCTTCTCTGTATCTTGGTCCGTCCGCAGGAGCACGGAATCGCAACATTTCCGATACAATGTTTTCGTTTGAGGCGCTTTATTGCCCTCAGAAGACGTCTTGGGATACTGACTTTTTGGGTTATCTGGTGCAGTAGTCTTGGATAAAAGAGATTTCCTCTTCACCCTTTACTATACTATAGACTGCTTTTTTAGCTTGGTTTCTTTCTTCACTACGTCCATCCTCTCTCCATTTGAAAGTATTGCCTCTGGCGCAATCATTGATCGGCATTCTATTCTGGGCCATCTCATTTACAGCATTTCTTTGTCACGCTTCGAGCAATAAAAGGGAAAGCCCTAAAGGGGGCTCTCTGCTTACATGCAATGGGGAGCTTCCCCTCTAGTAAGATTCTATCTCTTACTTGGGTTCCAAACCTGGGTCCGCTGTGCCTTATAGTTTTTCTATAAAAAAACTTCTTGCTAATGCAATTTGGGATTCTCATTTTGGTAAACCAGCTGTAGAAGCCTTTGCTCGAGGAATTGGTGCTCAATAGAACTGATGCGCTCCATTTATGAATATGAAAAACTTGAGCGAGTGAAGCCTGAGACTGATGTCTCATCGGGTTCAGATGGGGATGGGAATGCGGATTTGGATAAGGAAGAGATTGATTCCAAACCTGGAAAGCCCTAGAGCTAGAGTTTGTTAAGAAAGTAGCTTTGAAGATAGGCACCCTTTACCTATGGGAAGTAGGGAAGTTTAAAGCGATAGCAAAGGCCGTAGGGGATCTCTTTCTACGTCTATTAATGCTTTTGAAACATGGTTTGGCCTTTGTTTGTGGCTCCTTTGATTGATTCGTAAATCAGGTGCTTCAGCTTCATCCGTGGGATTTGGAGAAGCCTTCTAAGCCCGCTCTCGGTTCACGTCTTTCAATCCCTTAAGTTCTTCCCCGCTTCTCTGGCGCGGTAGGAGCTTTATTTGCTGTCTTTTTGCTATCGCGCAGTCTTCCGGAAGGTTGCTTGGCTTTTCAGTGACCTTCTAACCAGAAATCTCATAAGAGAAGTGCAATTGGGGTAGGACCCCGAAGCGCGAGAGTCCCGTAAATAGCCATCTTCAAATCCCCGAGGGGAATCTACCCCAGACGGTAAGGGGCCTAGCAGAAAGAGTAGTTTCAGAAGCCGAGAATGAAGGAGAGATTATGATTCAAGTTCTACTCTTATTCATCTCTTGGAGTCAAATCAGTAAGGGAGTTCACATCTGGAAATCAATCATCTCTTTCTTGGCGGGAAAGCTGCCACTTTTTCACTACTTTATTGATCGAACAAGCAGGAAGACACATGGCCTCACTCTGGAAGCAGCTAACACATTTAGGGGTGAAAAGCACTCAGACGATTGAAATATCTTATAGTAAGATAGAGCTTTGACTTTCTTTTTTCGATGATGCCCAAAACGTCCCATTTCTTGGCATTCTTTAAGTAAGCGCAAGGGGGTCTCCCTCTTATATAGAATATATAATATAGACGGCTCCACATCAGATTCATAGAAAGCCCAGGGAGCTGGTCGTCCTTCCTTGGCATGCGGGGAGGGTTGCCAACCGAGCTTCTTATCGATACAGAACTGTCCCTGCTACTTGACCCGCTAGAAGACTAAGACTGAATTTTGCCCACCTCTAGGGTTATAAAGAAAAGAAATTGGATTGGAGTTTCGTGCTTGCGGGGAGTTCCTTTAGTCTTCAAGTGAAAGCAGTTGCCATTCCTGAAATAAGCTTGTAGAAGAGCTTAGCGCTTGCTGAGAAAGAAGGCTTGAACTAGACCTCGAGAACGGAATCCTACCCTTTTGATATGTCAGCCAAAGAGCCCAGATGGGAAAATTCGTAGGTTTAACGCCATTTCGAGGTGCCTCACGATAGATTCACCATTGACGCATCCAAACGTGGCTTTTTTCGGTCTTTTATCGCTTCCATTTAGACAGCTTAAACTCACCGGGCTGGAGCCCCAGGATCCCTTACTTGAGCTGAGCTTTAGGAGAATACTTTAAAGCTAAAGCTCCATCTCTCTTTCTCTATAATGGGCGTTACTTCACTTCCTTCCGCTCTCTTCTTCAAACCTTTTGATCTTCCCATTCATTCCCGCAGAAGGGGGGACAGGCACTTTCTTACTGGCTAAGAGTAGCTACTTTAGTTTAATAGGATCTTTCTATATAAGATCATTCTATATTTGACATAAGTGGATACAAACCCGGGCAAGACTAACTGAGAGAAGAAGGGCTATCGCTCCGGGACAGTCGTTACAGGATTCTATACGCTTTGCTTGAACTAACCCGGGCAAGCAATCAAGCCACAACACGGTTCTTATAAAGTGTGAATGCCAGTCGTAAGCCAGGTGCGATGCCTTTATTTTGAGTAGATTAGTAGAGCGTAGTAAAGCAATAAGCAATTCAAAGAAGTAAAGTAGCAATCCGCTTTCAAGTAGGCTGAGATCAGAGTCAAGAGTCAATATAGACCTTCCTACCCTTTGATACCATTTTAAGAAAGGGGCTGATGTTCTTCACTAGCCTCAGAGTAGACTCAAACAATCTATGCTTGAGTCCAGTCCAGCGCATGATAAATTCCTAATGCGTTGCCACACCACACCTTTTAAATTGCTTTTGTTAGGCCTTACCACTACTACATCTTTATTAGAAATGATCAAATTGGGATAGCCGGAAGATCCATCAGTTTTATGAATAGTAACACACGGTCCAACAAAGCGGGTGAACGGTTAGCTCTTTTTTCAACTCAACTCTCTTTTCTGTGAAAAAGAAGCTAGAAAAGTGGTTGCTATTCTGTTCAGTTTGAGTGAATGAATGAAATAATGAGAAATGTGTCTTTTCCCTTATTGAATGACATTGGGACTTGAGAAGATCCCTGCTCAAATCAAAAGAAAGCAAGATGGGAAGGTTAAAGAGAGAGAGGAATCGAGATAGGCTGTATTGCATGGTTAGGTGGATCATTTTCAACAATGAGATATGGTGATAGCTGACCCACGCATAAATAGTAGTAGAAATGCCAGTGATCAAAGAGGAAGGAAGGGCCGAGGTAACGACGGGGGCCACCTGCATCGTCCTCATAATAGGGTTTGAGATATGTGAGGATAAATTAAGGTGATAGAACTTGAAACTCAGCGACGGACGGGTCCGATATAGAAGTCATTCAACTACCAAACGGAAGTCAACGGCCTGGTCTGTCCTGGATGCCCAAAGACTAGCTGGTCCTGTCTTTTTTGAGCCAAAACATTGAATCTTGAACCCCTCTCCTGGTGTGGTTTACCAAATACCTGTGATGTTGGAACCTTAGCTGGTCTCGGGACAGCTCAGTAGGCTTTGGCATTCGACTTTGGGAAAGAGAATAGATCGCTTACCTTGCTTATGTCTTTGTCTTAGACCTCTTAGACCTTGCTTATGTCTTAGATAGGAGCTTAGGAGCTTAGCTTACTCTTGGCTTAGAGCTTCCCTTGGTTATATGTCTTAGAAGAGGAGCTTAGGAGCTTAATGCTTATATGTCTCTTATCCCTTGCTTGTCTGAGACCTGTTAGAGACCTGCCAGACCTTAGACCTTAGACTCCTCACTGCCAACACAGACCCTTTTGTTTGAAGCCACGTCCCTCTGGAAGCTACTTCGGCTAGTTGAGTTGGAGCCAGCCTTGACCCGTCCCTTTGAACCCTTTTGGAAGCTAAGTTCGACACCCCATGCCTGCTAATCTCCAAGCACTAAGCCAGCCCGCAGCAGCTAATATCACTTGAAGACAGACCTTTCTTTGGCAGCCTTGGAGGAGCTTATCTTCCTTCGACCCTTGACCCTACACTCCTACCCTTATTATTCCCCCTTGTAGTCCATTCCACTCGGACCTTTATTATCCGCCTACGCTTCTTCCTTATCGACCGACCATAGACACGTTCATCCTACGCTTGGAACTATTCCCAGGGATCCTATGCTTGCCCATGGTTTACTTTATACGTTACTTGCTTAAGAACGAATATGTTAGGACAGACAATAGGAGAATGAGTGAATCAGCTCTGTAAAGTAGAGAAAATGATCTCGTCACAGGTCTATCAAATGATCTCGATCTATAATATTGGACTGCCTGGACAGCTATATTGGACAGCCTTGACAGCGCGTCAATTAGCTGCACAGCCTAGATTAGATTCTAACCTGCGATAAGGTTGCTTTAATCTTGACCGCGCTCCTCTGAGTTGAAAGAGGCGAGGGACGAGGTACGAGGGCTTCTCTTTGAGGCCTGTTATGGCATGACGCCCCCACTCCTTTCCTTCTTCATGGAGCGACCAGAACGAATTACTAAATAAGGGCGAGATTACTTCAGCCCTATAGAGTTCAAGATGGATAGGTGAGTTGATCAGACTCCTGCTTCCCCTTCTTGAGTGACCTTCAGACTCTGCCCTCCCTGCACCGATCCCTTCTTCTTCCGGCTGCTGCTTCGGCTATTTATGCGGACTCACTACTATAATATAAGTCAAAAGTCAGTGGATGGATTCCTTATCATATGATAAAAGTCAAAGATAAGGAGCGCTTGGTAAAGAAAGAGAGTTTCCGAGGAAAGGGAAGAAGCCTAGTCAACTGCACTAGTTGAAAGTCCGAAGAAAGACCTTGACTCTAGTACTGGAGATTGATGATGTGTGCCTGCTACCGAGTACGAACTGGCGGAGACTGATTCCTATACTGACAAAGGTTCGGCAACGAGTAATAGTAGATATGAAGTAACTGATTCTCAAGTCATCAATTCCTGCAAGAGAGCTAGCTGGGTCTTCTCTTAATGAGTGCGTGAATAACCTCCCGGGTCTAAGGGGATGGTTGATTATGCTTAGAAGTAGAACTTTTGCGCTAAGAAAGGAATCAGATTCATAAGTCAGCCCTGGACCATTCACGACCCAAGTCAGTCTTTGCAAAGGAGAGAGAGGAATGAAAAGCTTGAAAGGAGGGATAGTGGGCTAGTTAAATGTGAAAGGTCACTCCTTGCCCAAACCTAGCTAGAGCAGATGTGTTCCTTTCTCTAAGAAAGAATCCAAGCGCTCATATAGATGGTCTTGGTTCTCCAATCAAATCAAAGTGTAATTGGGTCTTAGCAGCTAACTTATAGGCATGGCCCCTATCAAATTCAGTCTTCTAATCTCCCAACCTTGAGTTTAGCACTTGTTCCTTAGCTTGGTTCTATGCTTCAAATGGGATTCCTCCATTGTTATTGAATACTATTATTGTGGGGTGACCGCCTCTCTTTTCATTCAAGTATGCGACGATTGATGATTTTAGCAAGACTCTAGCAGCTTTCGAATTGTAGGGCGAGCTCATAACCAAACCGTGTAGTGGGTGCGAGTGCGCGATGAGGAAGAACCCATAAGGAGAATCCTCCATAAGCGTTCCCTTAAGGCATTCCCCATGCTAGCATCAATCAGTAAGTCCTTCGTAGACTGATTCACTACTCTAATCTAAGTAGTAGTTTCCTTTTGGCAAAGAACTATTCACCTTCTTCCGCAAGGAGCATCAGCAATTCGGCTCCCTTTACTCTTTTCCTATTTTTATCTGGAAGATTATTGAAGACAGAAAAGGGCCACTAAGTGCCTCTCCCGAAAAGGAAGAATGAGCATGTGCATAAAGTAAGAAAGCTGGCCTCGTCCCTCCCCTTATTAGATATAAAAAATAGCAGTGCTCCATCTAACAATTCGTATACTCAAATGCATCTGCCTTCTGGCGGGCTACTCGCTGTTTGGGAGAATTGCAACCCATCACTATCTGCAGAAAACCTTAAAGAAAGGATTTAAGTGGCAAGTTCATTGGATCCCGGCTTCACATACCTAGCTTGAGTTGGGCTCAGAGATAGGATGAGAGCTTGCTTTCGAGAGAGGAGCGAAGTGAGGTGAGGCTTTCGATAGAGGGTGAGGCCTTCCAGGAGTTGAGAACCTGATCCGAACTGAAGAAAGAATGAATATAAGATCAGATCCGAAATCTCTAGATTGATTTTTTGATGCAAATGCTAGTGTTGCTCAAGTAAGATTTCTTTTAGCAAGTTCGAGGTGCTCTGCCTAACTTTGTAAAGATGACCATGAGCAAAGGAAAGCTCCTTGAAAAAGTAAGAGACTCGCCGCTCTTATATAAAAAGAAGATGCTATCCTCGACTGAAGAAGAATGGTGCTGCAAGAGCTTCATCTTATCTGGGCATTTGAAGCTTTATCCGGAGCTATTTCCATACGATCGAGCCCTTCTATAAGCTCATCCGCAAGCACGCACGACAGATAGATAGATAGACACTTGCAAGTACAAGTAAATGAGTCGTTATAGGCACTACCTCAAGATTATCTAGGTTCTGGGAGTTGGTAAATGGATCTTCTCTTTCAGATAGACTGACTCCTGAAGCGGAAGCTATCTCTTAATCTGCCCTGACCATTCCTCTTGACAAAGGAAGGCTAGGGCAGAATGGCTGGGAATAGGTTAACCTGAGTCGGTGCACGATTCCGGGTCAGTCTCAGGTCAGAGCTATGATAGCCGATCCTTAAGGGAGGGGTTCCGATATATGTTTGAGCTTCTGAGAAGGGATCTTTTCCTTGGATCAAGTGCCAAGTTAGTCAAAATTAGATTAGAATGCTCTTCGTTTCGACCAACTGATAGTAGTTATTGGTCTGGAACCAACCTTTCTACTAGATATTATTGTCTTGGATATTGGATATGCGAAAATCTCTTTGCTCTCTAGATATGGGCGAGACTCCTTCCTCCACGGATTTAGAAGGCATTAGCTATGGCAAGAATAGGAAGAGCGCAAAATAAATCAAACTCTTAGTACGCACATGCCCCTCTTTTCTTTGGCAGAGTTCGGGCCACCTAGGAAAGGCGCCGAGAGGGGGTGAGACCTTTGATCTCTAGATAGGACTAGTCTAGTTCAAAGGCTCGGAGGGATAGCTTCATCATCAACCGCGTAGTGGGACTTCTCCGGGACTGACTCTTTTCAAGCAGAGGATAGTTTCACTGTCTAGATCTAGATCGGAATTTCGGGGCAGGGTGCGTGAATTGAACTCCTCCAAGACCCCTTAGGCATGAAATTAGAATGAATCAGTTGCAGGCCTAGCTCCCTACACTTGATCAGGCCCACGCACGGGCTCTTCTTTCATATCTTCTTATTTATTTATTTGAGACCTTTCTCAGCATTTCTTCTTTCCTTTCCAGAGCGTTGAAATCCAATCCAATTCATCCCATCTTCGCCGCATTCCAGCAATGTATCCAGAGGTCATTCTTATAGAACTCACGCTTATGAGAGAGATCTCGCGGGGTCTCCATTCATAAACTTTCCCTATCTCGCATCTATGGTCTGTGGGTCTTTACTCTTTTCAAAATGGAATCCATGTCTGGAACCTTGGTGGCATAGCATCCGAGACCTATATGAGAGAAAAGTTATTAATTCGTAGCGTAAACCATTCCTATTGGATTTAGTAAGTGCCAAACCCATATAGACTGAATATTGGAATATAGAAAAGATAGAAGAGTCCATGACATATCTCGACATCATTTCTTTAACTATTAGAATCTAAGTAATCATAGTATGTATGATGAGAAGGGTTCCCCGGACACTCTTTCTCGATTCTTTTCTTTATGAGTCTCACGCGACCGGTTAGGAGATTGGAGAGATCTTTCCTCTTTCTTTACTCTTATTCTAGATACTATTCTTTCTTCCTTCGTGCTTATCTTGTGGTCTCATGAAATTAAAGAATAAGGCATCTCCTTCTTTCTTCCAAATAGAAATAGGTCAGAATCGTACTTTGATCCGTCTCTCACTACAATGAATCTAGTATAATGGCAGACTCCTGTATGAGGTATAATTCTAATCTATCTTCGTAGAAAGACCCTCTCCCTTCCACGACCCGGCTCACTCCAATAGAGCAAGAGTCCTGAATGGCATTGCTAAGAAAACCCCGCTTTTTGAGTCCTCCAGTTCCTTTCTCGGCTATCCCTTGGCATTGCGAGTGAGTCATCCTTCTAGGCAGTTGGATCCTCTTAAGAACCCGCACCCGCACCCTATCCAGCACCAACAACTATTATATATATATGAATCTTGTTCCGAGAAAGTGAAACCAGGAGCTACGCCTTCATGAGCCGGCTTAAGAATGTTTCCCGTGGTTCGGATTGACTTGACCCCAAAGATCACTTTTAAAGTAGCGAGAGTAGAGTAGCTTTTACGAACGGATGTCGGCACAAACAAAAGTTCAAGTTCAAGAGTAGATCGTTTTGTGGTTTTTAATAGCCAGACTGGTGCAAGTGAAAGTTGAGCTAAGATCAGTTCATAAGTAGGCTTTTCCGAACTAGAGTTATCAAACTGACCGTCGAGTTCAATTCAAATGAAAGGAGCGAAGCACTTTATTAGGGGCTGGCGCGGGTCAATTGGAAAGAATGGCCCAGAAGAATAATTCATCCCCGTCGAATGGTTTTATAATTTTGCTACAGTAGTGAATGCAGTAACTACGGTTACGGTAGATCTTTCTACGTGTTTTTTTGAAGAGAGATGAAACTAGTTTCTTTCTTTTTCTTTTGTAAGTTTGCCTCAGCAGTTCATGCAATTAGAGTAGGTCTTTCGTAGGAAAGTATTCTCGCAGGTCGTAAAAGGCTTTGGGAAATACCATTGACTCCACCCCTCTGAAAGAGAAAGAGCCAATGGAAGTAAGTTGCAGATTCCATTTGCTTTACACAAGGTATGGTACTATGGAGAGTTCGCTCATAATTTCTCTTCTCTCGTTCGGGAGGACAGCTCCGGGTAAACCACATATAATGAAATTGGAATTGATCTCGGTGTCGTAAACATGGTCTCTCTTCAAAGCAAGGTCCCACCTGAGAAGTGCAAACATTATAAGGGTTCAGTCCGGGTTCGTAGTACAGTCGGTCTTGTTCCAAAGTTCTCTTTTCTTTTTATATAGAGTGGTTCGTCCTTTCTTTTTGACCCTACCTGGACTCTTCAATCATGATACAAAAAACACTACCGCGTCGAATATTTTAGCACTCGCCCCATTCCCTCTTATGCGCCTTTCAGATTCTCTTTTTCTTTTACGTTCTGATCTGAATCGTATTCTACTATGGATCGCGGGGTGGGGACGAAGAATCCAGGAAAGAGCAGCGAAGGAAAAGCGTGACGTGACGAGAAAGGTCTCGAGATGTTAGAAGGAGCTAAATCAATAGGTGCCGGAGCTGCTACAATTGCTTCAGCCGGAGCTGCTGTCGGTATTGGAAATGAAATGGAAAGGTCCTCAGTTCCTCGACCGTAGCGCGAAATCCATCCTTAGCAAAACAATTATTCGGATATGCAATTTTAGGCTTTGCCTTAACCGAGGCAATTGCCCTCTTTGCCCTAATGATGGCATTTCTGATCTTATTCGTATTCTGATCGACTTTTTGTCTTCTAAAGCAAGGACCTTTTGAACATAAGAAAGTAGAGAAGGGCTAGTCCCCGAAAATGCCTTAGGAGTTGGGGGGAAAAATATTTCTATTCCCCGGCACTGTCACTGGCTCGCCTCCACTAGAGAACTCAAAATGCGGATTCTGGCCTGCAGGAGAAAGAAGCTCGACTGGACCTCTTTCTTCATATGGCCCACTAAAAAAAAAAAAAGGAAAATCGCAAACACTGACATTGCCACAAGCGGGAAGTGCTTAAGAAAAAGACTCAGGAGATCCGCTTTATTAGAAGAGCTTAGGAATAATAAGAATAAGTAGAATAAGCTAGCTGATCTAAAAGTGCTCTTAGCAATCGATCCTTAGTAATCGCTAAATTAAATAAGGGCTCCTAGTTGTTCACATAGATTTTAGCAGGCTCGAAATCCCCTTTGTAGATACTAAGAAAATTGCATTCCCATATTACTATAGTCAATTTCTTCCCTTACTAGAAGATCTTCTCTTAAGCTATCGAATAAGCCAATATCTTCTACAGGACTAAACTAGATCAAATTACCCTACGACTGCTGGCTTTCATTGCTTTGATGTACTTGAAGAGGAAAAGCCTTTGAGAACCCTCTTTCCTCTTTACTGGCTGTAACGTACTCATACCTTTTAAGCAGAAAAGAAGAGGGAATGGATAGTATGTAAAAACCCTCCCATATCCATGGAACCTTTTCCTCCCTAGGGATCACTCCATTCCCAACTATGGAAAAGAAAGTCTTACCGACTAGGGAACCCCTTTAGGTAAACCTCGTCTAGACATTGTGTCTCGCAAGGAAATTGGCAGCTGGCTTAAAAGAACTTGATTGAACTAGCTTGATCACATGAAAAGAAAAGAGCTTTCTCCCTGGCAGGGAAACAGGCACAGCAACATGAGGGGCAGGGACTGCCGTTAGCGGGACTGCTACGGCAATAACAAGAAAGGACTAGTCGAGATGAAGGGACACTTTCATTGTATATAAAGATAAAGGGCAAAGAAACTCCAACGACTGACTCTGGCTATAGGGATGTGACAGAATTCCCTGCGATAAATTCCCCCACTGCTATTGGGCTTACTAGTCTTACTCAACAATTTCCTTGATAATGTCAGAAAGAAAAAGATAAGCAAATATCCCTGTCATGGGAATGGAGAAGCCCTCCCACGTTCCAAGGCCTGGCTGTGGCTGGCATCAATAAGCCGGCAGTTCGGGACGGTACAGAACGCTTTCTTTGCTTTCCCTAATTGGATGAGCAGGAGCGAATGAAATGACGAGCGAACCCGGTCGTCTTAGCTGCTACCCGAGAAGGTCAGGCTTAGTGGATGAGAAGGCTCTGAAAGAGTGCAACGACGTGAAGAAGGACAGTGTGACTATGAGAGTTCCCAGGCTGAGCAAGGTCTCGGTCAAAAGAGAGGTAGCATGGAAGTGAGGAGCTAAGGAGATTAGGTTAGGGGACGTCCTCTGAACGATAGCCATGAACAAAACAAGTGTGAAGCCAACGAATAGCTGCAGAAGTCCAAGTCATATGCTCTACCGAGTCATCTACGAATTAGGAGTAGTCCCTGGGCGAGAGGTTTAGTGGATCTCTTCCCTTTAATGTAGTAACTGTCGAATATCTTCATGGAATTGAAAGGCATAATCTCCCCGATCTCAGATCCTATTCTTCACTCTACCCCACAGCAAGATGCTTTTTTCATGGATTCCCTCTCTCTCCTCTGTTCTTGTTCTAGTCTCTCTTGTCTGTGCAGTCTCAGTTATATGGGGGGTAGGGTGGCACTTGATTATAGCCCGGGAGCTCAGCTGTCCAAACTTTCCTCGTCCCACATTCGGTACAACGGGGGGGATTCTTCGGCCCAGGTATCGGAAGTAAAGGAGCGGCATCCAATGCCCTAAGAAGGGGACGAGTGCAACGACGTGAACCAGTACGATCAGAGGTAGATAAGAGACCAACACATGCAAGGGATGATAGGTGCGGAGCGAGAAAGAAAAGGGGCATGTTCCACCAAGCTTATCCGACGGCTACCCGGAAGATCAGCTTACAAAGAGTAGAAAAAAGCAGGAAGCACTCAGTGGGACGGGTTAGCAAAGCAGCTAGCTCAAGCAAGGGCCGACCGCTTGATAGATGACAAATAGGTTGGCAGAAGGAATCTCTCAACTCAATAGCGAAAAAGGGCGGGAAAAGAAAGAACCACTGCTCGGAGTCTTAGTACACCAGATCAGACTCGGAGTCTTAGTCCGGGTCTTGCTACCGCTCCTGCTAAATCAAAAAGGGGTCCACTGCGCCTGCTCATTGTCAACAGGGGCCCTCTTACCTCGCCAATCTAAAGCAAATAGGATCTCCTTGCTTGGGCATGCTAAGTAGCCTAACAGATCATCTAACCTTCGACCTGATCTGCCTCGTATGCGCCTCTCTAACTGCCTTGTTTGTATACGCTCTCTAATGTGACTTATATCTCATTCCCCTTTCTGACCTTCTTTCCTCGTTTAGCATTCAACTGATTCCTAACTCTCAGAAGGAGCCGGCACTACAAAGAGTGTCTTCCGGGATCTTACCCATAAAGTCTAACTTGGATTTTCCCTAATATTAGAGCATCGGGCACTTTAATGGCAAGATCTACAAGATCTATCCCTTCTCGCTAGCTTCCTTCATTTGAGCCTTTCTGCCGAACATAAAAAATCAAGCAAGGGCTTGGCTAAAAGAAAGCATACGATCGTTAACAAATTAGAAAAGGAAGCATTCTAGCCCTTGGAGCACCTCTTTAAGAATCAATGAGAGCTTATGAGCAGCCTTCTAAAGCAAGAAAGCCACTTATTAAGAGCGGCCGACCAGAGGCTTGGATGAAGAATCTTGTCCGATCGAGCTAGGAGGTCATGGTCGTTTTATCCGTCCCTCTATTGCATGAGCAAGATCGCGAAGAGTGAGGACTTGGGACCAAGAGCAAAAATCATCATATAGAAAGGGGAGTGCCAACCAACTTGGCTATGCTCCCCTAGCGGGGACAGCGTGTGAAGAGTGCATTCGGGTTCAAATCGAAGTAGCTCCGGGTAGAGAAGGAGTCCATAGTGTAGCCTTGTCAGTCTTTCTATTGAGGTGGGTAAAGGACATTGAAAGCAATTCAAAGGCTCTCAGACAATAATTGAAAAGGCATACAAAGGTGCAAAACGTGATAGGTGGAAGCACGTACCGAGATCCGAGGGGCATGCTGACTGGAGGGGACGATTCACGTTTGCGTACGAATAGGAGGTGTGAGCGATCGGGAACATTTATCAATCTTTCTTGTCACCGACGGAGTGAAGTCATTCTATGATAAAATCAAGATCCAATTGGAGCGAGTGATTCACTGAAGTTGGAGCGATTTGCTCCTAAACCCTGTACCCACCCCCCTACCTGCCCCTCCTACCTCGGAGTCTTCTTGGCCTTCTCTTCCTGGAAGTCTTCTTTCTTACCTCTCAGCTAGCTGGTAATAGTCATTTAATATGGGCGACTCTTTTCGATGCGAAAGCAATTCGACTAATGGGTAAAGGGCATTTAATCTTTCGAAAGCAATTCGACAAATCTCATACTATGAAATTGCAAATCATACTATGCTTTTCTCCTACTTGCTCTAACTATTAAATCCAATTGCTCCCTTTGTCCTACTTTACTTTCACTCTTTACTTTCAATTTAGTGAATTCAGTTAGGCTGATCTGGATTCTTAGTGAATTCAGTTAGGCTGATCTGGAGTCTTGTATCTGAAATTGATTTCATTCCTTCTCTCGCTCGACTGGGATTCTATCTTCCTTTTTATCTGGTACTGGTAGCCGATCCGAAAGTAGTTATGAGTCTATCTAAGCTAAGTCAGCTGAACTGTGCATCTCTCGCCCAGTGGGAAGTAATTAGGCTAGTCGACTCATTCCCTATACTTCTTCTACTAATGAATTCCTATACTCATTCTTCTAGTGAAGATACTTCCTATTCCTCTACTACTCTAGTGAGGATACTCATTCCTCTACTCATCTCATTCCTCTACTAATTGAATTCTTCTTTACTTCACTTCTAGTTCATCTGCATGATCGCCCCTCTTAAGATACCTAAGCCCGAACCCCAATAAAGTGACTAGAATGAGAATAGTGTGGAACTACACCCTTAACGTTATTTGCCCTTATCTTATAGTTGCTTACCTCCCGGACCCTTTATAGTTAGTTGCTTACCCGTTATCTGCCCTCTCCTATGAGTTAAGCTGAAAGAAACCCTCTGGCATTCGATCCTCTCTGTATTATACCCTCTACCCTCTCTCTCCTGACCTGACGAAAGACCCTTAAATAAAGTTATCTTGCGGGTACGTTCAATTTAGCTGTCAGCGGATCGGTTGGCCCCTTTTTAGCGACTTTCTCCATAAGTACTATTCTAGCTCCTTTGTTAACTAAACTACTGAAGCAATCTACTTTTGAACTACTGAAGCTTCCTACCTTTACTTTCACTTTAGTGCTGCTTTAGTTTCAACTTCACTTTATTGCATTGCATACCAATGCATCAATGAAGCTCCTGAGTTTGATTCGATCTTGATGACGAGTTTATTTAATGCAAGAGAATTCGCGTTGTTACACTATTGAGTGTTAAGCATCTCTATGAGTAAGCCCTAAGAAGCCCTTCCACTACTTATACTTATGAGTAAGCCGAGTAAGCCCTTTTTTTTTTTCAATTTCATTCCTAAAATCAATCCTATTCACTACTTAAATTGAATTCCTAATAGACCAATTTAGCTCTCTCTATCTCCTCTACTAACCAATTTAGCTCTCTCGAGTGGATTTAAATTATAGCACTTTACAGTACCGTCCCTCGCACCTTCCCTTCCTCTATCTAATATAACGTGCACCTAAGCACTGAATATAACGTAACGCACCTAAGCACTTTAAGCACTGTCCGTCCCGTCACGAGCACCTTCCCAGCCTCTAATATTAAATGGCATGAGGAAAGGAATTACAATGGAATGAGGAAAGGAATCTCAATGGAATGAGGCAAGGAATTAAAGTATAGAGGGTTTATTAAGTATAGAAGTATAGAAGGAATTAAAGTATAGAAAAGTGGAGGGTTGCTTATCTTATAGTATAGAGTGAATTCTGGCATTCTGGAAAGGAAGTCTAACTCAGTCTAGAGCTACTTAGAGGCAGCTCGACCCTCACCTCACCTCACGTCGGATAGATGGAATGGATAGTGAGATAGCTATAGGATGCATACGGTTCTTTCTTCGCCCTAACTAAGCCGAGTGCACCAGTCCTAAATGCAATGTATACCAGTCCTTTTAGTGTATACTAAATGTATTAGTGTCTTTCTCTCGTGTATTTCTCTCTGCATCTCTTAGTGTATTTCTCTCTAAGCGCGTGGCTCCTAGTGCACCAGTCTACAACTGGTCTAGTATGACCATCTATAAGTTCACTCTTTGCCCTCCCTTCTGTAAGGGGGCCTACTCTCCTGCTCAACTGAATCTATCTCTATCTCAATGCCTACGCCTATCAAGATCAACATCAACTGTAGCCTTGCCTTCTGGTTAGATCAACACAACATCAACTGTAGCCTTGCCTTCTGGTTATGAGCCTACCTCCTATCTGGATCTTGCTCAGCGCTATATCTGAACTATGAAATTCAATTCTTTCTTGATCTTGCTCACCGTTCCATTGCCCTCTACCTCTGAGCCTGATCCCGATGCACAGTTAGTTCAGTTCATAAGATGATTTACTTTCTGATGATTGACTTTCTACTTTGCAAGGTTCCGCTTGCTTCTTCTAAGTCGCATTCTCTTCTCTCGCTGCCTACTCTGAATGAGAGTAGTTCCGGTCAGTCTTAAGTAGTTGACTCCCGAAGCCGCACCCATCCTTTTTCTTTCTACCATATGAGCATCAATTTCTTTCTTTTGCCCCTGCGGAAGTACTTTAGCTATGGAGCTTAATTTAGTAATACCAAGAGCACTATTCATTGTGTTTATATTCCCTGCTTCGATTGTGTTTATATTCTCTGCTTCGAGTGATCATAAATTCGCATGCCCGAAAGGAGTCAAAGGAGTCAACTACTCATCATTGTCCCTCTCCTCCTTTTCTTTTTAGTGGTTTTGCAGCTATATGAGCATGAACTGAATGGCAAATGACGCACTTATACCTGCAGCACTCCTGTTGCCGGAGCATAAAAATAATAAAAAATGAAGCCCTTCCCCCTGCATGACTCCTTTTGCTGCTTATGAGCATAAAAAAAGAATCGAAAATGACGCCCCTTATGCAGTACTTTAGCAGCTATATGAGCGAAATGGAAGCTATATGAGCACTTATCACTACCATATCCATATGGGACTAATTTCACTAGCTAAAGTAATTTAACTCAAGGAAGTGCTGCGCTCCCCTATCCTCCCCTACCCCTACTAGACTAGAACAGAACTCTAACTCTACTAAACTAGAACAGAACTCTAACTAGCAATTCATACTCTCCTTCCCTACTAGCTAATAAGACTAAGACTATCCTAACCTGTCCTACTAGCAATTCATACTCTCCTAACCCGTCCTCCCCTACTGGACTAAAGGAATAGAATAGACTACTCAGACTAAAGTAATTTAATCTTGATCGTCCTCCCCTACTAGGCGCAACTAGGCTCAATATTCCTATTAGTAATTTAGTAATCAAATCTTTCGGCTAATCGCTAATCGCTAATCTTCGCAAAGCAATTCGTATATATATATATATAATACTATTTGATTCTTCCCCTACAAAATCTTCCTATTCCTCCCAGACTGACTACTAGACTAGTCATTCAACCCAGAGACTACTAGACTAGGAACTAGTCATTCAATAATTCAATCTTGCGCTTTCGGGGCTCTTGCTCTTATCTTGCGCTCTTTATCTTTGTTTTATCTTAGCAAATGCTGTTCATACTATTTCTGCCTCCTAGACTAGAAGTACTAAAGGAATTAGGAATTGAACCTGGCGAACCTGGCTATTTCCTTATCTCCCTTCTTGAATTGAATTCAAAGGAATTGAACCTGGCTAACATTGCCTACTAGACTCAAGTTAAGGAATTGCCTACTAGACGCAAATGAAAATACATATAATTTGATCCTCCTAGTCTAAACTAGACTCAAAAAGCACTCCTCTTAGACTCATAGACTCAAAAAGCACTAAAAAACACTAAAGTCATTTCACCTGGCGCACCTGGCACTCTTATTTAACAACAACAGCAACAGAGCTATAGCTATTCAGAGCTGGAATAAAAAGAAAAAGCAGCAAAACATTTCCTAAACATTAGAGCTATTCAGAGCTGGAACGCTGGAACACCAACTGGAACACCAATAAGAGTCTCTATCATCTGAAGCTAAACATGAATGGACGACGCTTAAAGATCTGCCGGCTCAACAAAAAGAGGTTCCATACCTAGGGTACTAAAGAGTATCTATCTATATCATCTGCATCTGCAGCGTAATTAAAACCAGTTGCTAAGGCTCAGCTCAATAAATGCTTTATATAGTGACTTACAATTAAATAGTTCTATCTAATTAACTCACAGGAATGAAACTTAAGAAAATGGTCAGCTTCAGCTCACTTCCTTAACTGGAATCTATCTTAATAAAATGTTCACTCACTGGAAATGAAATACAATGGTCCGTCGGGGAGCGGGAACGAATATTGAATTGAGTTCAACCCCTACTTCCCAGACTACTTTCACTATAGGAGTTTTCCCTATATAGCTTTCACTATTGTATAGGAGTTTTCCCTGTGTAGCTTTCACTATCAAAATCAAACTATCAAACTATAGGACAATAAATAGGAGTGGTCCCAGACTACTTGAACTAGATCTTCACGGCTCACTGAAATTCTATTAAATTAGAAATGTACTGAAATTATAAATTAGTTCTTTACTTTAGGTTAAGGTTTTTTGGGCACCTCCACCAGGGTAGGCTGCTTTCCTTGAAAACTCTTTATCTGTGGAAACCTTTTATCTTATATCTTTATTGCCGGGTCGCATAGCTATTCTATTCCCCTCCTTCTTATCTGGGGAAGTCTAATTCTCTTCTTCCAATAGTATAGTCTGTCTCATTCTCTTGAGCCCTATAAGTATGTCTCATTCTCTCGATGCATTGCTACACGAGCACACGAGCTGAGTTTAAGTTTATTCAGTGAGCGTGAGCTACTAGAGCTTTTATGTTGAGAGCGCTTCTACCGGGTATTACCCATGTTCTGTGCAAGGCTGTGCTAGCTAAGGCCCAGGCTGACTCAAAGGCATAGGGCAGAGTTCAATGGACCAATGAATGACTTATCGACCAATGTACTTCTTATAGAGAGAACCAATGAATGGAATGACTTATCGATCAAGTAAATTAAATGCAACTGAGCCAAACCTGAAAAGTAGAGATAAGCTAAGCCTTGGGCCCTCTGAGCTCCGATCGACCAGACCTCCCACGTAGCGTCTGGGCCTTTTCTTTTTGCTTATCTTTGCTTGGCTCGACCTCAAAACTCAAACCCGTTATAAAACCCGGTACGCTTAGAACTGAGAATGAGAAAGCTAGGTCTCGGAGACTGCGCTCGGTCTCGTCTACTGCATAAAGCTCGGTCTCGTCTACTGCCCGCTCCTCTTGCCCGCTCCTCTGAATGGTGGCTGCCCACTAGGCTCCTGAGCACAGCACGTAACTGAGCCCTTTCACTCAGCTCAGCTCGCTCTCCATTCAAAAAAAGAATAGGAAGATCCATAGCCCATCGCTTAAAGATAAAAATGATAACTGGTGAGTGAAGACCGTGGACGGAACAGTTTACTAGTAGTAGTACATTTCGTTAAATGTGAGCATCCCCCTTGAGTAAGAACTCCATTTCAGGGAGATTACCGCTAGACTGATTTTCGAAAGCTAAGCTAAAGCACTCAAAGTGAAAGAATTAGACTGTCGAAAGCGAAAGTAAAGCACTTTAGGAATCGCCTACTTGAATTGCCTAAGAGTATGCGTACCTAATCTTGAATTGCCTAAGAGTATGTGTACCTAATAGTAATAGAGAAAGTCAAGTCTATAGTTCCCAGTTCGTTCGGTTCACCTGAACCTCTAGAGCTGGAGCAGGTGCTGGTAGCTTTCGTAGCCTGCTGTGTAGCCCGCTTTCCCGCCAGCTTTCCTTGTATAAGCTTATCCTGCTTCGGAGGCATGACCACTCTTCCTCTGATCATCGAGCTACTAAACTCATGGGAAGCAAGTGAAGTGGAACTACTAAACTCATGGGAAGCAAGTGAGTTAACCCTAGAGCAAAAGATCCACTAAATGCGATTCACTCTGAATCTGCGGCCCAGCATTGCTTTGCTCAGTCTCTTCAAGCTCACCGGGTAAGGTGCGGAGCGAATGATTATCGGGTCGTCGGAGTGAAAATGATCTTCGTTGCAAGTCTACCGGGCCTCGCAGCTGCCTCTATCTTGCTTCTGGTGGCTGCTTGTTCTACTGATTGCTTATTGATAAAAGCTGTAGCCGCTCCTCCCTATGGTCGCCTCGTCCGGGGGAGGCTAGGCTGCTGAGATTCCCTGCCGTGCTAGGCTTCTCGTGGTAAGCGCTTACTCGGCCCATCCGCTTATTATCCTTTCTTTGCAAACCACAGCCGAGAAGTGGAACGAAGACAAGAAAGCGCTAGCGGCTGAGTAGAGTGTAGCTCCCAGGCAGACTACTCCGGCAGACTCATATCCCCAAGGAAGGGAAGGCAGAGCACTGATCGACTAATCACTGGTGCGGTACGTAAGGTGGCTATGATAAGTCAGTGATCTGAGAGAGGGTATGTAGATCATATCATCTACGAGTAGCTGCCCTATAGATCATATCATATCATCTACGAGTGGCTGTGCTTGAGATAGAGTACTTCTGGACGGGGAAGGCTTTGAGAGGAGAAGGTGGGGAGTTTCGCTGCTGCGGCAGTCAGAGTAAGAAAAGAGTCCCTATGCATGCCAATGAGAGTCAGAGGTGAGCATAGACCACGAAGTACTTCCTTATATCTGCCCCGGCAGAGACTCAAGTCGGAGAGGACGAGTAGAGAGAGGCCCCTGCTAGTGAGTGATAAAGGAGCCGAGCTTAGAGTTAGAGAGACGAAGCGCAACGGCACGAGGCGAAGGTCCATCAAATACAGTCGGGAAGAGACAGGCTCGTTTAGTCAACCAGACCGCTTCACTATAGCGAGTGGAAGACCTTCATTTCTTACAGAGCGGAACGCTAAAGAAGCACGAACTGCTGTCGGGAATAGACAAGTGTGGAGCAGCAGAGCGTAACGTGGCAGAAAGCTGGGGAAGAGGGGGAGACCAATGGGACATAGGGTGACGAAAAGCCGGACAAGGTGAGGTCAGTCCATGAGGGACGAACGCAGTGACGTAAAGATACCATTAAAGGAAAGGAGCGGTGTTCGGGGGACTCGTCCGGAGCTATGCGACCAGAAAAGCCGGTCCAGGTGTGCTTACCCACTTAGCAAAGCCAAGGCGGGAACCGGTGTTTCTTTCTATTTCTAGTCTAGCCCACCTCAACTCCTTTCTTTAGTTCTATATAAGGAGAGTCAAACAAATAGTGAAGCTATGTTGTGATTAACTAAAGAAATAGGTGATCAGTTTCAGCAGAGCAGTCTTTTATTTTCTTTTCTCCGCTCGACCTGAACTCAACGGTGGTGAATGTGAATCCCACTACGCGGTATAGGTAGCTACAAGACTCTGAGGGCAGGCCAGGCTGAGGACTCTTCTTAACTTCTGCCCATTATTTCCTAGCAACCAAGACGGGCCCATGAGGCGAGGAATTCTCTCGAGTGATAGGTAGAGGAAGCACGGGGTCAGGTAGCAAGCAGTGCAAGGACGCAGGGCTGGGTAAGGAAGACATCGGCGGAAGAGATGCTACACGACAGACAGCCAAGACTGGCCTTCCCTTAAGGAGATCCCGGTGAGCCATTCCTAGTCCTGGCCTCCTACCGCAGCAACAGTCGTGAATGAAGGGACGAGACGCACAACATTTCGTGCCTAATTTCGTGTTAAGTCTATAAAGAGTCTGATTCTTCTTGGGCCCGTCGCTGTGCTCGGTCCTGACTCGAACTCTGAACGAGAAGTAGGCAGTCGGAATCAGAGTAGTTGCCCCTTTCCTAACCGCTTCTATTGTTCTGCACGTATCACATTAAGTAGTAGCAGGTGACCGTGAAGGAGATGGAGACTTTCTCTCATAGGGTCCGAATTTCGTCTGCAGTTGAGTTGAATTAATCTTCCCGTACGAGGACCGAGTGAAACGACGGGGCGAGCTATCTTCTTTTCATTCCCGGCTGCTGTTTGAGTGAGAAAGAGAATATGAGCTCATGGCACTTTGTTTAGCTGAGTGGTGAGCTGTCCTTTCGCATCTTAATGAATCGCATAGGTCTGTCCTCTCCCGCAGGAAAGAATTGATTATCAAAGGTCAGAATACAACTCAGATGGCTCCACATGGAAGGAGATTCAAATGGTCAAATGACATGCTTTCAAGGACGGGCTAAAGTGAGTGAGGGGAGCATTTTCCCCGCCAACAACTCATTCCCTTAACATCTCCTACTTCGCTCGGCCTGCTCTCCAACTCGCTCTTACCACTCTCGGCCATCAGAATCCAGCTCCGCGGGGCACTGCCCTCATGACCATATGAGGTAGTATAGTATCCTAGACTGTACTATAAAACGAAGATAGGCTAGACTGCACTATGAGGTACGTTGATATGCTCTGAATTTGATATGCTAGACTTATGAGAAGTACCACAGACAGTAGAGTAGCCACGCATACTTGAACAAGCTCCTTGCAGGAGGAGAGTTCACCATCCACACAGTAGTCAGTAGTCGAGCCTTTCAGCTATATCACACCTGCTCCCACTTATTCCACATCGCATCTCACTAGCTTCGACATCGGATCTCTGACTTTAGAACTTCTCGTTGAACTCTTCTCGACTTCTCGTTGAACTCTTCTCGCTTTTACGCAACGTACTTGTACTCCAGCCTATAACTTACAGCACGCTCTCAACAGTCGCCACTCTGAACGTACCTATTTACAATAGAATCCGCATCGTTGCATTAACTTAACTGGCAATCTTTGCGTCACGTACGTTCCCTACTTATCGAGCTATTTAAATTATGAATAAGTCTAGACAAGATCTGAACTCGCCCTCGGGACTGAAAGGCATCACCTTGCCTCCTCCTCTTACACTTCGCCTACTCTTAGCTTCGGCATGAAGAGGAGCATATCGCAGACTCGGAATAGCAGACTCACACATGCTTGAGACCGAGCCCTACCCTAGTTGAGAGACTACCTCGGGTTACTCTACCCTTCTTCGACCTCCCATCATTCCAATATTCCACCATACCCGATAGACCCTGGACTCCGGAAAGAGCCTCTGGTGCTACTATGTACTCACTACTCCATCGCAGGTGAGAAGAAGAGGTGACGTACAGGTCCACACTCTTCTCTTACAGGACTCACTCAAGAACTATGCTTATAGTATAGTTCGGGTGAACTTGAAGTAAATCTTTCCACGGATACAGATTCTTCAAGCGGGGGAGGCAGTGTCCGGCCTCCCCGGAATTCGATAGCCCCATTCCAGTCCTTCATGTCCTTGAACTCTAACCTAACCTTACATAGCGATCTATAGCTATAGCACCGGGCGACACGGGTCTAACGCTCCTTCTATTTAGCCGACCAGCCAATAACGCATTTGAATAACTTGATGCCCTCATCGAATAGGCAGGCCACACCACTATATATCACATAGAAAAGAAAGAACACTAATCTAACGCTACACAGCATCAAGTCGGCTCCGCTTAGGTAGAACTCCCACCTATCCACATGCCACCGCTGCTACCACCTATCCACATGCCACCGCTGCTACCACCTAATTAGTCAAGACCTTGATTCAGTCGCTACAAACTTTAATCTTTAATCTCCTTACGCGCTTCGACTGAGAATTGTGATCACGCCCAAGAAAGACTCCTAGTCGCTACGCTCATTCCTCACTCTGAGGTCAACTGGCCATCTTTAATTTACAACTGAAACGCTTTTCCTTCGAGCCGCGGACCGCAGCATTAGAAGAGACCGCAAGACCTCAATTCAGTCTCGGGCGCAAGCACTTCCCGTTCCCAGGCACTGAACAGAAAAGCGCTGTCGGAACTATACTTCCCAGGCACGGAACTACACTATAGAGAATAGAGAGAGAATAGAGATTAGCCCGATCGGCACTCCACACTGTCCCCACTTAGCTCTCTACCATCCGCTGACCACTAATGCTTTGCTTCTTACACATCCACCTTCCTTAGCTTAGGAAGAGATTATTCTAGTAAGACTCACTTCCCTAGAGCCGTACAGGAAATGAGCGTAGAGAACCAAGGCTCCCATATGCAGTCGATCAAGCTCACCGGCCACGGAGCCTCACTACACGCATCCGATTCGTTCGCCGCCACTAAACCACTATCGCACCCCATATCCATTAGACTGAGCTAGCTACAGTCCTGCCTAGTAGAATAATCCACCTTACAAGGTCTCTTCCTTCCCATAGTAGATAGAGAAGGGATAATCATTCCTAAAGAGTAGTTAGACCAGATAGCTAGGACTCAATAGTTGGCCCAGATCAAGTAATAGCAGGCCCCAGCAAGAACAAGATATGTAGTCAGAAGAAGCAGAAGCCTAAGTACGGAAAATAGACTAATTCCACTTAGAGGATGAAAGCAAGAGACTACTCCTCTCGTCCACCGTCTTGTCTTCCAAGGTCGGTCTTCTTTGTCCATCCTCGCAACAGAAAGTCACTACTCTTCCCAGGCCTGCAACCCCCATTACTTGTACGTGTCTGGCTTCTATATCGCTCCATACCGTACGGTACAATACAACTTTCACTCTAGCTCGGATCTATAAGGTCTAAAGTTCCCTCCCAGTCCAGTCCCAGACCAGATTGATTAGGTTCCCTCCATTCATAGGCATAGTCGTCACTTCCACTTAGTTAGAACTCGCCCAACCTCCTCCACATAGAATCGTTGGAAGGCACATCGGATCCTCACTGGAGAAATGGACACAAAAGGCTGCCCAGGGGGCGGCATTAACTACTAACTTATCCACGCTCACCACTTAGTCGGACCCTACTTCTCACATCACACTGCTTCTGCATCGTTTCACTCGCTCCTCCCAGACTGATCGCACCTCATTGAGTAAATTAAAGTCTTACATTACTGTAGGGGAGATAAAATTAGAACAGGTGCCCGGACCTTCCGCCGCCTCACCGACCTTCGCCACTCAACCGGGGTACACTGGCTACACTGCGAGCTTTCCTACAGTACCCCGTATACTCGGACTTGAGACGCCGTATACTCGGGCTTGAGACTCCTACACATGCCGCTTCCGAAAGCATTCAAAGAATCATTCCCTCTCTCATTCACTGCCTGGGAACTCTGCTAAGTTCTTTTGCAAAGATTTCGCAAAGCAAATAAGCCATCTCTTACGCCCGCCAGCGCTACTACTCTAATTTTAGAAAAAGGAATGAAAAAGACTGAGCCAACGAAGATCTTATGAAAAGAAACCGAAGACTACCCGAACGAAGATCAGATTTGGACTGCTTTTGCATATATATGAGACTCAATAAGTTGCCAAAAGAACCCTGAGCCTGTTGTTAACCAAGCAGCACTGGTTTGCCAGCTATAAGAGACTGCTTTTTTATCTTTTTTATTAGCCGAGGCACTGGTTTGCCATATATAGCGGACAAGTTCTGTTGGGCAGCTTGAACACGAGCTCTCTGAAGAAAGAAGAGTTTGATCCCGAGCCCCTAAGCCATCTATAAACATTGCCTCCCTTTGGTCTCCTCTCTTGCTTCTGCCTGAATCTCCTCAGCCCCGCCCTCGATAGGGCATAGCATCTATTCTATCATCGATAGGGCATAGCATCTATCGCTCTCTCTCTCTTTCTCGCCCTTCGCTAGCACTACTCTGAATTCCGATTGAATGAGCCTCGTTGGCGTTGGCATGACCTTCGGTGCTATTGTGTGCGGTATAGCATGGCATGATCTTTGACTATCTTGATCTTTTCTACCCGGACGGAGATGCTCAATGAACTTATCGTTCGCCCCTCCATGAGTTGGCTTTCCTCATGACAAGGTAGGAAGGTGGGACGTGCCTACCCTTTCCTACTCTGCTTGATATCTACTGCTCTATTCCGGGAAAAGCTAGGAAAGGTGCGGAGCGGCCGGATCAGTTGAGCCAACCTCAGAGGCGAGCAGGTCGAGTCTATGGTTCACGGACCGCTTTACCGAGCTGGTCTAGTCACAGGGAAGAGAGGCCCTGGTCTCACGGTAGAAAAGGAAAAGGAAGGGACCCCACTTAACGACTGATTACGGCTTGCGACTTATGCTTCCGACTGAGTCCTACCCGTCCTACCGAATGATCTAACCAGATCCCGGATTAGACTGGGTTCCTAGGGGGCCCTATACCCGAGCCTCGCCTCCATCCACACTGTCTTGTCGCCTAACCTACTGATGAGCGATTCCACCAAGGAAAGATGAGTAGCCGGATTCTTTAGGCTTCCCCCCTTTAAGAGTCTCTCTCATGCCTGCCTTCAACTACCGACCTCAACTGGCGAATTGACTTATGTTATGGATCTAGATCTTCCACTCAAGGGTTCAGCTAAGTCTAGATGGTCCTTCCTTTAGTTGGAAGAGTACCTACGCAGTTCCATATCTAAGAAGAGGCTGTAGTCCGGCACTCTTTGGATAGCTCATTTTCTCCCCGCAGTTGCAGATGTTAAAGTGATTACCCTTACCGATCCTTCCCAAACTCTTGTTGGCTGCACTCAGTAGTAAATGACTAGAATGGCAGGTCTTGGGTTTATTCACTCTTCTCCCCTGACGAGGACCTGATTCCCTTTCCCGAGAGAAAGCCATTCCTTTTCCGGACAGTATAGTAGAGCAGATCAAGATATTTCCTTCCATATGGTATGGTCGATCTTCTGCTCCTGTCCAGCTCATGCGCAGCGGGTGCCGCGAGATCAAACCAGAACGCAGGGCATAACCACTAGGGCTCTGAAAAGAGGGGAAGAAAGGCTACTGTTAAGGAGGATCTACTTCACAGCTTCTGCTCGATTACCTCCTCTCCTTTAATTGTAGCGGAACCCACGGGTGGAACAACTGAAAGGAGAAGAAAAGCGTATTCGGTCTGGACAGGATGAACTGCTTTAGTGCATAAACTCTTTAACTTCAGGAAAGCATAGCTAACCAGATATTGATTAATATCTCTACTTGGCACCAGCAACTAGTTCAAAGTGTCTCTCGCTTCCAAACTAAACTCCCACTGACATTCGTATGAGTTCACACCTTCTCCTCGCTCTTGCTACTTTGTTTGATTCTATCCCGAGTGAAGAGAAGGAGATTCAAATTATGGAGCAATCGCAATTATAGATAAGGCAGACCAATTCCCAATTGGGAGAAGAGGAACGGAGCGAAGCCATACAGGTGGGCAATCCTATGAAAGGGATTTATCCAATCCTACGGGCTCACGCGTCACTCAATCTCCTTCTTAGGTGGGCTCGTGGAACTCCTACTCCTACGCCAAGCCAAGATAAGAGGCTATTAGGTGGGCCCATAAAACCAATTAGCCGGGCTGGCTCAGCAGTTGGCGCAGTTGGCTTTCTTATGTCGGCTCTATAGTTCATCGGTGGGCTAAACAAGGGGATTAAGCTTCAGTTCTGCGGTTGGCAGTGGCAGAGCTACATTGAGAGGGTGGGCTCCTTCATTCTTATAAGGTTGGCTCTACAGGCTTGCACTCCGCTTCGCACCGCGTAGTGGGCTTCCCGGAAGAGAGGACAGGCTCGCTCTCGGCTTCTCTCGATTTTGATATTGAACGATTGAGTATAGCGCTAGGGTATAGTGTTGTCTCTCGAATGCCCTTGCTTTGATTGGATCCGGGATGGGAATCGAACCCTTGGACTCTACTCGCTTTCACTCATCCCGGCTCTGCTCTGGCACCGACCTTTGCCTCCTATCCTATCGTGGAACTCGCCCTTCTGAATCTTCTTTCTTTGATTCGCTCTGCCTTATGTCGCTCCTTCTGAGTTGACTCGTCGGCATAGCAACTAACTATGAACTCTTCCGGCCTATCCTACCGCTCCATGGGATGAACTCGATCTGCCTGGCCCTCCTTCGCTGACCTGGGCAGGGATGACTTGACCTTGGATCAATGAGAGGGCTTCTCTGCCTCACTCACCTCACGCGGAACGGAACGGGTCAAGCAATGGTACTGTACTCTTCTCAGACCGGGACTAGTTAGAGCGTGCCACTTCGTCGGCTAATCCCCGGTTCCCCCGGTCCCATTACTCTTTCAAATAGGTTTCGCCTATCCGGACCTATCCACTGGTCAAGACCTATTGATATTCTTTCTCACCCCTGGCCCCGTCTCTCATGCAATCCTTAGCTGAGTTTAATGCTCGAGCCATCTGCCCCACTAGTCTGGCTATCGTAGACTCTTCTACTTGCATGTGTTAAGCATATAGGTAAATAAGAGTTTCGATCTCGTTTCTCTCTCATTCGCAAGAGTGAATTCATTCCAAATATCTTAGGCACATAAGATCACCTCCGGCTAGGCGGGACCGCAGTCCACTCAAGGCCTTGCACTATTGGGCGTAGCTTCCTCGAAAAACAGAAGAATTGCACGAAGCAAAGATCAGATCCGAGACATCCTCCTTATATAGCTAAACTCAATGATTCTCTCAGTGAGTAACGGATGCTTACTTATTTGATTCTCTCAGTGAGCGCTCTATCTTTCCCCTGCTTCTTCTGGAAGTCCGGTCCGCGATCACTAACTCTTTGTGAAGCCTTCCTTCTATAGTACGCAATCGGAATCAACTAACATTTCTTCAGGAAGTGAGGTGCGCGATCACTAACTCTTTGTGAGGTCCGGTCCGATTGGACTCTTAAATTCATAGTGAGGCCTGTGCTTCTTGCTTTTGTTGGACAAAGAATTTCATTTTGGTAGCGCTAGACACAAAGAAAGAAATTGGTAGCGATAGGATGAGTGATTGCTTTGATTTCGCTGACGTAGGGTAAAGCAGTCCCAGGGATTGCAGAGATCTAACGTTTGCAGTTTGCTTTGATTTCGCTTCCCCTCGTAGTCGCTGTGCCCTTTCTCTGATAAGATAATGCATTTGAGACTG
This sequence comes from Wurfbainia villosa, assembly GCA_025175895.1. NCBI lineage: Eukaryota > Viridiplantae > Streptophyta > Magnoliopsida > Zingiberales > Zingiberaceae > Wurfbainia > Wurfbainia villosa. The sequence continues at coordinate 6,152 of JAKLTH010000101.1, read as the reverse complement.
ATCCCAGCCTCACCTCTACGACGCTATCGCTTCTTCCTCCGCATCATGCTTCGTGACTTGAACTTCGATCTCGGTCCCTGGTTTTGCTTTAAGCGCCCCTTCTTTCTTCGCGGGAGAACTCTCTTAAATAAATACGTGCCAATCTCCGCTCGGGTCTCTCATGCCATCTGAAGGGGTGAGCTCCCTGCAATAGTCGTGACCGTGAGGCCCGCACCACTGTCTTCCTGCCCTTCTTGCCTGTCCTTTCTGCCTTCCAAGTAGTCCTCCTACTGCTATCCGCCTTCCAAGTAGTCTTCTCTTAACTAATGGGGGTCCGATGCAGGCTTGACGAAGATCCGCGTTATATAAAGAAAGAAGAACCCGACTCGCGCTTCTGCTACCTGCCTCTGCTACTTGAAGCATCTTCTTTATATAAGCTTCAATGGCTGCCGAAGAGATATAAGCTGCCAAGCAAGGGTTCAAACAGGTTAGCTGCAGCGGGCTACATTCAATCCCCAAAGCTTCTTCCTCCACGTCCAAGAAGAAGAGCTAAAAGTGGCTTCATTCCGTCTTCTGGTCGGTCCCGTTGCTTCATTCCGATCCAAGGGTTCCAATTCCTATTCTCTGCCCCTCTTTCTATACGGAAGAGTTCAGTCAGAATACAATACCGGACTGGACTCTTTTCCAACGTAGGACTGGCTCAAGCAGCTTAGTAAAGAAGGGAATCACAGAATTCACTGGTTCTCGAAAAAGCACTGATTTCCACAATTTGAGTGTTATCGTACGAAGAGAAAGTGACTTAGATTTCTTGTCTATTTTCATCAATTTGAGTGTTATCGTATATAGAGGTTGTAGTTGGAGCTAATTAATATAGGAGAGATGGTGTGGTTGGTTGGTTGGTGTGGATGGTGCTCATGGTGTGAGAGCGGTTCCTTGGAGGATAAGACCTAAAGTCTCGCCATTCCTTTGCTGTCCTAGACTGAGCACTCTTCTTTCTTAGCGCCTAGACTGAGCACTCTTCTTTCTTAGCGCACTGACTTGGGTCTTTCCTGGGCTCAGGGCATTGGTCTTTATATAGCTTGGGACCTCAAGAGAGAGACAAGGGGTCGGTTAGCTTGGGACCTCAAGAGAGAGACAAGGGGTCGGTCCCGTTGATTCATTCCTCTTTGAAGTAGGCATGGCCCATGGAAATTCTAAGAAGCAGCAGCCGGGTCGGAGCTCGGTGAACAGCGACGTCCGCGCATCTAATCTATTAAGCTTCATCTGAACTTTCCAAGCGAACCTCTTAATCTGAACTGAGGGCAGGCGCTACGGAGCTACTATGGATAGGTGAGAGTCGAGAGGCTGGATTTGAACCTACGATTGCGATGGCGAGATAATCCAATGAATCTGCTCCAACGGGTTTAGGTTTGTAAATCGCAATTCAAGAACGCAGTCAAAGTAAACTCAGCTATGGCTTGGTTATATAAAGAAAGTAGTTCTGTTCTTGCCTCGTTCTGCTCTATTCGTCCCACTAGACATGACTCTGCCACTATACTCTCTTCTGCAACTCGTAGCTCTGAGTGTTGAGTTTTTGAATGAAAGAGCGGGTTAAAATCAAGAGTGAAGTTCAATATCCCACTCTTGTTCGCTCCTCTCTTTCTCCTTCTCCGCACCTCTTGATCCATCTCTCTCCTATCATGAACTACTTATATATATATTATACCAGTTGAGTCCTTCCTTCTCCGATTGATCCAATCCAACCTGTGTTCTCCGATTGATCCAATCCAACCAACCTGTGTTCTCCGCCTTGCCTAACCTGTCCGATGAGAATAGAAGGCTTGAAAGCAATGGTTGAAGGAATAGAAGCGCTTGGACCAACGTGCGAGGAATTCAGAGTTCAGGGCGGATACTTGAATGCAGGTAGTATAATGAAACTTAAGAGTCTCTATTATCTGATGTCTCTCTTGATTTGACAACGAGCCGGTTGCCATTACATCGGATTAGACTGACCGATAGGGAGCGATAGCGATGTCGGATTAGACTGACCGATAGGGAGCGATAGCGATGCGAGACACTCAGTCAGCAGATCAAGGATCCATTGACAAGTAGCGAGTGGGGACAGCTGGCGAGTAGTAGTAGACCCGAGTCTGCTATTGAATTCCAGTAGTATATGTTTAGTCTCATATATGTGGAAAAGTAGTAACGTGTCATTGTATAAGTGAAAACCCACTTCTGAAGTCATCAAGTTGAGCGCAATTAAGATATGCAAAACCTGTGATCTTGGAGACGTGGCTCCTTAAAATAGCTGTTCCTGCTTTCCCACTAGCTTCCTCGCCTGTTTTAGACTTGGGGTCTTAGGAGCAAGCTTAGGGCTAGGGCTAACGAAGCTAGTTCACACTAAAGAAAGCAACGAACTACTCAACCGGGGGCTGCAGTGTTAGTTCAAGTACTCAACCGGGACTTAGGAAAGGAGGTGCACGTAGCTACTAAACTAACCAGGCTAGGTTCACTACGAAGCGGAGAAGCTAGTTCACACTCAGCTAAGGGGGGCGGAGCGGGATGTCAGACTGATTGTACCCACCTCCCTGGATCGGACTTGCTCATCCATCTATTCTTTCTCATTTCCTTATGCCCACCCACCTTTACGACCAACGTTCTTCATTTTAGCTCGCTCCGTAAAGCGACCGATAGGGAGCGCCCCCAAGTCTAAGACTAATGCAAAGCGATAAGTCATCGAATGGAGCTCCTGCGTTCAACTTTCTTATAGCACCTGCCCGAGCTACTTAGCGACGGAATGGAGAATAGAGGACCGACTCGGGGATCTGCGAATGCACTAAAGCAACGAACTATGAAGCTAGTGGGCTGCCTAAGGAGCTTCGCTAAAGAGCAGAGCAAAGCGAAGTGAACTGGATAAAGTCCCAAGGAGACTCTTCAAGAGTTCAACGACTATGAGAAGCGGGGGGGTACTTAGGGGGGGTCCGTTCTCAGTGAGAAGAACAAGAAGAAGTGGATCCGGGAGTGCAATAGAGGAAAGGAAGTGCAATAGAGGCCCTATAAAAAAGACCCCTCACATACACTCAATGGAGGGGGTCCCCCGAGCTACCAGTACCAGATTAGCGTGTCTTAATTTGCCATTGTCTAAAATAGCCAACTCTATCCAAGGGCCAGGTTCAGAGCATGTCTCTACCGAACTCTTGATTCTTGAATTTGAGTCTTCGTCGCCCTATCGGCTAACCAAGCTCCTAAGTAGTGTGAGAGCGGATCAGGAGTCCCACTCTCTAGTAGCAGCTAAGGATTTATCACTAGTATAGTTCTTCTCCTTTCCCAGTAAAGGAAGAATACCAAAGGGACCCTAAGCCCTATCTTTTTTCTGTAGAAGAGGGGTTCTCACTCCTTCTGGCACGGACGAGGGATAAAGACTGATCATATGAGTAGCTCCCCCCCCGCATATATCATTCAAGGGGCGATTCGAGGGTGAAGTCGTTTGGATCCGTCTTGCGTTTTAACCCGTTCTGCGTTTGCCTAGCCAAAAGGAAGAAATAACCGAAAGAGTGGCATAAAAAAGAGCTCGAGCTAGGAAAGCGAGACTTTAAATAGCCGGAGGGGCTAAAGACAGTAGGTCATTCAATAGTTCTCGGTCTTCTGCTCCGTGAGGAAATAATCAAATAAGTATATATATATATAATGATATAAGCTGCTATGCCAGCCCAACAGCGGAAGCTTCAAGGAAGAACTCCTCGGATTCCATTCCAAGGTCGAGGTCTGGGGAAGACCCCGGGAGATGGGAGGTGGAGTTACTCACTACAACATTAGGGGCGAATTTGCACCGGTCTAGCACAACATTAACTTGACCCTCTTTTGATTCTTCCATAGATTTGATTGAAGCAAGCGGGCACTATGTCGTGGATCCACTTCTTCATAGGACTCAGCTCTATCGGCAGATCAGATATTGATAATGAAAAGAAAGGTGCGAACGAGCTCAGCAGATCAGGAAGATCGGACAAAGATGGAACCTTATGGTACGGGAAGAGGGATAGGTTGACCGGGCGATAAGTAAATCAAAATAGGAACGAGCGCTCAATGAGTTGATCGAGACTAAGTTAGGCCATGCTATCTTTGCTCCTTCCGAAAGCAGAGTGAGTACACTATTAATTGAAGCATCGAGCAGAGTGAGTGCACTATTGATTGAAGGATCGAGGATGTTGGCAGAGGATCCGGAGTAGCGCGACATCTACTATCAACCATAGACCGCTGAGCATAGACCTCGTCCAATCTCAGTCTTAGGAGTCAGTCTTGCGAAGGATGCGTGGAAGCATATTACGGAGACGGAGCATGGGCGGAAGAAGGGGAAGCTGGGCACGAAGCCTAATCGAAAGGTCAGCGAGGCGGGGCCTCACCAGAATCAAGAGAACCCTTGTTTGGGATATCAGCGGGGATAGGCATACTGCAGTAGGAGCCAGCGATTGGAGACCCTCATTCTGTGCCAAGCACTCGGACCCTTGTCCCCGCAAAGCATCCAAGCCCCGGTCAGGAAGAGATTGAATGAAAGGAACCACACCCGCCCATTCCTTTCCACTGGATGGAAGCATCATTCTATCGTAGAGCCCAAGTAGCCTCCATCGCTTCAGCCTATCTCCCTTTCCTGCAGGAGTACATCTTCGCTTTATAACCTATCTTTATTGTACCAGTGGAGTATAAGTAATCGGAGGAGCAGCTATTCTATATAAGATAAGCCTCTTAAGTGCACACGAGCAGCTAGTCCAGATGAGACGAGGGGAGCGTTGCCATAAGCAACTCTTATTGACTCGTATGCATACTCAATAAAGTGGGGCTCTATTCTATATAGAATGAGAATGGACTTGAGCTGAGGTCTTGAAAGAGAAAGAAAGGGCACTCGACTTTATCATGGAACGAGCCTCAAGGGTTGATCAAATAGTGGTATAAGAGTAGACTTCCTACGTGCCCAAAAGGAGGAACGAGCGATAGCGACGTAGAGGGCCAGAGCACTCGATATGAAGCGCTATGCCCTGAATGAAGATATGATACTTTTCTTGGATCTTAGAGAAGAGATCTCTATTTGTGCCCGGGGTATCCTTGAAAAGGGAGGAGTGTCCGCTTCTGGAAGTGTTGTTGAAAGCTCGGCACATTCGGAGAGGGATCGGAATAGACGGTCAAATAAATTTCTCTATCAAGTGGGAATCCCTACCATTACCATTGAGTCCAGCATGAAGTATAGATGTAGAAAGATCTCGATGTCACTTATCCCTTGTAGCGACTCTTCTACCTACATTCCCATAAAGCAAAGCAGCGACTCATCTACTACATAAGCTGGAGCCAGGTAGCTACGGCGACCCTCCTATCGGTAAATAACACTGGCCTCCTATAGCTGCGGGAAATATATAAGAGTTCTGAGCTGCGGGAAGAGCCCTGCCCCTCTATCGGGTCACGCAGGAGTATAGCCCGACCAAGTCAAGTTGTGTTTGGGCTCTGAGTTCGATCCGTGGGAGATTCGAACGATTTACTTTTGGAGCTACGAGAACGACTATCCGGTCGAACAGAGAGTGCGCAAAGCAAAGGTTTCCGGTAGAGGGTGCGCAAAGGAGCGACTACTGAGTACTGCGACATAGTGACGCGGTTAAAAACCAACATGATCAACCGCCTTGGCTAAGCACGATCAGTACTAGTGGCTCAACAGATCTTGGGCGGGGAGGGCGTGAAAGACATCTCTCATTCCTACCAACTCCAGTCAATCATTCCTACTGGCTAGAGAAGCAAGAATGTCTCATTCCTACCGGCTAGAGAAAGAAGCATAGATTGTGTAGTGTAGTTGGGGAGATAAGATCAGTCCTCTTTCTGGCTCACTATTCCTTTATATATATAAGAGCAGCAATCATCCTTCTCCGAGGGTATCCCTCCAAAGTAGTACAAGTGGGAAGCGTTGCCAAGTGGGAAAGGGTGAAGTCTGCAAACGAACCAGTCGTGGGTTCCAATCCAACCACTCCCTAGAGTGCTGTCCCATTCCATCCATCTGGGGGCTGCGTCTCAACTAAAGGACTAAGCTACCATTCTAGCCCGAGTAGCCATGCCTCGAAGTACTAAACTAAATAGAAGGAGATCAGTCCCTATAGAATAAGATCAGTGCTAACCCGGATCATGCTATAGAGCACTGCTTGCGAGATTAGGCTTTGACC
>JAKLTH010000100.1:0-146617 GCA_025175895.1 Wurfbainia villosa | reverse complement strand
CGGGGTCACAAACCTAAGCCTAAAGTTTACTATAGTGTCTCATTTGACTACGGAACACAAACTAGGTCTAGGAAGACCAAGGTCAATAGGAAGTCATCCCTAAGGTTGACCAAAGGTTGTGCCTAGTGGCTAGGGTTTCTAGGAAACCTAGGGTGGCCACTAAGAAGGTTGCAAGGAGTTACCCCTAGAGTCAACCTAGGGAAGACCCAAATGACCAAGGCTAACAAGCCTAGGAGGGTCATTAGGAAGGTATCTAGGGAGGTTATCCCTAAGGAATACCTAATTAACCCTAGGAGCTCAAATTGGTTTTGGATTCCTAAGAGCGTGATTGATTCACGCTAGATGGGTTTAGGGTGTGCCAACCTTGATTGGATGGGTAGTTAACTCAACCATGGTAAAGGTGGCACTTTAGGATATTTTCAAGGTTATGGTTACCTTGGAAATAGATTTGAATCAATATCCTAAAAGATTTTAGGATGTGCCAATGCACTTTTGAAATTAAGAAAAATCAATTAAATTGACACAATTTAGGTTTAGAGGTTAGTGTATCATTTTGGGTTTTTGGCACACTAGGGAGATTAGGTTAATATGGCAAAATATGATTAATCCCAACAAATGACAATTAATATTAAAATTTAGGTATTACTATACCTATATATTTTATATGCCATGCTTTGTTTGTCATATAACATGCCATGACATCATGCTTACTTTTAATCATTTTATATGTCATGTTCATGTTTTAGGATTAAGGTTTTAAATGTCATGTGTTTTTAGATTTCATCTTATGCCATGACATCATGATTATGAGCATATGCTTATTTATATCATTTCTAATGCCATAATCATTCATGCATTTAAGACAATTTGATTGAAATTGAATTAAGGACTATGACATGACTTGAAGTCCCATTTATAAGGGAATCAAGTAGGGTTGCCTTAGAAGATGCATGAAACCCTAGTTTTAAATGAACCAAAACCCACATCTCACATCCAATTGACATGTATGTGTATTTATACACCCTAGATACATGTGAGATGCTAGGATATGAGTTAAGTTCAAGGTGCATAGTTTTTGCATCTAGATGAACTAAAACTCATCTAATTTCAATTTGGATCATTGGGAGAGTATGTGTACAAGCCATGTACATAGAGCCCAAGGAATATGATCCAAAATAAGGTTTTGAAAACATTTTAAAATCATTTTGAAAAACCTTGGTGAAGTCTATCTTTTGATAGCAATCACCATTGATAGAGTTGATACAAAATAGGGCCAAAACATTGAAAATTTCAATGGTTTTGAGTTTTGTATCAAACTCACTATTTTATGGGTAAAATAATTTTCAAATATTTTTCACCCATTGTAATGACTATAAGTAATATACATATCAAATTTTATGATTTTTCAAATTATGTAGAATTACTTATGGTTTTCCAAATCTCGATATTGATAGCTGAAATTCAGAAATTTCAGCTATCGATCTTGGTGGCCGATATGAGATGTGTCGGCCGATCGACTCTCGAGTCATCACAGTTTGATTTCGGGTTAACAAAGTTTGTTTAGCCCGTGTTCAGCTATGGAAAAGGTTCCTAATCACTTCTAACCCTAGGATATGCTTTAGGAAGCATTATAAAGGGTGAAAATCCATTGGATATGGATTAGGAGCTGTGTTAGGTCAAAGTATCAAATTTAGGGAGAGTGAAAGTTCTATGTTGAACTTAGAACCTTAATTTTGATGGTTTAGAGTTCCTATTGGCTTAGGGGCTTCCCAAGGACATTGTTGGTGCAATGGTCAAGGGGAAGCAAGCCTTTAGGGGGAGGTATCCATCTTGGGATGATGGATGTGTTTTTCTCCTTGAAGAGGAGAAGTTATTGGGAGAGTATCATCAATTGGGAAAATTGATGGGTTTTTGATACCCAATTTGGAAATTGGGAGAGAGTATAGGATTGCCTCTCTTGAGTGATATGTGAATTATCACTAGGAAGATGGTAGGCATCCTAGGTATTTATTTTTGGATCAAGGGGGAGATTGTAAGATCTCATTGGGACATGAGACATTGACCTCCTTGGAGAGAAAACCTTTTTGATGTTAGTCAAAAAGGGGGAGAATGTTTGGGGGAGAACATTTGGAGAGTGTTTACCAATTTGGGATAATTGGTAAGGGATTTGAGTTAGTGGTCTAACTCAAATGTTTTGTTTGGTTTTTGTCAAACATCAAAAAGGGGGAGATTGTTGGTGCAATCGACCCAGGTCACGATTGACCAGGACTCAAGTGTGACTCGAGTGATGTTTTGATGTTTCGACAAAAACATATGACAATGTAATTGTCATGGGAAAGTCCAAGTCTTGTGTACTTGGCATGGAAAGTCCAAGTGGAACACTTGGCATTTGGTAAAGTCCAAGTCTTGAGTACTTGGCATGAAAAGTCCAAGTGGGACACTTTGCACATGAAAAGTCCAAGCATGGGTCTTGGCAATGTAAAAGTCCAACATGGGTTGGCAAGGGAAAGTCCAAGCATGGTCTTGGCATTTGAGAAGTCCAACGTGGGTTGGCAAGGGAAAAGTCCAAGCATGGGTCTTGGCAATGTAAAAGTCCAACATGGGTTGGCAAGGGAAAGTCCAAGCTTGAGTCTTGGCATGATAAGTCCAAGGGGTTTGATATTGGCTGTGTAAAGTCCAAGCGGGAGTCTTGACAGCATAAGTCCAATGGTTGGCGACGTAAAGTCCAAGCGGAGTCTTGGCGGTGTAAGTCCAATGTGCCTTGGCGGTGTAGACACCGTTAGCATGACATAGCCGACGGAAGCACCTAGAGGCTAGCGCGATGGATGAACAAGTCATGGATGACTTGGAGGGATCCGAGAGGCGTGAGGCCGATGAAGGTGGCTAGAAGGCTTAGGTCTAGGCTAAGGGTGGTCTAGCAAGTATAGGGGCACCATACTTGGGTTAAAATCTCATTTTTGAGGTTGGCAGTCGACTGACATTATGGCCGGTTCAACTGCCGTGAGTCGACTTGAGTTATTGCCGGTTTAAATGGAAATGTTTTGCGATCGCTCATTGGAAGCGATGATCGGTGGTGTCGATCTTGATCGGCGGTGTCGCGGCAATGATCGCCAAGTCGGCGATCATTATCGCTCGATCAATGTCGAGCCAAGCGCTCCGTAGCCGTGGCGGTCGGCACGGTGGCTAGCGATCGCGCCAATGTTGGCAGTCGACTGCCAAGAGATCCGTTGGAGTTTTTCCAGCGTGGATTGAGTCGTTGTCTCACGACAACAGTGGCATCAGTAGACTGGGGACTTATGGCAGTCGACTGATAGGCGAAAATCTAGCCCGACGCAAGATAAAAAGGGGAGCTCGTGGAGGATTTCATCATCAGTTTTTTGGGGGCTTTGGTGAGACGATTTGAAGGTGATTTGCAAGTGCATTTCAGGGTCCTTCAAGCTCATCCAAGCAACCGACAAGCAAGCGCTCAAAACCCTAGTTTGTAAAGTGTTCTTTACATTTTCACTTGTATTTTCTTGTATTTCTTTCGTTTATTATTGTAAACATTTGTATGAGGTTTCTCCGCCTCCGACTTGTTGTCGAGAAGGAGTTTATTGATTAGTGATTGCATTGGCGTCGCTAGAGCTCGTTAGAGCTCGATCCATGGAGTAGGAACCGTGTGGTTCCGAACCACGTTAAATCTTCGTGTTATTGTGTTTGTGATTGTGTTTCATTATTGTTATCATATATATATTCTGCTGTGCTAACGAAACTTGTAGACACGAACACGCGATCGAATTTCATCTATGAACGGTCAAACGCTATTCACCCCCCTCTAGCGGCGTCAAATTCCCAACATAATTTGGATTACTCTTAATCCAATTTGGTTCATCCCATGAACCTAATCCTCATGGTCCATCATATGAACCTAATCTCCATCTAATTTCTCTTTGTGTGTGACCCTATAGGTTCTTGTAACGTTGGCAATGCTCCTAAACCAATTTAGGAACATAAGCAATGAGTGGTATCTAGCAACACATCATTGCTACCCAAGTTACAAGAATGTTGAGATCCAACATCACCTTTGTGACTACTAATTGTGACTCTCACAATATGTGATAATGTCCCTCTATCCTTGACATCTAGATTGACCAATTGAGGCATAGACCGTGTCATCCTCGGTACAATCTATATCTTGAACTCCAAGTAGACTCACTCTAATCAAAAGAGCTCAATATCTCATATTGACTCATTTGGGCATGACCATGCACTATGTGGTCTCACTCTATCAAGAATAACGATGTCACTCCCGTCATATAGGAGGGATAGATCTCATCTACATCACTCACATTCCTCCGCATAATTTGTTACATACCTAGTAATCGCCTTTATAGTCCACCCATTTACCGGTGACGTTTGACGAAGCCAAAGTATGCAACTCCTTATGTAGGGAACAATGGTGACTTCATGTCCAAGGACTAATAGTTATACTAATAGTCACATGAGAAAGTATATGACACTCATATAACGATCCATGATACTTTCTCATGGCGGGTCATTCAGTATACATTCTCCAATGCATACTCATGTGTCAACTTGATATCTCATATCCATGACTTGTGAGATCAAGTCATCGAGTTGACCTACATGCTAGTCTCTTCGCATTAACATTGTTCCTGAATATTAATACTTGACTAGGAATGATTAAGAGTAGTATTCTCTATATCATCTCATTATCGATTCAACCGATCGATTGATATAGATAAGAACCTTCTACTCAAGGACGTTATTATACTTAGTTTTTTGACACCAATACAAGTAAGTATAATAACCATGCCTTTATAAATAGGAATATGATACAACAAGTCCATACAACAATCATCACATGATTGGCTCTAGGGCTTTCACTAACATGGGGTTGATTGTTCCGATACGAAAAATTAGGATGGTTCCTCCATCTTGGATTGTAAGTGTGGGAGTAAGGATTGTTCATAGGTCACTAGTTGAAATTTTTTAATGCGTTGACTTGTTTGATGGATGTTCTCGAAGATGGGGTAAGTCCTATTTGACAATTTTGAGCTGCATGACCTAAAACACCACATATCTCACAAGAAATATTAGTAGAATTGATAACATTCATATTAAAGTGTTCAAACTTGTGAGATAGTGCATCTAATTTTGCAACGAGTAAATCTATAATGCTTACCTCATACTTGCCTGGGGTGCGAGTAGATACTCCCTTCTTGGTTGCCCACTGGTGGCGATTAAGTGCGACACTTTCAATAATATCGAAGGCTTCATCCAATGTTTTGTTCATGAGGGCTCCTCCTACAACTGAATCTAGGGAAACTTTGGTAGGATAGGAGATACCATTATAAAAGGCGTGGATGATAAGACATCTCTCCAATCCGTGATGTGGACATTACTGCAATAGCCCTTTAAATCTGTCCCTAGCTTCGAAAAGTGATTCTCCATTTTTTTGCATGAAGTTTGTGATTTGATAGTGGAGATTTACGGTCTTGCTCGGAAGAAAATATTTGTTCAGAAATTTTTGTTCTAGCTGATCCCATATTATAATGCAATCCGTAGGAAGAGAATGCAACCATGCTCTTGCTTTGTCCTATAAGGAGAAGGGAAATAATTACAGTATGATCGCATCTACAGAGACTCCATTAAATTTTAAAGTTTCGTAGAATTCTAAGAATATCTCTAAATGTAGATTAGGATCCTCTGAAGGTATTCCTCCAGATAGTTTTTTAGCTCGATTTTTTTGGCTTCTATAGGCCTTTGGATACTTGATCTTAGCCCTCTTGTGCTTGGCATTGAATAATTGTGTAAAGGTTTTTTTTATTCATTTGTCGCCATTTTGAAAGTTGGAGTTTCTTCGAGTTGCTTTAGGAGTATTTGTCTAGCGAGGAGAGTTCTTTCGATTTCTGGATATGGCTCCTTCAATTCCCTGGTAGACCTATGCATGCAACAAGAAGAGTGACTCCAACAAGAAGTGCAGTCGTCATCAAGTAATAAAATATCGATCTAATAGAGTTTGGTCAAGTACCGAATGAGTGCAAGGAAAGATTATCTAGAAGAATAAATATTTGAATGGTAGTTGAATAAGAAAGGAAAGTAGACGATTAAGAAACGATTATATGATGAAATTACGAAGCAACCTCAGGACTTTGGTTTCACTACAATGTCTATTGTCTTGGCAGTTCTTTATTATATCGATGTGTATTCTTGAAGGAAACTTATCTAAAGTTATCGGATGTCTCTTCTAAGATCAACCCGATGTATTCACCTAATTTGGTTTCTACTTTCACAGTGTTAGCTCTTAGAAGGGACTTGTTCGTAATATGGGCACCTGAGAATGCCAGCAGATCCATTCGAGAATTACCACTTATTACTTATAGGAACCGAGGTTAGATAAATTATTATATTTTAGGATAAGTTATGAAACTCTCGAGAGGTCCTAATAGATTTTGAGGTATTAACTGTTGGTGCAGAGAGCACTACTCCTTAGTTTTGATGTATGAACCATAGTTAAAGTTAGGATACGCTTGTGTTTTAATATGCGTGTTAAGTGTGCAGGCTTAACAGAAAAGCCCTAGTAGGTCAGGTAGATCGGATACTAGGAAAATTATTGAAAGTCCTAGTAGGTCGTGTTGATTAGATACTAGGCAGAAGACTTAACATATTAGGAGGATCAGATACCAGACAGGAAGTCTAGATGGGTCAGGAGACCGGATATTTGGCATGAAGACCAATTGGTTCAGGAGACCGGACAATCGACATGAAGTCCAGTTGGGTCAGGGAGATTGGACAGCTGGTGGAAAGCCCTGGTGGGTCAGATCGGATATCAAGTATGGTAAGTCCGATTGGGCAACCGACAGGTAAGCCTAAAGTGAAGAGGTGAGGTTGAGTCCTCTGTAGGAGGACAAGGTAGGCGCCGATCTGATGGTTAGTCCATATTGGACTAAGAAGTCGAGTTTGGGCAGTACTACTACTGTTATTTCATTCTCTACTGTGTTTTGTGCTAACTCTATATTGTAGGTATCTAGTCGACTGATTGGTTTTCAGTCGATTGAGGTCCAATCGATTGACTATGGTCCAATCAACTAGGCTATCGAGTTGGCAACCCAGCTGGTTATCGACGATAAAATGTGCAACCGAGATGGCAAGAGTTCTAGTCGACTAGGGAAGTTCAGTTGACTAGGATAGGTAATTTCCCATCTAGCGGGAGCAGAGTGTGGATCGAGTCGATCGGACTAGGTCGATCGACTCAAAGCGTATACCAAATCGATGGGCTGATTTGGAGTCGACTAGAGGGTGTTCCAGTCGATTGGAAAGTGCATATATAAGAAATGGAGGTTCAGCTCCGAGGACAACAATTCTATGACAACGAAGTGCTACAGTAATCATTCGCCATCTGCAAAAGATTTGATAAGACGACATTCATACACTATGAGCTTTGACTTCATCTTCCAAGTGTCGGTATAGCTTTGTAATTTCATTTTGCTTTTGTACTTAATTTCTAAAGGGAAGGTAGCTTGTTACCTACCCTAATCTTTGTAAAAAGTGAACCCCTCCAAAGTCGAGAGTTTTCGAGTCGGAGGGCCTTTTAGTGGATTGCCCATCGAGGTAGTTCTCGGAGAGATACGGTGCTTGGAGTAGCAACTCGACTCGGGTTGTGAACCAAGTAAAAAGAACTTGTGCATTCATTTTAGTTTATATTTATTTTCTTCTGCAAATAACTCTTAAATTTCTAAAAGCAAAAGAAAGTTTTAAAAAGTCAAAAAGAAAATTTTATAACTCCGAGATTCATACCCCTCTCTCGGAAATCTCGATCATATAATTGATATCAGAGCACGGGGACACTCCGATTTTGGTGAAACCACCAAAGAGAGCAAATAAGAAAATTTTCTTTCATTATTTTTGCATTAGTTTCAATTTTTGCACTAGAATAAGTTTTTTTTTTTACAATTGTTAACCTTGCTTTATTTTGCTTAGTTTAAATTTTTGCACTAGTATAATCTTGCTTCATTTTTGTAATTTTAGGAGTATTTTTTTAATAATAAAAATTCTATAAATATTTTTAAATAAGTAAACGTCATACATAGAGGGATATAACACCGTTCGTCCTCCTCTCTTTAACGGAGAGGACTTTTCCTATTAGAAGAGGCGAATGAGTGCTTCTTGAAAACCGACCTCGAAGTTTGGTTTTCAATTAGGAAAGATTTCATTCCTCCGGTAGACGACTTGGGAGAGTTGTTAGATCTGGATAAATGGACCGTGGACATAAGGAAACGAGCTTAAGTCGATTACAAGGCTCTTAACACCTTGCAATGCGGACTAACCAAAGACGAGCTCAATAGAGTCAGACCCGTTGAAAACTCTAAGGAACTTTGCAATAAATTGATAGAATTACACGAAAGCACTAATGACACTAGGATAGCTAAAAGAGACATGCTTCTTAATAAATTATTTAATTATAAAATATTAGAAAATGAAAATTCAAGTCAACTTCACACTAGGATAAAGAACATATTAAATGGACTCCACCTAATAGGTCATCAAATTGAAAATAGAGATATAATTAGGTATATCCTTAAGGCATTTCCTTGGAATGTCTTATGAACATTCATCGTCGATGCCTATAAGGTCTCCTGGGATATTTCCTTAATTAGACTAGATGAACTATTTTGCGAACTTGAACTACATGAGCAAGCTAACTCGGGTTAAACCGAGAATGGTATAGCTTTAGTGGCAGGTTCGACTAGAAAGGAAAAGAAAACCAAGAGTGAGTCCAAAGTTGCGTCGGAATCGGACTTAAATAGAGAGGAAGAGATAGTGAACATGGTATGGAAAATGCTCAACTGGAAGAAGAGGTTCACTAAGAGAGATGCCAAGAAGGTGGTCGAGAACAAACAAACCCAGATCGGAAGTGACATGCTACGAATGCAACGGGAAGAGTCACTACAAGTCGGAGTGCGCAAACCTAAAAAAGGAAGAGAAGCCCAAAAAGGAAAAGAAGAAGAAGGCACTCAAGGCAACTTGGGATGAGTCGTCTTCGGAGGAGTCAGACTCGGAAGAGCTGAAGAGAAGCTTTGTAGCAATCATGGCCATAGACAAGTCAAAGTCTGAATTGAGTTCCAAGTCTGAGTCTGAGTCCAAGAGAAGCCATGGATCCTTATCCATTTTTGAAGGACTAGATGAGGTAAGTTCTCCTTTAGAAGATAAACTATATAATATCATTGCATTCCTCGGTACAAAAATAGCTAAGTCCGAGAATCGAGTAAACTCACTCTTTAAGGAAGTCCAAGACTTAAAGAGCTAGTCAACTCGAAGACTTCAACTTGCCAAGTTGAGGATAGAGACCCAACTCAAGTTGCAAAGTTTGAGAAAGAGAACTCATTCCTAAAAAGGCAAGAAGGAGATCTCACTAGAATTTTGGAAAGGTTCACCTTGGGCTCCAAGTTTCTCAACATGATTCTTGGGTCTCAACAAGACGTGTACAATAAGTCCGGACTCGGATAAAAGGCTAAATCATCCTACAAATTATACATGTCATTACTTAGGTGAAACGCTAAGAGTCGAGTCTAAGCATGGGTTCCTAAGTCTAGCTTTGTCAACCAAGTTGGACCAAACTAATTTTTGGTCCTCAAGAGTCAAGTTCACTTAGTGAACAAAACTCAACTAAGTTATCACTTAGGGGGAGCTAGTCACTTGCATGTTTCTTTAATTAGTTAAACTCTTGCATGTTTAGTTTACTTTACTCGATTAATTTAGAATGGACTAGATAGGAAACAAAGTAGTTTAAACTTGAACAACATAGTACTAGACGAAGTGAACTGATAGTAAGTTAGAGAAACTCTTTAAAGTGCATGTCTAGGAAGTGGTCCACCTGATATTCAAGAAGACCATATGCCTCGCCACGACCTAGTGTACTAAGTT
Organism: Wurfbainia villosa; assembly: GCA_025175895.1. Lineage (NCBI taxonomy): Eukaryota > Viridiplantae > Streptophyta > Magnoliopsida > Zingiberales > Zingiberaceae > Wurfbainia > Wurfbainia villosa. The sequence continues at coordinate 136,690 of JAKLTH010000100.1, read as the reverse complement.
GAGTGGAACTAACCGAAGCTAACTCGCTAAGTCTTTAACTAGTTAGACCAAAGCTTAGTCCAAAGTGAGTCAAGTACTTAATTCCTTGATTGACTTTGTCTTAGAAAGTGGTCCACCTGATATCCAAGAAGGCCATATGCCTCACCACTACCTGGAAGTCAATTTTGGAAAAGCCTACTTGATTAGCTCAAGCTAAACTTGAATCTAACACAAGTTTAAAAACATTGAAATTTTCATTAAAATTAATCAAGAAAAGAATACACCCTCATCTCACAAAACCCATAGGGTTAACGTGTATTGAAAACCTAGATTGGGTGAGATGATTTAGATTAACTTAATCATATTAATCAACTCAACCCTAATTCAACTCTAATCAACTCAACCCTAATTTAATCCTAATCAACTCAACTCTAATTATAATCAACTCAACCCTATTTCTAATCAACTCAACCCTAGTTCAACTCTAATCAACTCAACCCTAATTCAATTCTAATCAACTCAACTCTAATTCAAACCAAAACCTAATTCAACCCTAAAAAAGACTAATCAAATTAAACCCTAATCAATTCAACAATCAAATTGAAATTAGTCAACCTAAAAATTTGTTTTATTCAAATTAAATCTTTTACAACAACCTTAAGAATGTTTAATTCGTGTAGGACTCTAGAATGGATCAATGGATTCTGGATATTAGCCGTTCCAAACACATGACTAGAGATCATCACAAATTCATGGAATTAAAACTCAAGAACCTAGGTTCAGTCGCCTTCGTAAACAATGACAAACTTAAGGTAATTGGAACAGGTAACATTGAGTTAAAATTAAATTTTATCATTCAAAAGGTCTTGTTTGTAGAAAATTTCAAATTCAATTTACTTAGCATAAGTCAACTATGTGATGTTGGATATGAAGTGAAATTCTTGTCAAATGGATGTTTAATTAATAGCATCAAAAATTCAAATATATTACTTAAAGGCATTTGGGATAAAAACATCTATTCAATAAATTTAGTAAGATCCTTAATCAAGTGTTATTTGATACAACAAGAGGAAAGTTGGTTGTGACATAGGAGACTTGCTCACATCAACTTTAGGCATATAACTAAACTAAGTGAAATTAATTTAGTTAAAGGGTTACCTAAACTAAAGAACTTAGAAAACAAAATTTGTAATGCTTGCCAACAAGGAAAACAAACCAAGTCTCAACATAAACTAGATAATCAATGTCGAACAAGTTCTATACTTGAACTACTTCACTTAGACTTGTTTGACTCACATGGAGTAAAATCACTAAATGGAAATGTATATTATTTAGTAATAATAGATGATTACTCTAGGTTTACATGGGTAAAATTCTTAAAAAATAAAGATGAAACATATGAAATATTTAGTAAATAAATAGAAAATGAAAAAGATCTTAAGATAAAAAGAATAAGAAGTAATAATGGAGGAGAATTTTAAAACAAAAAATTTATAACAATTTGTCTAGAAAATGGATATCATCATGAATATTCATGCCCTAGAACACCTCAACAAAATGGAATAGTAGAAAGAAAGAAAAGAACTCTACAAGAAGTCGCTAGGTCAATGTTAAATGAATACAATTTACCTAGTTATTTTTGGGCCGAAGCTATAAACACCGCATGCTACGTACAAAATAGAATAATAATCAATAAAATACATCATAAACCTTTTTATGAAATTTTTAATAATAAAATACCTACAATAAAATATTTAAGAGCATTTGGGTGTAAAGTATACATTCTAAATACCAAAGATCATCTAGGAAAATTCACTTCAAAACCAATGAAGGAATATTTCTTGGGTATTCAACAACTAGTAGGGCTTATAGAATTTATAATAAGAAAACCTTAAAAATTGAAGAGACAACTAATGTTACGTTTGATGAAGAAGAACTCAACAATGATCAAACAAAAAATTACACAATAAATAATAACCAAGAAAGTGTGAATGAAACAATACTAGAAGAAGAACAAATTCAACATCAAGAAAACTTAAGAATACCTAGAATAAATTCAAACCATTCTATTTAACAAGTGTTAGGAAATCCAACCCTAGGAGTTCAAACTAGGTCGGCTATACGAAACATAAGTCAAATATCATTAATATCAAAGTTAGAACCAAAATCAATAGATGAGGCTTTACCAGACCTTGATTGGGTAATAGTCATGCAAGAAGAACTAGCACAATTCGAAAGAAATAAAGTATGAGAATTAGTACCTTCACCACCAAATAAATCAATCATAGATACTAAATGAGTATTTAGAAAAAAATTGGATGACCAAGGATAAATTATGAGGAACAAAGCTAGGTTAGTAGCGAAGGGGTTTAGTCAAGTATAAGGGTTAGATTATGATGAGACTTATGCTCCAGTAGCTAGGCTTGAATCCATTAGGATGTTGCTAGCCTATGCGTTACACAAGGGATTCAATCTATACCAAATGGATGTTAAGTCTGCATTCTTAAACGAAGTAATAAAAGAAGAAGTATACGTAAGTCAACCCCTAGGTTTTGAAAATATAGAATACCCCAATCATGTATACAAACTAAAAAAGGCTTTGTATAAACTAAAATAGGCCCCTAGAGCTTGGTATGAACGATTATCTTCATACTTAATTTCAAAAGGTTTTAGACAAGGTCAAATTGACTCAACTTTGTTTGTAAAAACATTGGATCTAGACATCTTTATAGCCCAAGTATATGTCGATGATATAGTATTTGGATCAACAAATTCAAAATTTTTAGAAGAATTTATAACCTTAATGGAATACGAATTTGAAATGAGTCTGGTAGGAGAGTTAAACTTCTTTTTAGATTTACAAATAAAACAAACAAGAGATGGAAATTATATATATCAAAATAAATATGCAAAATAATTAATCAAAAAATTCGGAATGGAAAATACAAAAGAAATAAAAACTTACATAGCAACAAACATAATATTAGATGTTGATAAAGAAGGAAAACAAGTAAATTTAAAGTATTATAGAAGTGCCATAGGAAGTTTCTTATACTTAACTGCAGGTTGACCTGACATACTGTTTGTAGTTAGTATGTGCGCAAGGTATCAAACTTATGCTAAAGAATCACATCAACTCATGCCAAAAGAATCTTAAGATACATTAAAGGAACAATTAATGTAGGAATGTGGTACCCAAGAACTAATAATTTTGAGCTAATAGGATACTCTAACTCAGATTATGCTGGGTGTAAACTTGATAGAAAGAGTACAAGTGGAGGATATAAAATACGGTGATTAAAAAAAATAGCATTAAGTATGCGAATTAAACACTTAAGCAGCTATTTGGGTTTAAAAGGTGGTTGGGTCAACTTGGGCTAACTTGGACTTAACCTAGGCAAGCTTAACCACAAAGGAACGACCTTTATAAGACCTAAAATCGACCCGATCCGCACACTACCACATTTCCTCTCTTCCTCATCATGATTTTCTCTTTCTCACTCGCGATTTCTGCTTCTCCTCTTCTTCTCTTCTCTTCTGGACCACAACTACTGCCGACACTTTCTCTCGGTGGGAGATCCATCTTGAGGGAGGATCGCCGATCGAGCTCCACTGGGCAAGAATCGGGTGAGAGCTCTCATTGGGAGCTGGGGGATTGATGTGAGCGAAACATATAGGGTTTTAGGAGTAGTTTTTGTTGAACTTTTCGAGCCGCAAAAACCACTTTTTGCGTTGCGGAAACCTCGGAAGCCCACCCATGGATCCGTGCAAAAATATATAAAAATAAAAACATGTATGTGCTTAAGTAAACCTAGATCTACCTTAGATCTAGAAGGTGAGAGCATTACCCTCGTAGCGACGCCCTTCGCTTATCCCGCTCGTCCAAACGCTTTGCCGGAACTCAAGAGTGTCAAGTGTACACTCCTCTACAAGTATCCACACGAACAAATGGTGGAGAAAAACACCTTAGAGTGTGCTAGCACCCTTTAGGTATTTCGGCCAAGGAGGTCTTGGGAGAGCAAGAAGGAGAGCTAGGAAGAAGATGATGGAGTTACCACCAAAAAATCAATTCACATCTAATGAAAGTGGCCGGCCACTTCAATGGGTTACATGCATGCATGTAACTCCAAGAGCTAATGGCTCTTGGTATTCCTCATGAGGTGGCACCCCATGATAAGTCTATGATGATGTGGAACATCATCATTGGCCGGCCCCTATGCAAAGTCATCATGACATGACAATTGGTCAAGTCAAAATTGACCATTCATCTTCCCTCTCAAGTCAAGTGAAACTTGACCTCTTATCTCCCATGGTTGATCAAATCCAACCACTTGATTCAAGTCAATTTGATTTAATGAATCTCTATTCATTAATTTAAATTGACTCAATGAATCAAATCTAAATTAGACTCATTCAACACTTGAATCAAATTGAGTCTAACTCAATTAGTCTAATTTGGATTACTCTTAATCCAATTTGGTTCATCCCATGAACCTAATCCTCATGGTTCATCGTATGAACCTAATCTCCATCTAATTGCCCTTTGTGTGTGACTCTATAGGTTCTTGTAACGTTGACAATGTTCCTAAACCGATTTAGGAACATAAGCAATGAGCGGTATCTAGCAACACATCATTGCTACCCAAGTTATAAGAATGTTGAGCTCCAACATCACCTTTGTGACTACTAATTGTAACTCTCACAATATGTGACAATGTCCCTCTATCCTTGACATCTAGATTGACTAATTGAGGCATAGACTGTGTCATCCTCGGTACAATCTATATCTTGAACTCCAAGTAGTATCACTCTAATCAAATGAGCTCAATATCTCATATTGACTCATTTGGGCATGGTCATGCACTTCGTGATCTCACTCTATCAAGAATAACGATGTCACTCCCGTCATATAGGAGGGATAGATCCCATCTATATCACTCACATCCCTCCGCATAATTTGTTACATACCCAGTAATCGCCTTTATAGTCCACCCATTTACGGGTGACGTTTGACGAAGCCAAAGTGTGCAACTCCTTATGTAGGGAACCATGGTGACTTCAGGTCCAAGAACTAATAGTCACATGAGAAAGTATATGACACTGATATAACAATCCATGATACTTTCTCATGACGGGTCATTCAGTATACATTCTCCAATGCATACCCATGTGTCAACTTGATATCTCATATCCATGACTTGTGAGATCAAGTCATCGAGTTGACCTACATGCTAGTCTCTACGCATTAACATTATCACTGAATGTTAATACTTGACTAGGAATGATTAAGAGTAGTGTTCTCTATATCATCTCATTATCGATTCAACCAATCGATTGATATAGATAAGAACCTTCTACTCAAGGACGTTATTATACTTAGTTTATTTGGCACCAATACAAGTAAATATAATAACCGTGCCTTTATAAATAGGAATATGATACAATAAAGTCCATACAATAATCATCACATGATTGGCTCTAGGGCTTTCACTAACAATCTCCCACTAGCACTAGTGTCAATCACTGTAGTATTTAATACCAATGACCTAGTGTGACCATCATCCTTTTTCTGTGCCAAAGCCTTGGTCAAGGGATCTGAGATGTTAGCCTCTGTGGGTACTCATAGCACCACCATTCAAGCAAAACATGAATCCTGACTGTGATCTATAATCATCCTGATCAGTTTGGAAGCTGGTGTCGCTATAACCCTTTACATCTAGCTCCTCATCGCCTCCAAATATCAAGAAATATTCTTTAGTCCTTCTCAAGTACTTACGAATATTCTTGACTGCTATCCAGTGATGCTCACATGGATCTGACTGGTATCTACTTGTCATGCTCAAAGCATATGAGACATCAGGACGAGTACATAGCATGGCGTACATGATAGATCCTATAGCAGATGCATAAGGGATCTTATCCATGCGGTCTCTCTCCTCTCTAGAAGAGGGACTTTGAGTCTTCGAAAGACTCACACCATGTGACATCGGTAGAAGTCCCTTCTTGGAATTCTGCATGGCAAACCGTAGTAATACCGTGTCAATGTATATACTCTGATTTAGGCCAAGCAATCTCTTAGATCTATCTCTATAGATCTTGATGCCTAGAATACAGGCTGCTTCACCTAAGTCCTTCATTAAGAAGCACGTACCCAGCCAAGTCTTCACAGACTGTAGCGAAGGGATGTCATTCCCAATGAGTAGTATGTCATCCACATACAATATAAGAAAGACAACTGTATTCCCACTAACCCTCTTGTAGACACAGGGTTCATCTTCATTCTTGATGAAACCAAACTGTTTGATCGTGTCATCGAATCGAAGATTCCAACTCTGAGAAGCTTGCTTTAGCCCATAAATGGACATTTACAGCTTGCATACTTTCCCAGTATGCTGTGGATCTACAAAAACCCTCAGGTTGTGTCATATACACATCCTCGAGTAAGTTTCCATTCAGAAACGTGGTTTTGACATTCATCTGCCAGATCTCATAATCGTGGTATGCTGCAATAGCAAGCATGATTCGAATGGACTTAAACATCGCCACTGGAGAAAAGATTTCATCATAGTCAATACCATGAATTTGCTTGAAACCTTTAGCCACCAATCGACCCTTATAGGTATGTGTAAGTCCATCCATGTCAGTCTTACTCCTAAAGAACCACTTACACCCAATGGGTTTGACCCCTTCAGGTGGATCAACCAAAGTCCATACTTGGTTGGTGTACATGGATTCCATCTCGGATCTCATGGCCTCTAGCCATTTCTCAGAATCTGGGCTCATCACGGCTTCCTGATAGGAGGTAGGCTCATTCTCAATGAGCATAATGTCATCATGTCAGACAAGAGAAATGAGTATCTCTCAGGTTGACGACGTACCCTATCAGACCTGCGAAGAGGTAGGTCTACTTGAACAGGTGGTTGTTCCACAACTCTTTGTGCAACAATCTCATCACCCACAACACTTTGTGGTTCCTGTTCAACCTCCATCAAGGCCTCAGTGCTATGGTCCTTATCTTGAATTTCTTCAAGATCGAACGTACTCCCACTAGTTTTTTCTAGAAACAAAATCTCTTTCTAGAAAAACTCCAGTCTTTTCCATAAACACTTTGTGCTGACTGGGAATGTAGAAGTAGTATCCCATCGTATCCTTGGGATATCCAACAAAATAGCACTTATCGGATTTGGGCCCCAGTTTGTCTGAGACTTGACGTCGAACGTAAGCCTCACAACCCCAAATCCTCATGAAAGACATCTTGGGATTTCTCCCTGTCCATATCGTATATGGTATCTTTATCACAACCTTGGATGGTACACGGTTAAGTGTGAAGGCTGCTGTGTCTAGAGCATATTCTCAAAAAGGATATAGGAAGGTCTGTGTGACTCATCATAGATCGTACCATATCTAATAGGGTACAATTTCTCCTTTTGGATACACTATTCCACTGTGGTGTTCCAGGAGGAGTGAGTTGGGATAGAATCCCACACTCAGCTAGATAGTCACGAAACTCATGGCTAAGGTATTCACCATCTCGATCTGATCGAAGCATCTTAATACTCTTGCCAAGCTGGTTTTGTACTTCATTCTTGAATTCTTTGAACTTTTCAAAGGATTCTGATTTATGTGTCATGAGATACATATAACCATATCTACTGAAGTCATCAGTAAATGTAATGAAGTACCTGTAACCACCTCTAGCAGCAACATTGAAAGGGCCATATACATCACTATGTATAAGTCCTAATAAGTCTATTGCTCTTTCGCTGTGTCCACTAAAGGAAGTCTTGGTCATCTTGCCTAAAAGGCAAGACTCACATGTCTCATATTATTCAAAATCAAATGAGTTCCTTATGGAGCTGAGATAACCGACTCTCATTTATGTGACCTAAGCAACAATGCCAGAGATAGGTTTGGTTTAACTCATTTGACTTGAACCTTTTGGCACTTATGTTATAGATAGGGCTCTCTAAGTCTAGAATGTAGAGTCCGTTCATTAGAGGTGCACTACAATAGAACATATCATTTAAATAAACTGAACAACATTTGTTCTTTATTATAAATGTAAATCCTTTCTTGTCCAAACAAGAAACCGAAATTATATTCTTTGTTAAAGCAGGCACATAACAACATTCATCTAATTCTAGTACAAGCCCAGAGGGCAGAGATAGATCATAAGTTCCTAGAGCAACAACAGCAACCCTTGCTCCATTGCCTACTCGTAGGTCTACCTCGCCTTTTGTCAATGCCCTGCTATTTCTCAGCGCCTACACATTGGTACAAATGTGAGATGCACATCCGATATCTAATACCCATGATGAAGAAATATATAGATTGACTTCTATAACATTTATACCTGAAGTAAAAGTCTCACTTCTCTTCTTCTTAAGATCTTTCAGGTAAGCTTTGCAGTTACGCTTCCAGTGTCCAGCTTCCTTGTAGTGGAAGCAAGCCCCTTCCTTGGCCACCCCTCTGGGTTTCAGTTCCTTGCCTTTGCCCTTGGCTTGGGACTTTCCCTTACCTTTAGGCTTGCCCTTGCCTTTCTTCTTTTGCACCATCAAAATAGAGTCAGATTTTCCCTTCTTAAGGTTGAGCTCAGCAGTTCTCAACATGCTGAGCATCTCAGGCAGTGGCTTATCAATTTCATTCATGTTGTAATTCATGACAAATTGATTGTAGCTTTGTGGAAAAGACTGCAAGATCAAGTCAGTGGCCAGCTCTTGGCCAAGGGGGAATCCCAATCTCTATAGGTTTTCTACGTACCCAATCATCTTGAGTACATATGGACCTACGGGAGTCCCATCTTGCATTTTGGAACCAAACAATACCTTAGAGACTTCATATCTCTCGTGCCTTGCTTGTCATTGATATAGTTGACGAAGATGTTCAACCATATCATAAGCATTCATGAACTCATGTTGCTTCTGAAGCTCAGAGTTCATGGTCGCGAGCATGAGACATGACACATCTAATGCATCATCTTGATGCTTCTTGTAATCATCTTTGTCAGCTCGCGAGGCAGTGGCAGGAGGTGCCTCCGGAATGGGCTGCTCCAGGACGTACAATTTCCTTTCTTGGGTGAGAACAATTCTCAGGTTTCTGTACCAGTCCAGGAAATTTGCTCCATTGAGCTTGTCCTTCTCAAGGACAGAATGCAAAGAAAGAGTGTTCGTGTTTGTCGACATAGTAATCTACAACATACAATGCAGAGAATTAATATCATTTTCCTTTTATCATTTAATTAGGCCTTTAATCAAATAATGTTCCCACTGAATTATAGGAATTTTGTAGAATCGAGTTATGGATGTGGTCAAACCATATTACTAGATTCATACAAACTAGCTATAATTCCTGCGGGACAAGATCCACATCATACTAAGCCTTGAGTTAGCTTTGTCTAAATCGCTCAAGACTTAGTATGATCGGTGGGTAACACATTACCGATTACATCTCTATGCAACTCTTGTTTATAAGATCAAGACCCATATTTACAAAAGACCTTGAGTTAGCTTTGGCTAAATCGCCCAAGATTTAGTGTAAATGCGATCTTATCTTATCTTTCCAACGGTTGGAATATGCCTATAGTTCTGCTCCATCTAATTGAGTTAACTAGTTTTACTCAATCTAATTGAGCTTACTCTAACCCAAGCCGTGATAGGCGGGACCAAGATTGTCCCTCCGTACCCTACAAAGATAATATGCGTTGCTCTGCTTTGGCAGATTCAACAACTACAAATGATCGAGGTAGTGATGGGTATCAAAGACTTGGTAGGTATTTTTTCGAGTTGATTCGATTAAGATCTAATCTAATCGTAATGTGTATCATATACACATTGAGGCCTTAATTATCCTATACTATCATGCATCACATACATACAAGCATTATTCTAGCATGCATCATATATATACAAGAAAAAATATCCAAGCATGCATCATATACATACAAGCATTATACTACTAGCATGCATCACATACATACAAGCATAACAAATAAATATATATAAATCTATAAATAAATATATATATATATATATATATATATATATATATATATATATAAACATATATACATATATATATATATATATATATATATATATATATTATTTTTGATTAGGTCATGACCCTACTACGATCTTCTCAAGCCAATGAGAAGATCGGACGGTCAACCTAGGGCTAGCGGCTTCTCCAAGCGCCTCCTTTGACCGCCATGTGTCGTCGGCACCCTTCTCGTAACTCCGTCTACTAGTGGACTTTCCACCGCTCCATTTTGTACATTACAAGTATGAAACTCGAGTTACATTCGAGTCTAAAACTATTTACAACTAGAATTTTAAAAAGAAGAGGCACGACGCACAGGTTGCATACCCTATACAACAAGCACAATCACAAAAACGGCACGCAGGCCGTATTATGAATTACAACACATTAACATCCAATCATATTGGGGTTCTTGGGCCATGACCATCACAGAATTATACATAATACTAAATTATGTATTTTACAAAAAATTTCTATAATTTTTCTTTTTTTTTTCAATTTTATGAGTCACCTCTCCGTAACAGTCCCGCTAAGCGGTTTTCGGGCGTGATCACGGGACAAAGCCCCTTTCGGGGATAGGGGCAGCGCCCCTACTCACAAAAATAAACTTTTCGAGTGTCCCTACTAGATCTTACAATGACTTAAGTCGCTGTCCCAAAAACCTAAAGCGAGAACTCGCCGTTTTGGAGAGTTTTTCTCGGTGGTTGAAGCCTACAAGTGTCCCAACACTCGTTGCTTCGACTTTTCGAGAAAAATACCCAAAAAATATATAAAAATAGGATATTTACATAAACTTAAAAATATGTAAATTTTATATCTAATACAAAAACTACAAATTTAAAACACATACATGCTTCACACGTGGCTCTGATACCACTGTTGAACTTTCCAAGCCGCAAAAACCGCTTTTTACGTTGCGAAAACCTCGGAAGCCCGACCACGGATCAGATATATAAAAATAAAAACATGTGTGTGCTTAAGTAAACCTAGATCTACCTTAGATCTAGAAGGTGAGAGCATTACCCTCGTAGCGACGCCCTTCGCTTATCCAAACACTTTGCCGGAACTCAAGAGTGTCAAGTGTACACTCCTCTACAAGTATCCACACGGACAAATGGTGGAGAAAAACACCTTAGAGTGTGCTAGCACACTTTAGGTATTTCGGCCAAGGAGGTCTTGGGAGAGCAAGAAGGAGAGCTAGGAAGAAGATGATGGAGTTACCACCAAAAAATCAATTCACATATAATGAAAGTGGTCGACCACTTCAATGGGTGGGGGTTACATGCATGCATGTAACTCCAAGAGCTAATGACTCTTGGTCTTCCTCATGAGGTGGAACCCCATGATAAGTCCATGATGATGTGGAACATCATCATTGGCCAGCCCCCATGCCAAGTCATCATGACATGACAATTGGTCAAGTCAAAATTGACCATTCATCTTCCCTCTCAAGTCAAGTCAAACTTGACCTCTTATCTTCCATGGTTGATCAAATCCAACCACTTGATTCAAGTCAATTTGATTTAATGAATCTCTATTCATTAATTTAAATTGACTCAATGAATCAAATCTAAATTAGACTCATTCAACACTTAAATCAAATTGAGTCTAACTCAATTAGTCTAATTTGGATTACTCTTAATCAAATTTGGTTCATCCCATGAACCTAATCCTCATGGTTCATCATATGAACCTAATATCCATCTAATTGCCCTTTGTGTGTGACCCTATAGGTTCTTGTAACATTGACAATGTTCCTAAACCGATTTAGGAACATAAGCAATGAGCGGTATCTAGTAACACATCATTGCTACCCAAGTTACAAGAATGTTGAGCTCCAACATCACCTTTGTGACTACTAATTGTGACTCTCATAATATGTGACAATGTACCTCTATCCTTGACATCTAGATTGACCAATTAAGACATATACCATGTCATCCTTGGTACAATCTATATCTTGAACTCCAAGTAGACTCACTCTAATCAAATGAGCTCAATATCTCATATTGACTCATTTGGGCATGGCCATGCACTTCGTGATCTCACTCTATCAAGAATAACGATGTCACTCCCGTCATATAGGAGGGATAGATCCCATCTACATCACTCACATCCCTCCGCATAATTTGTTACATACCCAGTAATCGCCTTTATAGTCCACCCATTTACGGGTGACGTTTGACGAAGCCAAAGTGTGCAACTCCTTATGTAGGGAACCATGGTGACTTCAGGTCCAAGAACTAATAGTCACATGAGAAAGTATATGACACTGATATAACGATCCATGATACTTTCTTATGGCGGGTCATTCAGTATACATTCTCCAATGCATACTCATGTGTCAACTTGATGTCTCATATCCATGACTTGTGAGATCAAGTCATCGAGTTGACCTACATGCTAGTCTCTACGCATTAACATTGTCCCTGAATGTTAATTCTTGACTAGGAATGATTAAGAGTAGTGCTCTCTATATCATCTCATTATCGATTCAACCAATCGATTGATATAGATAAGAACCTTCTACTCAAGGACGTTATTATACTTAGTTTATTTGGCACCAATACAAGTAAATATATTAACCGTGCCTTTATAAATAGGAATATGATACAATAAAGTCCATACAACAATCATCACATGATTAGCTCTAGGGCTTTCACTAACAGTTTTCGCTCACATCTCATTGCATTTTATTTTAGTTTCATGCATATGTCACTCTATTTTGCATGCATTTCCTATTTTCTAGTTCGGAGGTATGCTTTTTGTACTTTTGTGTGTAGGATAGCATTTCCGGGGAAAAAGGCATACTTTTGGAGCAAAAGAAGGACATTTTGCAGCTAGACACAGAATGAGACACGAGTATGTGGCTACAAGTGTCCAATGGGCGATCACCACCGCACATGGTGCCGCAGGTTTCCTGTTCGGGCGGAGATTTTAACTAGGGTTTAATTTTGCTATCCGAGGTGATGTCTATATAAGGATGGCTCCACCCAAACCCTAGTGAGGAGGTGCGACGGCTAGTACTACACTCCGAAGCCCTAAAAAGCTTCAGGAACTCGCAACGGGGAGGAGGAACGCCGCCGGAAATCCACGCCTTGCACTTCAACACCGGAGTGAAGACCACGAAAGCATTGTAATCCTTTGTTCCTGCATTTTATTCCTTATGTATTCGAACATAAACATGCTTTGTGATTCTTCCTTCCTATAAATGGAGTAGTACTTTCGATTCTAGGATTAGGGAGTAGCTTGTATGCACATTACAATGTTGGTTCATAAGTCTTTTTCTTTGATTTGACAATTGGTTGTTGTTTTACTATATCTATGCATGTTTGGTTTTCTATCTGCTATGTAGCGATACGAGGTGTGACAACCTCGATTTAAGATTTAGGATTTTATATAAGGAACCTAGGGGTAAACTGATCTCCTAATGGGTAGAAGTGCGGTGGAATCGAAATGGTTCATCATAGGGATTGATTTGACATCCTCATACCGCCTATCTATCGTCCTTTTAGGTGGAGATAGTTCTCAGATGCACGCTCATCGGGAGAGTGTATGATGTTCCTTCCACAAAACCATAGATAAGCCTAGACAACACCAATCGACATTATTTTGTGATACACAAGTGAAACCAAGTCCTAGAATCACCTTTGAAGACCTCGACACTCCTTCCTCCTCCGTGACACCGATGAGAAAGTCCAAGACAACCCTCACCAATCAAAACCTCTTAGAGTTACGTCCGAACAATTACAACCATTGAATATATTGATATTCAATCAAATCCCTGTGGGATCGATAATCTTTATTACTTGACGACATCCGTACACTTGCGGGCGTTGAGCGCGAGCGCACACTTTGAGTCTTCGACGGTCTCCGTCGCGAGATTTGAGGTCATGTTCGTGCGCATCAAGTTTTTGGCGCCGTTATCGGGGACTAATCGATTCGATATCAAATCGAACAGTGGTAAATTGGATCGGATTTAGGATTAGATTTATTTACTTGCTTTATTTTCTTTTTAGTTTGCTTCATTTGCTTTAGTTCTATATTTTCCATATTTAGATTTAGTTTTTACTTTTAGCAGTAGTTTTCTATTTACTTATTGCATCTTAGATTTTGATTAGATAGATTGTTTTATTTTCTTCTCTTAGAATTAGATTAACACTCCTAATTTTGTGGCTTGGTTCATCGTATGCTTAGACTATTAGGATCGAAAGGTCTAATTCCGATCAACTTAGAAATTGAGCGAACCTTTCATCGTCGGAGAGCAAAGCAGTGAAGGATGGAGGATCAAGCCGCATCTGAGGTGAACATAGGTATCCGACCTCTGCGGGACTACGCATCTCCTAACGCTAGAGGATTCAGGTCGAGTATAGTTGGACCATCTATTTCGGCAAATAATTTTGAGCTGAAGACAACACTTATACATATGGTCAAATGAGCCAATTTGGAGCCGCGATCAAGACTCGAAGCACCTTGAGGCATTTCTTGAAATCTACTCAACGATGAAAATGAACGAGTCTCATGTGATCCGCCTTAGCCTATTCGTTCACATGGGATAAGGCTACATGGCTTTACTCCCTACCTTGGAAGCATCACTACATGGGAGCAATGTGAGCGAGTTCTGAACAAATACTTCCCACTAAGCAAGAGCTCATGCGCCATCTTATCACAAGCTTAAGGAGGGGGAGTCCTTGTTAGCTTGGATCTTATGAGGAAGAACACATCTATCATACCATGATGGATAAACTCCTCCTAAAGGTTTGCTCCCCCGACCATTGCACCAACAATATCCTTGGAGAGCCACTAAGCCTATATGAACACTAACCAATCGGAATTAAGGGCAAAGATTCAACATTGAACTTTCACCTCCTTTAAAATTCGATACACACCCTAAACACTTATTCTAATCCATATTCAATGGATTTTCACCCTTCCCATGCTTTCCAAAGTATATCCTAGAGTTAGGAGCAGTTAGGGTAACCTAACATAGTAGAAACATGGGCCAAATATTGGTGCAATCGACCAGGTCAAGATTGACTGATCAAGTTTTACTCGAGTAGTGTTTTGATATTTATATTTTGATGTTTGAGGATGAGTTGACCATTGCTTGACAATGGGTTGACTATATGGTTAACATAGGGTTGACCATATGATGGAGAAGTCCAAGTGGGACACTTGGCATGGAAAGTCCAAGTATGGGTCTTGGCAATGGAAAAGTCCAAGTCTTGAGTCTGCATTAGAAAATCCAACATGGGTTGGCATGGAAAGTCAAGGGTGTAGTCTTGGCCATGTAAGTCCAAGTGTGTAGTCTTACGGTGAAAGTCCAAGTCATGGGCATTTTGGGAAGTCCAAGGATTGATATTGGTGGCGTAAATTCCAAGGGTGGAGTCTTGGTAGCATAAGTCCAATGGTTGGCGAGTCCAAGAGTGTGTCTTGGCACAGAAGCAATGTGCCTTGGGTGTAGACCTTTAGCATGACAATAATGGAAGCTCAAGGCTAAGGATGAACAAGTCATGGATGACTTGGAGGATCCAATAGCGTGAGGTGATAGAGGTGGCTAGAAGGCTTAGGTCAGACTAAGGGTGATCTAGCAAGTAGAGCATCATACTTGGGGTTAAACCTCATGGATGAGGTTTAAATGATCGATTATGGACCGATCGTTAAGTGTTTGACACTAAATGAGTCAACACCGAAAGCGCTACTAGGATTATAATCGATCGTCGTGAGTCGATTGGGTGTATCACAAAATAGAGCCATCCCATGAGCAATGATCGCCATGGAGTCGATTGACTTGTTGGTGTTGGTCGCGATACGCCAGCCATGAGTAGTCGAGGGGCTTGAGCAATCGATTGCTAGGAATAATCAATCGCTAGTGTATCCGTCCGGAATGCCAATGTGATCAAGTCCGAGAGACAACACAAAGTGATATTTTAGCGATCGTCGTGCAAAAATCCAGTCACGGAGGCTTAAAAGGAGCTCGACCGAGAGGATTTCATGTGGTTTCTGATTTGAGGCGATTTATGTGCAAATCAGGTCTTCGCGGTCCAAAGCAATCAATAAGTAAGCATTCAAGTTCACATTTATAAAGTTTTTTACTTGTATTTGTGTAGTTGACTTGTATTTGCTTGTATTTTTCTTATTGTTGTAGGTTTTCTCCACCATGTTGTCGAGAAGGAGTTTATTGAGTAGTGGTGTGTATATCACTAGACCTTGTTGAGCTCGCCTGGAGTAGGAACCCTAAGGTTTCAAACCACGATATCGTTGTATTTGTGTTTGTATTTGTCTCTAGATTTAGATTTTTATATTCCGCTATGCGTACTAATTATGTAGAGACAAACGTGAATGATTTCCATCATCGATGAATGAATGCACCATTTACCCACCCTCTAGCGCCACCAAAGTTCCAACAAGTGGTATCGAGCTAGGAGCTCTTCTACAATTTAACAACCGGAGCAAAAGCGCTAGAGGATGGAGTTGCCAAAAGATGGACTTGGATGAGACATCAACGCCCAATCCCATACATCCTCTATAGAGAAGGCTTCAATCAATGGAAGACAAAGATTGAAGAATTCATTATAATGAGGATTTCAAGATTGGGCCATCTTGATGGAAGGATTCAATATCCAAGAGGGCCAAAGGAGAATTCCTAAAGATGAAGAAGTGGTGAGGAACAACTCTAAGAATTCGAGAAAATAAGAAGGTAATAAAATTCATGGTTGATCTAATTCTATAATATTTTGTGTAGTTTAGGTGAGTACATGGATGCTAAGGAGCTATGGAGCAAGTTGGAAAAATCCATGAAGGGACCACAGTCCATGAAGATAAGGAAGAGGAGAGCGCCATCCTCCTAATCTCAAGAAGAAGAGAGCACATCTTCATCGCAAGAGCTTGAGGATTGGAGGTTGATAGAAATTGTTAGGCAATCAACCCAAGTATGATCTTGGTTTTGATGTGTGTGGCAAAGGGTTTAAGTTAGGATGTTATGTGTTTTGATGTGTCCAAGTTGTGCAGACTTGGTAAATCACACATGGTTTACTATAAGCATCGGTGTTCATTGTCTCATGGTTCGGTCCTTGAGTCTTGAAGGATGGCAGGAGAAGCCGTGAGCTTGGTGCATTCGAGGGACCGGACAAGGAGCAAATGGAGGAAGCCAAAGGAAGCGATTTGAGGCAAGATGAAGATGACAGAGAAGCCGCGAGCTTAGTGCATCCGAGGGACAACAGGGAAGAGAGCTGGTGAGGGACTTCATGGGAGATGAGAGTTGAGCATTGTAACTTGGATGGGTAGCTAAAGTTAGGTAAACTTGGCCAAATGGCTAAGATCAAGTGTCAAATGTTCAAACAACTGTTATTTGTGGTTTTACCGACAACAATGACTTATATAGGTATCGATCGTTCTAAGTCGATTTTAGTTGAGTGTCAACTAGGGTTTTGGTCTAATAGTCATCGCCAAGGGTATTGACTCCACCATTAGTCACGCCAACTGGAAATCAACTTTAATAAGTGACGCGAGCATAGAAACAAGCACTTCATCAAAATGGGCTCCAACATTCACCCACCAAAATTTGAAGGAGAATTCTCTTGGTGGAAAAGAGAATGGAGGTATTTTTCAAATCGATTTTGAAATTATTTTAATTATGGAAAGCCAATTGAATGAAGATGGGGAGCCATTGAAGAAATCAAGGTGGAGCAAGAAGCAAAGTGAAGAATACTTGGCAAATTCAAAGGCCAAGCACCACTTACAATGTACTCAACAAAGTGAATAGGATAGGGGAGTGTGCAAGTGCCAAGGAGATGTGGGAGAAGCTAGTAGAGCTTCATGAAGGTACCTCGGAGGCCAAACTTGCAAGGAGAGACCTCCTCCGCTCTCAACTATCAAACATCAAATTAGAAAAGAGAGAAAAGGTAACCTCACTACACTCTAGATTTAAAGAGATAATAACCGGTTTATCTAGTGTAGGTGAGAAGCTTTCAAATAGGGACATGCTCATGAAGGCTATAGATGCCTTTCTTTGGTCCTCAAGATTGAGCTCTATGGTGGACTCATTTTACATCTCCAAGAACCTAGAAGTTAGCACCTTGGAGGAATTTTTCTCAACAATGGAGCTCCACGAAACAAGGCTTGAAGGAATAGTTGAAGAGCCTAGAATGTTGGGAGGTCGGGACGAATTGGCCGGCTAGAGGGGGGGTAAATATCCCTCGTTCGTTGGATGTCGTAATTCATCAATTCTCGTGTGCTTGTCTACAATTGTCGTTAATATACGCAGCGGAATAACAATAGAAATAACAACAATACAAGCACAATCAATAATAATAAGCATATCGTGGTTCAATCGAATGGTTCCTACTCCACGGTGAGCTCAACGAGCTCGTTATCCGACGACACTAACAACACTCCTTATCGACTACACGTCGGAGGTGGAGAAACCTCTCACAAGCTATTACAACAAGTAATATGAAATACAACAAGAAATATAAAGACAATACAAAAGAGAACTTTTACACAATTGTTTTGATC
The DNA here is from genome assembly GCA_025175895.1 of Wurfbainia villosa. NCBI lineage: Eukaryota > Viridiplantae > Streptophyta > Magnoliopsida > Zingiberales > Zingiberaceae > Wurfbainia > Wurfbainia villosa. The sequence goes on along the minus strand of JAKLTH010000100.1, from coordinate 118,156 downwards.
GCTTTCTTGTTGCTTGCTTTAGATGGCTCTTGAAGGTCTGGAATGCAGCAGCAATTCCCCTCCAATAGCTTCACAAAAGTCTTGGCAAAATCCTCCAACTCGAGCACCATTTATAACGTGCTTTATTTTACACATAGATCGATCGTGACCATCACGGGTCGTAGATTGTCTCACAACGGAGATCCACATTGGTTAAGTTCATGATCATCGATGGCACCCATCGCTTGATGATCATCCATCGAAAGTCGGGTAAGCTCGACCATTTGGTGAGTGTCATCGATCGCCATCCTCGTAATCGATTCTCAACATTGATCGCTTCTCTAGCTTCATCGATCACCTGTTTGTTCAAATAACACCGGTCAAACTCATATAATTTAGACAATGATCGCACCATCGACTAATGTCGGATAAAACCACAAACACAAAGTTGTTTGAGCGTCCGACACTCAGTCTTAGCCACTTGGGCAAGTCCACCTTATCCCTCATGGAGTCATCTCTTCCTCGGCCTACCTCGACGCCAAGCGCATGACAAGAACCATCCTTCACTCATGCCCTAGAAGTATGCTTCTCTTTGGGCTCACTCCATTCGCTCCTCGTTTGGGTCCTGATGCACCAAGCCCATGGCAATACCATCCTTCACCGACTAAGGACCCGAGTAGAACTTACCAAGTTCTCAAGACTTCCCAAATGCACCAAAAGGCGAATGCATTTACCAAGAACTAGTACGACTTCGAATGCTTTGATTTCCATGAAGCAAAGCGCATATGCAATGCTTTGGACTTTCCCATGCTGGCTTTCCCTTGACTTACAAAGCTCCATGCTTGGATTTTCCATGTCAACCCCATGTTGGACTTTCCCATGACAATTCATGAGTTTTGTCTATCATCAAAATACTAAAGTCCGCCGAGTCAAACTCGATCAACTCAACATTGCACCAACAATTTTTGATGATTGACAAAACTACCATCTCAAGTCTACCAATTCTCCCATATTGGCAATTCTCATATCCCAATGAGAATTCCAACGAACCCTAATTGGTAACTTGGTAACTTCTCCCCCTTTTTGACATTACATCAAAAAGGTCCTCCCCAAGGATATGAATGTCTCATATCCCAATGAGATCTTATAATCTCTCCCTTGGAGGAACACATGCCTACAATCTTTCTAGTGATCCCATATCACTTAAAGAGAGGCAACCCAATTTTCCTCCCATGAGGAAATACACATCCATCTTCCCAAGATGGATACCTCCCCCTAGAGGCTTGTTCCCCCTTAACCATTGCACCAACAATGTCCTTGGAGAGTCCCTAAGCCAATAGGAACATTAACCAAATCAAAATTAAGGCAAAGTTCAACAATGAACTCTCATCCACCTTAAAATTGATACTCACCCTCAACCCAACTGTTGGATCGAAGCGGATCGCTAGAGGGGGGGGGGGGTGAATAGCGATAAAAACTTTTCTTTTAAATCGTTCGATAGACAATTAAACGCAACAGAAATGTAAATAAAAACTAAATGAGACAAATAGTTTTTTTACTTGGTTCGTAGCCTTCGGCTACTACTCCAAGGCCCTAACGGTCCTAGACCGTGTACGGAGGGCAATTCACTAAAACACTCCTCCTTGTTGGAGGTAGGAGTTTTACGATTACAAAAGCCTTCGAAGCAAAAAGATAGAGAGACAAACCCTCTCTTCTATTAAAGTAAAATGCAACGAAAAGCCTCGATTAAAAAGAATTGCAATATTGAAAGCAATAACAAATTAAGATTATACCAACAACTAAACAAAAGAAACTTTAAGCTAGGGTTGTTGGCAGCACTTCGTTGTTGTAGAGTCGTTGGAGAGTTGCAGCGTAACGGAGGCTTTTGAGCACTTAGAATTGAGGATGAAACCCTAGGTTTGGCCCTCCTTTTATAGCCTTTAAGCCCCTCAACGAATGGGTCTTCAACCAATCACAAATGGGCACAAACTCCTTGAAAAATGGTGATAAAGCTTGACTCTCGAGGCTGATTTTGACCACGGTTGAACTCAGCTTGAACTGGCGGGATTGACTACAATAAAGAGTTAGCTCAAAATATAAGTGGATTCGACGACCACTTGCCATCCGATCTCAACATAGACCTTCCATGGGAAGTCTTGGGTCGGATCCGCCTAAGATCATCCTCAGAAGAGGATACGACACTTACGCCGCACACACGAGCTTACCTCGATACTTACGTGTCGCTTTGCTTCCGCCTTCCACTCGATTCCTCCTCCCTCCGGTAACTCGAGTGTCGCGACCACCGCGCTTCTCCGTGTCGCTAGCCTTCACTCTAGCATTGAGACTTTTTCTTGATTTAGCTCGTGAGAAAACATATAAGCTTAACTTTATATCGCTTTGCTATAATCAAAACTTAGGTTCGACTTAGGTGCCCACCGCACCAACAATCTCCCCTTTTGATTTATGGCAAACCCACATACAAAGTTAAGACAAAATAAGTATGAGATTATGCATGAATGAGTAGGAGTATATAAAAATTCTTTCAAGTGCTCCCTTGAGGAATCCTCCTGACCGAGGGTGAGTACTTGAGAAAGGGTTTTAACTCTCCCCTTGATATGTCTATTAAGAAAAGAATTAAGTAACCAAATTACTTAATATTGGCCATAGTGTTTAAAATAAGTTTTCAGTTAAGAAACCAAATGATTTCTTAACCTTTGCCTTTTGTTAAAAGTTAAATAAGTTTTCAAAACTTAAAGTTAACTTTTGGTTTAATTATGAAGTAAGAGTTAAGTTATAAAAAAAATTTTTTTGACACCTTAACTTTTGTCCTCTTTCTCCTTTTCTCCCCTTTGCCATATAAAAAAGAGTAAGGGTGTGGAAAACAAAATAAATGTTAAATTTAAAGTCCAAGCATGTTCCACATTTTATTTTTAAAAATAATATACTGAAAATAAGTTCATCTATAAAATGTTCGACTCATATTTGGCTTGATTGATATGAAGGATCAACCACCGGTCGAGTCTAGTATGATTATACTGTGGTTCATAGCGATGCACTAGCTCTACATCTGGAACCAGGAGTAAGGTCCTAACATCTCACGCCCATCTACGTGGTTATTACACAAACACATTAGTCCTATGTGTTGTGAGATGTATTGGCTCCTTAAATCTATAGGTGCATGATATCTAAGGTATGTCCTATGCTAGTTACATGAAAAAAAAGTAAGAAATAGTAGTAAGAAAATATAATTTGCAAGTTCCTATTCTATTACGCACATGCCTAATCTTCTCTCAAGAGACTAAATTCGCCGGTAGTGGTTTAGTAAATGTCTAAGGTTAGACTTTGAGTCAACATATTCGAGTTGTATGGAGCTTGGCTACATGTTCTCGAATGAAATGGTGTTTTACCTCTATATGCTTTGTCCTTGAATGGCATATAGGGTTCTTAGTTAGATTAATCGAACTTAATGTTGTCTACAAAAATTTTAGTTTTCGAAGTCCAACCTAAAGTCTCGAGAGTGTGCTTCATCCAAAGAAGTGAGTTACACACTCACCCATCGCAATGTATTCGGCCGGTGGTAGATAAGGCAACACAATGTTGCTTCCTACCGCACTAACTCACTAGACTCGAGAGTTGACAACAACCACTCGTGCTCTTTCTATCGAGTTTACTACCGCATAATCCGAATCGAGTAGCCGATTAGTTCGAACTCTGTAGATCTAGGGTACCAAATACCAACGTTAAGTGTACCCTTAAGATATCTAAGGATACGCTTAACTAGGGTTAGGTGAGACTCCTTAGCACAGTTTGAAACTCGGCGCACATACTTATCGCGAATAGGATGTCGGTCGACTACAGCTAAGTATAGGAGACTTCCTATCGCTCTCCTATAGTACTTTTAAGTCAATGGACTTACTTTCTAGGTCTTCTCCTATGTTAACATTAATCACATCGGGGTGTTTATTATCTTAGCGCCTTGCATTCCAAATCTTTTAATTAACTCCTTAGTGTATTTTTGTTGATATAGGTATATACCATCCTTAGTTTGTTTAATTTGTAGACCTAAAAGAAACTTAACTCGCTACCAAGTTCATTTCAAACTCACTTTCCATGAGTGAAACGAACTCGCTTAGTAAGGCGAGTTAGAGGTTCCAAAAATTATATCGCCTACGTAAATTCGAGCTATGAATATTTCTTTACCTAAGGTTTTTACGAAGAGAGTTGGGTCAACTAAGCCTTGGTTAAACCCTTTGACTTAAGATGGATTGAAAGTCTCTCCAAGCTCGAGGAGCTTGTTTAAGTCCATAGAGAGCTTTCTTAAGTTTTAGAACATGGTCGGGTTTATCTAGATTTTCGAATCCGGGGGGTTGGCTAACATAAACTTCTTCTTTAATGTATCCATTTAGGAATGCTGACTTAACATCCATTTGAAACAGCTTAAATCCTCGATGTGCGGCATAAGCTAGCAACATTCGAATGGATTCGAGTCTAGCCATCGGGCATAGGTTTCATCGTAATCTAAGCCTTCGACTTGACTAAACCCTTTGGCGACTAACCTAGCCTTGTTTCTAACTACTTCACCTTTATCATCAAGCTTATTTCGAAACACCCACCTTGTTCCAATTATCGTTTTGTCTTTAGGTGGTGGTACTAATTCCCACACTTCATTCCTAGTAAATTGAGCTAGCTCTTCTTGCATTGCAATAATCCAATCAGGATCAAGAAGAGCTTGTTCAATTGATTTGGGTTCTATCTTTGAAATTAAGGAAATTTGACTAAGGTTCCTATAGGATGCTCTAGTTCGAACTCCTAGATTAGGATCTCCTATCACTTGATCGATAGGGTGGTTAGTCCAATCCTAGATTGCTGGGTTTGTGTCACCTAATGCTTGATCAATGGGGTGACTTGGTTGAACACTAGTTTGGTTGGAGTCATCTATCACTTGATCAATAGAGTGACTTGGTTGACTTAGGTTAGGATTAACACTAGACCTGATCTCCGGATCAGAGTTAGGTCTAGTATGAATCGGCTCGCTAATTGGGGTTGCCGGGGGTTTTGTAGGTTCATATCCTTCATCAAATACTACATTGATAGTCTCCTCGACTCTAAGGGTGTTGTGGTTATATACTCTATAAGCTCGACTTGTAGTTGAGTATCCTAGAAAGATTCCGGTCGTGGTCTTGGATGTAAATTTCCCTAGGTAATCCTTAGTGTTTAGGATATGTACCTTACACCCAAATACCCTAAAGTACTTGATGTTAGGTATTTTATCGTGATAAATCTCATATGAGGTCTTAAGGTGCCTCTTTACCATAAGGATTCTATTTTGGACATAGCATGCCGTACTCACGGCTTCTGCCCAAAACCTATCGGGTAGGTCATATTCGTTCAACATGGTCCTAGCGGCTTCTTGTAGAGTTCGGTTTTTCCGCTCCACTAGGCCATTTTGTTGAGGGATCCTAGGGCAAGAGAATTCATGGTGGTATCCGTTTAGGTTACAGAAGTCGGTGAACCTTTGATTTTCGAATTCACCACCATGATCGCTTCTAATTCTTTTAACCTTAAGGTTTTTTTGATTCTCGATTAATTTGAATAAATTGATTAATTGATCTAGGGTATCATTTTTATGTTTGATGAACCTAACCTTGAGTAAATGGAGTAGTCATCAATTATGACTAAGTAATATTGACTTTTATTGAGTGACTTGGCTCCATGTGAATCGAATAGATCCATATGCAGGAGCTCAAGTACACTTGAGGTTCGTTCTTGGTTAGTTAACTTGTGTTGTGTCCTAGGTTGTTTTCCTTGTTGACAAGCATTAGATTTTATTAACCAAATTGTTAAGGTTGGGTAAGCCTCTGACTAGGCCACTCTGACTCATCTTGTGGACGAGTCTTGGGTGCGAGTGACCGAGTCGTCGGTGCCACAACCATGATTCCTCTTCCTGTGTCATAAGACATTTGGCTGAGGATTTGATTAAGTTAATTGTATAAATGTTATTTGTCCTAGTTCCTTTGAGTATTGTTTTAGCTGTTTCATTTGTTTTAATTACACATTCATTTTCTAAAAATACGACCTTATAATTATTGTCACATAATTGGCTTACGCTAAGCAGGTTATATTCAAAATTCTCTACAAGTAATACATTTTTAATAACAAAATTCGAGTTAAGCTCGATATCACCTGATCCGATGATTTTGAGCTTGTCGTTATTCCCAAAGGCTACCGATCCTTGTCGTTTGAATCGAAGCTTCGCGAATTTGAGTTGATCCCCGGTCATGTGTCGGAAGCAATCACCGTAACATCCATTGATCCTACACACAAGGTGGTTGGATTGGATGTTAGATTATTATATTTTTAAAAAAAAAATTGGTTGTAAGTTGTTAAACCTAGGTCATCTCACCGGAGTCTATATGATCAAGCATGTTATACTTATGTGTTCTTTGTGAGATGACTTCCAATTAAGTTGATTAAGTGTATTTATGTTTAAGTAATGTTAGATTTGGATTTGACCCTAGGCTTGTCAAGTTTACCTTTTCAAGATCATGGCTTCCAGGTCGTGGCGAGGCACAGGGGCCTTCTTTTATCGGATCATCGACCACTTCCTTAGACAAAGCCATTTTCAAGAAAATGATGACTTGACTCACCTAAAATTATTTCCTCGTCTAACTAGTTATTTTTGAAAAGAGGCTCCCCGAGGCTCAATCTTTTCGAAGGATTTTAGTTGATTATTTGAAAAGAGGCTCCCCGAGGCTCAATCTTTTCGAAGGATTTTAGTTGGTGGCTCAAGATTTTAGTTGGTTATTTACGTGTTCTAAGTGAGTTCACGAAAGAAAAAAAAAATCTAAGCATGCAATTTCTAAGTTAAAACACAAACATGTTTTGTACTAGCTCCCCCTAGACCGTTGAATCGGTTCGGTCTATCCACATAGTGGATTTGGTCCTTGGGAACCCAGTACGAGTTGGATCCTAGAGTTGAAATCAAAGTGGTCTTAGGGACCCATGCTTGGACACATTTTTTTATGTCTACTTACGATTGACATATACGACTTATTGGTCGTGTTTGAGCTAAACCCTAGTCCGACCTTGTTGTACACGACCCTTTGCGATCCAAGTAGGAGGTCAAGTCCTTTGGATCCCAAAGTAAACCTTTCCAACGTATTCCTAAGATCTTCGACTTGACTTTTCAAGAGTGAGTTCTCAACTTCGAGTTTTTCAACCCGAGTTGAGTCCTTCTCTTGAACTCGACTAGTCGAAGAGGTTAGGGAGACCTCGTGTTTGAGGAGTTTAACTTCCTCAACCAGGGTCTCGACCTTGGACTCGGATTTAACTAATTTCCTAGACAAAAACCTAACCGTATTATGCAAAGTATTAAATAAAGTTCGACTCACTTTAAGGGTATCTTTTGAACCAGATGCGTATCCGTGGCTTGACTTGAAGGTAGCTTCGTAGTCCGAGTCATCCTCAGGTTCTGACTAAAGTTCAGGTTCGGTCTCCGTGTCTGACTCAATTGATTTCGCCATGAAGACGTGGTCTTTGTCTTCTTTGGATGACGCTTCTTCCCATGTCGCGTTGAGGGCCTTCTTGTGCTTAGGTGCTTGGTGGTTGAGCTTGGGGCACTCGGACTTGATATGTCCAAACCTGTTACACTCATAACACCTAATATTAGAACTTTTAGGCTTACCTTGGTCGGTTCGTGGTTCGGCCCTTGGCTATCCTTCGAGCTAGGTTCATTAGTTCCACTCGGGTCAATTCTTCTTCTGACTCATCCTTCCTCCTCGGTTGGTGGTGGCTTGCTTGCGATTTTCTTCTTCTTTGAACCTGCAAACAAGGCTATACCTTTCTCGGGTTCCGAGTTAGACTGCTCATGAAGTTCAAAATCGGAAAAAAGTTCATCTAATCTAAGTTTAGAAAGGTCCTTGGAAACCTTGTAGGCATCGACCATGGATGCCCACAAGGTAGTCCTCGGAAAAGAGTTTAGAACATACCTTATAAGGTCGCGATTTTCGACCTTTTGCCCGATTGCGTGTAGGATGTTGACTATGTCTTGGACACGGGCGTGGAGTTGCGTCGCGGACTCGTGTTCCTGCATTTTTAGTGTGTACAATTTATTGAACAACAAATCACGTTTGCAAACCTTAGCTTGATCCGATCCTTCGTGTAACTCGATCAGCTTTGTCCAAAGGTCCTTTGCGCTAATGAAGGGGCCGACGCGATTTAACTCCTCCTTGGACAAGCCGCATTGGAGGATTTGTGTTGCCTTGGCGTCGGCTTCGACTTGTCGTTTTGTCGCAATGGTCCATTGATCATAATCCAAGGAGTCACCCACTTCATTAGTCGGAAGTGTGAAACCCGTTTGGATTATGATCCACATCTCGATTTGGGTTTTGAGAAAGCATTCCATCCGACCCTTCTAATAACGGAAGTCATCTCCGTTGTAAAATGGAGGTCGGACGGTGCTAAAACCCTCGAGATGGGCCATTAGAACAAAAGACAAAAAGGGACGAAGACGAAGAAACTAGCAACGACAAAAACACAAAACAAAGTACCAAGACTCGCGTCTTGGATTAGTAGAAAGGATTATATTTAACAAAGCGAAATAAATCAGAAATAAACAGAAATAAAAGAAAAATAAATCTGTGAAAAATGGCTAGATTGGTGGTTTCACCAAATCTTAGCAACCCCCGGCTCTGATACCAATTGTTGGATCGAAGCGGATCGCTAGAGGGGGGGGGGTGAATAGCGATAAAAACTTTTCTTTTAAATCGTTCGATAGACAATTAAATGCAGCAGAAATGTAAATAAAAACTAAATGAGACAAATAGTTTTTTTACTTGGTTCGTAGCCTTCGGCTACTACTCCAAGGCCCTAACGGTCCTAGACCGTGTACGGAGGGCAATTCACTAAAACACTCCTCCTCGTTGGAGGTAGGAGTTTTACGATTACAAAAGCCTTCGAAGCAAAAAGATAGAGAGACAAACCCTCTCTTCTATTAAAGTAAAATGCAACGAAAAGCCTCGATTAAAAAGAATTGCAATATTGAAAGCAATAACAAATTAAGATTATACCAACAACTAAACAAAAGAAACTTTAAGCTAGGGTTGTTGGCAGCACTTCGTTGTTGTAGAGTCGTCGGAGAGTTGCAGCGTAACGGAGGCTTTTGAGCACTTAGAATTGAGGATGAAACCCTAGGTTTGGCCCTCCTTTTATAGCCTTTAAGCCCCTCAACGAATGGGTCTTTAACCAATCACAAATGGGCACAAAACTCCTTGAAAAATGGTGATAAAGCTTGACTTCTCGAGGCTGATTTTTGACCACCGGTTGAACTGGCTGGTTGAACTGGCGCCGGTTGAACTGGCGCCGGTTGAACTGGCCGGTTGAACTGATGGCCAGGATTTTTGACTACAATAAAGAGTTAGCTCAAAATATAAGTGGATTCGACGGCCACTTGCCGCCCGATCTCAACATAGACCTTCCATGGGAAGTCTTGGGTCGGATCGTCGCCTAAGATCATCCCCGTAAAGAGGATACAACCTCACTTACGCTCGCACACACGAGCTTACCTCGATACTTACGTGTCGCTTTTGCTTCCGGCCTTCCACTCGATTCCTTCGGCTCCCTCCGAAGTAACTCGAGTGTTGTCCGACCACCGCGGCTTCCTCCGGGTGTCGCTAGCCTTCAGCTCCAGCATTGAGACTTTTCTGTACACTTGATTTAGCTCGTGAGAAAACAATATAAGCTTAACTTTATATCGTTTGCTATAATCAAAACTTAGGTTCGACTTAGGTGCCCACTGCACCAACACCAACTCCTAATCCATGTCCAATGGATTTCCACCCTTTCTAATGCTCTCCCAAGCATATCCTAGGGTTAGGAGTTGTTAGGAGACCAAAACATGGCTAAACATGGGCCTAACTATCAAGTTTACCCGAAATCAGCCTATACCAGTCGACTCCGTCAGATACCAGTCGACTGATAATCTACCAATCGACTTAGATCATCGATCGCCATTACAGCAATGATCGATAATCAGATTCTGCTATTTTTCAATTTCAAAAATGGATTTTCGAAATCCATAAGTAAATATACGTAATTCTAAAAATCTTGAAAATGCATACGTATAATACTTATCCTAAACACTATGAGTGAAAAATATTGGAAATTTATTTTACCCATTAAATTAGGAGATTGATACAAAGTTCAAAATTTAAGAAAAGCTTCAATAAAGAACCATCTTTGTATCATCCCATTCAATGGTGATAGCTATCAAAAGATAGGCTTCACCAAGGTTTTTCAAAATGTTTTCAAAATGTTTTTCAAACCTTTATTTTTTTTCCTAAACATCTCACTTTTATCTAGATGTGTAAAACACATACAAGTCAAATTTTTGTGAGATGTGGGTTTTGTTTTGTTTATGTTCTCATGCATATTTCTAGGCAACATTAATTTGATTCCCTTCAAATTGTGCCATAGTCCTTAACTCCATTTTAAACTATGCATGATATGATTATGGAATAAACATGATTTAGATAAAAACATATGCCAATATCATGATGTCATGGCATGTGAATGAGAACTAAGCATACATGACATCTAAAAATAATTCTAAACATGATCATGACATTTTATAGATAAAAATGAAAATGATGTCATGACATGGCAAGGCAAATAGAGCATGGCAAGAAAAATATACTAAGGTATAAAATACCTAAGTGTTAAAATTAATTTTCCATTTCTAGAGATTAAATCCATTTTGCCTTAATGCCATTCATTTCCCTAGTGTGCCAAAAACCCAAAATGGCACACCAATACCTCTAAGACCTAATTGTGCCAATTTAAATTATTTTAAACTTCTCAAACCATATTGGCACTTCCTAATGTGTCAACTCACAATGGCTAGGTTAACCACCCATCCACTTAGGGTTGACACACCCTAACCCAATATCTATTGGAGCTCCTTGGGTTAGCAAGGTATTCCCTAGGGATAACTTCCCTAGATACCTTCCTAATGACCCTTTTAGGCTTTGAAGCCTTAGTCAAATGGGTCTTACTTGGGTCAACTCTAGAGGTGACTCCTCCATTGACCTTCTTAGTGGCTACATTTAATTTCTTTGAGGTGTTAGCCACTAAACACATACCATGGCTAGACTTAGGGATGGCTTCCCTATTAGCCTTGGTTTGTCTAGACCTAGATGATGTTCCATAATTAAATGGAACATTATGGTAGGACATAGGTTTGTGACCCAAACCCTTCTTGCCCTTAGACTGTTTTTGATCCTTAGATCTTGACTTTTGGGCATTTGACCCTAGAATTGAATTTTCTATGATTCTAAGGGCTTTCTCCATTCTCTCAAGTCTTGACCTCAAGACTTGGTTCTCTAGCTCTAATTTTCCCATTTTTGAATTTTCATTAGGTTTTTGGAAAGGCCTCTTCTTCTTAGGCATGTGCCTAGACTTTTTGGGATTAATACCCAAATTTTCTTCTACTCTCCTAATTGACTCCCTAGGCAAGATATTTCTAGAATTATGTGTCCTAGGTTTGTCTTTTGTCATATGAACATGCTTGGCACCTAAGCAATAAACCTTATTATTTCTCCTAGCATGCTTTTCATTGATAATAGCAAGAGAGCTAAAACAATTTTTAGCATGCTTTTTGACTTTAGGAATTAAAGGTGCATTATTTAAATATACCTTAGGGTTAGCTTGGGAAGATCCCCCTACATGAATTACACCTTCTTGCCCTTTCTTCCTCCCCCTAGGGCATTGGCTTCGATAATGTCCCCGTTGGTTGCATTTGAAGCACACAATGTGCTCTTTGCTTTTAATTTTGGGAACATCGGCATCCTTTGACTTTGGGTTAACTTTTGGTGCGGATGCCTTTTCCCTACACTCAAAACAAATAATATAATATTTACGATTAATTATAATACATGAGTCACCTAGGGAGTTGGTGGAAGCCTTTTGGTCATTTCTTCCAGAGGTAGATGCTTCATTTTGGCTTGGCTCCGGAGTTGAAATCCTTTCCTCCCCCTCAATGCTAGAGGTGGAGGTCTCCACCAAATCATTCACATCTTCGAATGTGGGTGTCAATTCTTCCACGGCATTTTCTCTCTACTGTGGGAGAATTTTCTTGAAATTTCATCACCTTCTCCCATAATTCCTTTGCATCCCTATAGTCACCCAAACTAGACCAAATTTTGTTAGGTAACAAATCACTAAATAATTTCATTACCTCGAGATTTGTCTTGAAGTCCTTAATTTGGTCTTGGGTCCACCTTGACTTTTCAATTGGCTTGTTGTATTTGTCCCTAGGCATCTAAAAACCATTTTCTACAATAATCATATAATCAAAATTGGTTTCGAGATATACCTCCATCCGTTTTCTCCACCAAGCAAAATCTCCATCGAATTTTGGTGGATGGATGAAGCTGGCCATTTGTAGTGCTCTCGCGGCGGTTAGTCCTTGAAGAGCGACCTCGGCTCTGATACCACTTGTTGGGAGGTCGGGACGAATCGGCCGACTAGAGGGGGGGGGTGAATAGCCCTCGTTCGTTGGATGTCGTAATTCGTTCGTTCTCGTGTGCTTGTCTATAATTGTCGTTAATATACGCAGCGGAATAACAATAGAAATAACAACAATACAAGCACAATCAATACACAAGCATATACGTGGTTCGGAACCGAATGGTTCCTACTCCACGGGGTGAGCTCAACGAGCTCGTGTTATGCGCACGACACTAACAACACTCCTTATCGACTACACGTCGGAGGTGGAGAAACCTCTCACAAGCTATTACAACAAGTAATATGAAATACAACAAGAAATACAAAGACAATACAAAAGAGAACTTTTACACAATTGTTTTGATCGCTTTCTTGTTGCTTGCTTTAGATGGCTCTTGAAGGTCTGGAATGCAGCAGCAATTCCCCTCCAATAGCTTCACAAAAGTCTTGGCGAAATCCTCCAACTCGAGCTCCATTTATAACCTGCATCAAGTTGTTTTCGCGCACATCAGTCGACTGATCGTGACCATCAGTCGACTGGTCCCGTAGCCGTTGTCTCACAACGGCCAGATCCACGTTGGTTAAGTTCCAACGGATCACATCACGATCGATGGCACCCATCACCGATCGATCATCCATCGATCGAGTCCGGCAAGCTCGACTCCATTCTGCGTCTGCAGATCATTGCCGACCGCATCCCTAGCCGATCGATTCTCCCAACTGATCATTGCCTCCTCGACAATGACCGATCACCTAGACTTGGTTCAATGAACACCGGTCGAACCCATACGACCGAGCCGATCGCACCTTGCGCTACCGACTGATGTCAGCTAAAACCTCAAACACAAAGTTGTTTGAGTGTCCGACACTCAGTCTTAGCCACTTGGCCAAGTACACCTTATCCCTCATGGAGTTCCCCACCGAAGCTCTCTTCCCTCGGCCTATGTCCATCGGATGCGCCAAGCGCACGGCTTCGCAATGCCATCCTTCGCGTCTCATGCCCTAGAAGTATGCTTCCCTTTGGGCTCACTCCATTCGCTCCTCGTCCGACGGTCCCTCGGATGCACCAAGCCCACAGCTTCGCAATACCATCCTTCACCGACTCAAGGACCCGAGCCTAGTGAACTTGCCAAGTTCTCAAGACTTCCCAAATGCACCAAGCGCACGGCTTCGTAATGCTTTGGATTTCCCATGCCAAGCACCAAGCGCACGGCTTCGCAATGCTTTGGATTTCCCATGCCAAGCACCAAGCGCATGGCTTCGCAATGCTTTGGACTTTCCCATGCCAGGGCTTCCCCCTTGGACTTCCACACCAAGCTCCATGCTTGGATTTTCCCTGCCAACCCCATGTTGGACTTTCCCATGACAATCCCATGTTATGAGTTTTGTCTATCATCAAAATACTACCAAGGTACTGCTCGAGTCAAACTCGAGTCAACCTGGGCCGATTGCACCAACATAGAATTCAACCTTCAAGAGGAGTAGCCTTGATGTCCCACAAAGGGAAGAAGAAGATGGAGACTCCCTCCTCCTCCGACGAAGCATCCTCATCCTCCTCCATGGATAGCACGGAAGAAGCATATATGGTAAGGAGGGTAAGGCATGCATTAAAAGGTTTTAAATTCAATAACTCTAATGATAGGAGAAGAAGACAAAGGGGGAAGGTGATTTGTTATAATTGCCAAGGAGAGGGACACATAAGGGACAATTGTCCCCTCCTAAACAAGAGTAAAGAGGAGAAGAGAAAGAAGGAAGAAAAGAAGAAGAAGAAGGGGAGCAAGAAGAAAAAGGAAGAAGAAAAGAAGGCCAAGGAAAAAGGGAAGGCAAAGGCATTAAAAGCAAGGACTTGGGATGACCCTTCCTCCTCCTCATCATCATCATCCGAGGAAGAAAATGCCTTTGTCACAAATTTGGCATTGATGGCCTTTGACGACCTAGACTCATCCTCCACCAAAAATGAAGAATCAAGCACAAGTGAGAAGAGCTCTAGTGAAGGGGGAGCTTCTTCACCATCATCGGAATCGGAGGAAGAGGACATGGAGACTATGGTAACGAACCTCTCACCAAGTAAAATAGTTTCCATAATTTCTGGCCTCACTAAGGATTTATTTAGAGCCAAGAAAAAGAATAAGAGCATGCTAGATCAAATTAAGGACTTAGAAGAAAAATTAGAAAAAGCATGCTTAAATGTAAATGATAATATTTCTTCTAGCTTAAATGATGCATGCTCACATGAATATATGCCATTTAATGTTAGTGATGCATGTATGGATGAAAATAGGGCTCTAAGGGAAAAGGTAGATTATTTGACCAAGGCCCTAGAAAAATTTACAGTAGGCTCCAATACCCTTAACATGATAATTGGGAGCCAAAGGGCAAGCTTCAACAAGAAAGGCCTAGGTTATAAGGAAAAAAAAATGAAAAGGCCTATAAATGCTTAATTGCTAGGGGTCAAGACAAAAAGAAGGTAATAGCTAGAAAATGAATCCCTAAGGAGTATTTAGTGAACCCCATAGGAAAGAATTTATTTTGGGTTCCAAAATCCATCCTAAAGGGTTAGGAAAACCCTAGGATAGTCAACCATATGGAATTTGCCTATATCATATTTTTGGTTGACTTAGGATGGCGGGACAATATTTTTGAAATAGTGTTAGGTGATGATAATGCACCTATAAATAGATAAATCATGCTTTAGGTGATATTTGCCTTATTATCATGATGTAATACCTAATGCATGATCACAATTTGATGAATACATGTGTTTCATGATCATAATGTGAAATTAATTCATACATGTCTTTATGATCATGTTGGATGTTAGGATGATACTTAACCAAGGGTAGAAATGCATGAAATTAATGGTTAAGTGTATACAAATACCTTTAGGATGCATCTCACACTCACCATAGGCTACCTTGATTGAAAACTTAGCATGAGTGAGATGTTAGGATGATACAAATATCCACTAATGCCTATGGCATTTAGATGGTCATTTAAAGTATCAAAATAGCAATAATAGACCAATCATGGGGAAGACTTATGTAGACATATTGCCCAAAGATCATGGTTGGATATTTTGTTAGGGCAATCTCTTGCCATGATAAGGTTTTGATGTGTGTGGCAAAGGGTTTAAGTCGTGCAGGACTTAGTAATTCGCACATGGAGCCATGGCGAGTTTCACATCTCATGACTCGTGCCTTGAGTCGGTGAAGGATAGCTTTGCGGAAGCCGTGCGCTTGGAGCATCCGAGGGACCGCCGGACGAGGAGCTTGGAGTGAAGCCGGAGGAAGTAGACTTCGAGGAAAGAGACGTGAAGGAGCATTGCAGAGCCGTGCGCCTGATGCTGCCGAGGGACGTGGCCGCGAATGAAGAGAACTTCGAAGGCGAGGGACTCTGAGGGATGAGAGTGAGCGATTATAACCCGGGAAGGGGTAGCTCTTAGGTGAAACTTGGCCATTTGGCCAAGTGTCGGATGAGTTTTCCCGACACCGATTGCTAGCGTCATGGCGATCGCCCGAGTCGATGGGTCAATCGACCGGTTTAAGTCACCGAATCAAGTTGATCACCGACCGCCAAAGATGGGCGTGATCGATGACTTGATCACCGACCGCCAAGGGACGCACAGTGGTGATGGCAGCGACGCACAGTGGAGTCGACCTCGTTGAGGACTCGATCGATTGACATCACGATCGATGGGTGCCATCACCGATCGATCCAATACCGCTGGATGGAATCCAAGCGTGGAAAGAATCCGTTATTGCAGCTACAGGACTGGGCCGATCGATGGGTGCCATCACGATCGCTCTGTCAGGAAGAAACCCTCTTCCTCTATAAAATGGAAGGGGATGGGGCTTTGGGGGGTTAATGCTTGAACGCCCAACTACTCCCAAAGTGCCCTAAACGATTTCCCACTCTTTTACTTGCTCTAATCTTCATTCCATTGTAGAAGAGTGATCATTGTGTAAAAGAGGTTACCTCCACCTAGCTTTGTGCAAAGGAGAGATCTAGTGGATAGATTGCGGAGTGATTCACCGTGGACGAATCGGACCGTGGATTAGCGGCGTAGCCGTGAACCACGTTACATCTCGTGTTTGTATTGCTTGTCTATCTTTTGTGTTGTCTTTATTTGTATTTGTATATTCCGCTTGCGCTAACATTTTGTAGACGAGTAAAATACAACATCAAACGAACGAGGGCTATTCACCCCCCTCTAGCCGGCCAACCGATTATCCCAACATATTTCACATGTTTTCAAAACAATTTCTTACTTTAAAATCTATGTGTTCATGTTTTGAAATAATCCAAAGCAAAACTAGGTGTTAAAATGGATACAAACTTGATCAAAACACTAGTTATTTTTAAAGCTTTTGGATTTTTGGCAAATCATTGAAAATATAATGTCTTTTCATGGAAAACTATTTTTCATCGATAAAGAACCCAAAAAGAAGTGTGTTCCCCAAATTTCACTATTTTTAGAATTTTTTGGAATTTATAGTGCATTTCTGAAATTCATCCAGAATCGAATTGAGTTCATTGTTATGACCGCTACACGATAGCAATGATCGATGGACTATGAACAAGCATAGTAAACTGACTTTATCAGGTTTTTGAATAATTTTTATTTTTATTTCTCTCTAAACTTGATGCCATGATATATAAACTTTGTTTAAATCTTTTTTATGGTGTCAAAGGGGGAGAAAGATGTGTTAGTAATATATGAGAGATGTCCTAAGGCAATCGCCTTATGTATGAACCATTTATATGATAAATGAAGATTCACTATTTGAGTATACATGTTTCATGTATTTGATTGGATCTTAAACTCATTTACTGAATGTCCACGATACGATTCACAACATGAGAGAATTTGTGATTGGATCACAACTAGTGAGTATCTCTACATGTGTAATTGTGATGTATCGGAATTATCCCTAGTCGATGAATTGATGGATTTGGACACCATCAATTCTGTCGAGACTAGTACGAGGTATACTCCTTGGTGTATCCAAGCAGCTGATTCTCACTGGCTGGAGACATTGTGATGTCCGGAGTTAATCGTGGATGCTAGTTATGGTAACTAGTTCATTGGAGTGATCAGTCGTAAGACTTCATATGGTTCTCTGTATATATAGATATGTCAATGAAGTTCTTACTGTAGCTTAAGTGCGATGTTCCTTTAACTTATGGTATTCAAGTCATCTTGATCATGAAGACTTATGCTTTGACATCTTAAGCAAACATCTCTAAGGAGATGTGGACCCGGGATGATTGGGTATAAGTCGAAGTGATCGAAAGTGTTTGAATAGCCTATAAAGGATTCACCACTCCTTGCAAGGAGATGAATACCCATGGCCTCTCTTCGGATTGTTACTAAAGTCTTTGGTCAAAGCATTACATGTTTAGAGTAAGGTACTCTTCGAAACATGTGCAGTAACTAGAATCCGTAGGACGAGAAAATGATACTTGGGCTAGGTGTGACGTAGTCAGCCTAGTGGTGACTGACACTATAGACCATGTCCTGAACCAAGTGGGTATAAGATGAGTGAAGGGAATGGGGCACGATTCATTCGAGCTGCTGAAGGGTTTCAGAAATAGTTCTGGATTAACCATTGATCTTTTCGGTTAATTAGGGATCATGATGTACTACTAGGTGCCACTCATGATCGTTCTATAATTAATGGTTAATTATAGACGGCCAACATAAACCGAGAACCTATTTGGTCACACGCACAACGATCGTAATCCGAAGGATTTAAAACGAGCTTGAGAATGGGATTCTCAGACCGAGAAAAACTAGGTTTGGTTGGACCAAACAAGAAGCGAGCATGAAATCGTTTCAGTCGCAATGGAAGCGTAGATGGGCCGTGTCTTACGAAGACATAATGGATGAACCAAAATGGTTTGGTTCTAATCCAATGGAGGAGAATAAACCAAAGGGTTTCGTTTATTTTAAATGAATGAACCAAAAGTTGGTTCGGTTCGTTTTAACTTAAAATAAACCATCATGGTTTGGTTTATTTTAACTTATATTAATGGAGCGGGTTAACGGGCCTTACGGTTATGATCCAATAACCATTAAGAGAATTAGTTCTCTATAAAAGAGGGCTTAAGGTGTTGTTAAGCCCTAATCCAAAAACCCTAGCCCTAAGTTGCCGCCCACCTCCTCCCTTTGGAGATTTTCGGCGCCAACACCCCCATTGCCGCCGCCCAGCCCTTGTGTCGCCGTCCAAGTTGTTGCCAGCGTCCAAGCTTCGGCCGGTGATCCTCCGACAACTCTCCGGTGTTCTCCTTTGGGTTTGGCATCAAGGTGAGCTTCATCCTACCTTTTTGGCTGGCCCTATTTCCTCCACCAAAGCTGTCCAGTTTTCTGGACAGCTTGTTCTCTTCTCGTCGGAGCATCGTTTGGATGACAGTTAGAGCTCGGACAGCGCCTAACTTACCGGGGATTCGATCTCCGGTAATCCGCTGAGGTGGAGGACAAAGGATTCGTCAAATGGTTGACGAATACCTCTCCGGAGAAGCGAGTTTTGAGGACTCAGTTTTTGATCCGAATTTGGATTCGGATCGTGATCATCTCTCGATCACATCGTCTTCAACACAAGGCCAGTAACCCGTACGAAGACGAGGCTCATGACTTAGCGAAGTCATCCCGAGGATACTCGGCGTGGATACGGATAGAGACGATTCTAGCGAGGATCGTTCCGGTTGATGCCGTTCCCGCTACACATGATACGAAAGCTATAACGTAGTTAAATATCCTTTTATTGCAAATTTAAATTTACGGTTATGTCTACACATGTTGTACTATGCATGCGTGTGATGTGTGTGTTGTAATAAATGTAGATTTATTATTTTTATTTCTTCCGCTGTGCACATGTTTACGAAACATGTTCGAACACACACTCGCCGCGGTGCCCGAAACCCAACAAGTGGTATCAGAGCCCAGGTTGTGTTTCAACATAATCGTAAAATTGTTTTGCGATAGTCATAATGATATTTCTGGAAATTTTCTACTTTTGGAAAGTTAGAAGTATTTATGGAAATATTTTAATTTTGGAAAGTCTAGAAGTATTTATGGAAATCTTCCACTTTTAGAAAGATGGAAGTGTTAGTAATATATGAGAGATGTCCTAAGGCAATCGCCTTATGTATGAATCATTTATATGATAAATGAAGATTCACTATTTGAGTATACATGTTTTATGTATTTGATTGGATCTTAAACTCATTTACTGAATGTCCACGATACGATTCACAGCATGAGAGAATTTGTGATTGGATCACAACTAGTGAGTATCTCTACATGTGTAATTGTGATGTATCGGAATTATCCCTAGTCGATGAATTGATGGATTTGGACACCATCAATTCTGTTGAGACTAGCACGAGGTATACTCCTTGGTGTATCCAAGCAGCTGATTCTCACTGGCTGGAGACATAGTGATGTCCGGAGTTAATCGTGGATGCTAGTTATGGTAACTAGTTCATTGAGTGACCACCGTAAGACTTCATATGGTTCTCTCGATATATAGATATGTCAATGAAGTTCTTATCGCGGGCTTAAGTGCGATGTTCTTCGACTTGCGGTATTCAAGTCATCTTGATCATGGAGACTTATGCTTTGACATCTTAAGCAAACATCTCTAAGGAGATGTGGACCCGGATGATTGGGTATAAGTCAAGTGATCGAAGGTGTTTGAATAGCCTATAAAGGATTCACCACTCCTTGCGAGGAGATGTATACCCATGGCCTCTCGTC
Source organism: Wurfbainia villosa (assembly GCA_025175895.1). NCBI lineage: Eukaryota > Viridiplantae > Streptophyta > Magnoliopsida > Zingiberales > Zingiberaceae > Wurfbainia > Wurfbainia villosa. Next base: position 97,914 of record JAKLTH010000100.1, on the reverse strand, counting down.
GGATTGTTACTAAAGTCTTTGGCCAAAGCATTACATGTTTAGAGTAAGGTACTCTTCGATACATGTGGAGTAACTAGAATCCGTAGGACGAGGAAATAATACTTGGGCTAGGTGTGACGTAGTCAGCCTAGTGGGGACTGACACGATAGACCATGTCCTGAACCAAGTGGGTATAAGATGAGTGAAGGGAATGGGGCATGAATCATTCGAGCTGCTGAAGGGTTTCAGAAATAGTTCTGGATCAACCGTTGATCTTTTCGGTTAATTGGGGATCATGATGTACTACTAGGTGCCACTCATGATCGTTCTATAATTAATGGTTAATTATAGACGACCAACATAAACCGAGAACCTATTTGGTCACACGCACAACGAGCGTAATCCAAAGGATTTAAAACGAGCTTGAGAATGGGATTCTCAGACCGAGAGAAACTAGGTTTGGTTGGACCAAACATAAAGCGAGCATGAAATCATTTCAGTCACAATGGAAGCGTGGATGGGCCGTGTCTTATGAAGACGTAATGGATGAACCAAAATGGTTTGGTTCTAATCCAATGGATGAGAATAAACCAAAGGGTTTGGTTTATTTTAAACGAATGAACCAAAAGTTGGTTCGGTTCGTTTTAACTTAAAATAAACCATCATGGTTTGATTTATTTTAACTTATCTTAATGGAGCGGGTTAACGGGCTTTATGGATATGATCCATTAACCATTAAGAGAATTAGTTCTCTATAAAATAGGGCTTAAAACCCTAATCCAAAAACCTAATCAAGCTTGGCCGCCCAAACCCCTTCCTCTTGTTGGCGTCAACTCCATTGCCGCCGCCCAGCTTGTGTGCTGCCGTCCATCTCTTTGCCGGCGTCCAAGCTTCAGCCGGTGAACCCTCCGGCGACCCTCCGGTGATCTTCCTAGGCCTCGGTGAAAAGGTGAGCACTTGGCTTCCTTGTTTTGGCCGGCGCCTACTCCTCCACCAAGCTGTCCAGTTTTCTGGACAGCTTCTTCTCCTCTCGTCGGAGCGTCGTTTGGACGACGGTTAGAGCTCCGACAGCGGATAACTTACCGGGGATTCGATCTCCGGTAATCCTCTGAGGTGGAGGACGAAGGATTCGTCAATCGGTTGACGAATATCTCTCCGAAGAAGCGAGTTTTGAGGACTCATCTTAGGATCCGAATTTGGATTCGGATCGTGATCATCTCTCGATCATGTCGTCTTCAACACGAGGCTAATAACCCGTACGAAGACGAAGCTCGTGGCTTAGCGAAGTCATCCCGAGGAACTCGGCGTGGATACGGATAGAGACGATTCTAGCGAGGATCGTTCCGGTTGATGTCGTTCCCGCTACACGTCATACGAAAGGTATAACGTAGATAAATTTCCTTTTATTGCAAATTTAAATTTATGGTTATGTCTACACTTGTTGTAATATGCATGCGTGTGTTGTGTGTGTTGTAATAAATAGGAGTATTTATTATTTTATTGCTTCCGCTGTGTTCATGTTTACGAAACATGATCGAAAACACAACAAAGGGTATCGAGCCCAGTTGTGTTTCGACATAATCATAAAATGGTTTTGCGATAGTCATAATGTATTTCTGGAAATTTTCTAATTTTGGAAATTTAGAAGTATTAATGGAAAATTTTCAATTTTGGAAAGTCTAGAAGTATTTATGGAAATCTTCCACTTTTGGAAAGTTGAAAGTATTTATGCAAATTGATATTTTCCATAAATAAAATATTTGATTAGATTCTGGAAATTTGTTTCCTAATTTAATCATGATTTGATTTGGGAAATCAAATCTTAAAATATTTTATTTCCATAAGTAGTTTTAATGATTTAGGAAATTAGTTTCCTAAATAGATTTTCCTTAATCAAATAATTCCATGAATAAAATATGTGATTAGATTTGGAAATTTGTTTCCTAATTTAATTATGATTTGATTTGGAGAATCAAATCTTAAACATATTTTATTTCCATAAATAGTTATGACATATAAGGAAATATATACATGACATAATTGTATGCCATGTAATTGCATTAGATGCATAACATTATGCCATGCGTGTCGTGACATGTAGATGTATGCCATGTATGCCATGCCATGTAGATAATAGTTATTTGCATGCAAAGAGGATGAGACATAAAACCCTTAAACAATATTAAAGCCTACACCTTCCATTAATATGGTTAGAATCAGAGTTCCGTTTCTTGTTTGGGTTGTTGGACTCTCTCCAAGCCCGGCTCGAACCTGAATATGTTCAAACCATGGAATAGTTTAATACTAATATGGTAAGAGTCAGAGGTCAATCGTTAGCTTTGGTTGTTGGACTCTCTCCAAGCTGGGCTAATTGGTTGAATGCGCTCTAACCATATTAAAACTATTTCCCGATTAATGGGTTGGCTTTAACCTCGAGCATCGGCTTGTTGGACTCTCTCCAAGGTCGATGTAAAGGGAGGTGAAGTTGGGTGCTATGCATATGATGCATACTTGTTAATGTGTTAACAACCCGATGTATGTGTGAACATTCAATTAGTTGATAGCACATTGTGATAGTTGCATATACGTGATATGCAATCGGTATAGTTGATACCTACCGTCGTAGTTATGAATGGCTTGTTGGACTCTCTCCAAGGTTGTTCATAACTATGATGGATATCAGCCCATTCGGAGATGGACCTACGATCTCCCGAAGTGATTTTTGGGTTTTTGAAATTCGAAAAATGAATGGGATTTATAAATGTATATTGATGCATTTTAAAATCATCTTTCTCATATATGCTCGTTTTGTATTTCTAGGTCAATAAATTGATCATGATGTCTTTGAATTTGCGCACTATTTTGGATTCGAACAAACCGACCGGGCCTAACTTCGGATCGCTTAGAAACTCGAGAATTGTTCTCAAGGCGGAAAAGCTTGCATATGTCCTCGAAGAGCCTCTTCTCGACCGTCTAAGGACGATGCAACCTGCATCAAATGTTCATGCGGCGATTCTCGAAATGGGCGAGTTGCATCATGCTAGCGCGATGGTACGAGCAAAAGCAAAGATGAGCATATGGATGCTAATACTATGGTCTTCCATCTTCATGAGTTGTTCGATGAGCAAGCGAGATCCGAAGGTTCGAGGTCTCTAGGCTCCTCTTCACCACGAAGATGCAAGAAGGTTCTCTCAGAGTGCGCTTTGTGCTAAAGATGAACGGGTACATCGAGCGGCTAGCTACCCTCGGTTTTGTGATGGATCATGAGTTAAGTATTGACTTAATTCTGCATTGTTTGCCCAAGAGTTTCTCGCAATTTGTGATGAACTATCGGATGAACAAATTGGAATCCTCCATTCCCAGCCTCAATACTATGTCGAAGACCGTGGAGCCTTCAGAAGCATGAGGAGAAGGCGGTTCATAGTTGATTCCTCAAAGAAAGGTTCTAAGAGGAAGGCAAAAGAATGTAAGAAAGGAAAGAAGAAAAAGGCAAAGAAGGCGGAACCAAAGAAAAGGGCACTTGCCATCACTGTGGCAAGGAAGGCCACCGCGAAGAAACCGCAAGATTTATCTTGAGTCCATGAAGAAGAAGAAGGCATCCGATGCCCCATCCTCTTCGTATCTTTATTGATTGTCATTCTATTTCCTTGGACACTTGGGTATTGGATAATCGGGTGTAGCTCACATATATGTAATGACATACAGTGGGCTAAGGAATAGAAGAAGACTTGTCGAGGGGAGTCAAATTTATGAGTTGGCAATGGAGCAAAGGTTGCCGCGGCCGCCATCGAACTTATTTGTCAAGCTCCTAGTGGACTAGTCTTAGAATCGACAATTGCTATTATGTTCCTTCTCTAATAAAGAACATTGTTTCTATTTCCTGCTTAAATAGAAATGGTTTCCATTTGACGCTTAGTAACAATTGTTGTTATATAACTTTGAATGGCGTACTTTATGGAACTGGAACCTTGAGTAATGGCATTTATACGCTGGACGATCCAAAGGACATTTTCAATATCGGCGAGCAACACGCTGCTCAAAGGATAATCAAATAGACTCCTATATGTGGCATTGTCGCCTTGGCCATATAAGTAAGAAACGCATGTCCGAATTACACCGATGTGGAATTCTGGAATCGTTTGAATTGGATTCATACGATACATGCGAATCATGCTTAAAAGGCAAGATGACTAAGTTACCTTTACCGAAAAGGTGAATGAGTGGGAGAGTTACTAGGTCTAATACATACCGATGTATGTGGACCTATGTCAACTCAAGCATTAGGAGGCTATAGCTACTTCATTACCTTCACCGATGATCACTACTTTGGGTATGTGTTCTTGATGAAACACAAGTCCAAGCCTTTGAAAGGTTCAAAGAATTCAGAAATGAAGTAGAGAAACAACATGACAAGAGTATTAAAATACTGATCGGATCGAGGTGGTGAATACTTAAGTCAAGAGTTTCTTGATTATCTAAGAGACAATGGCATATTGTCTCAATGGACTCCCTATACACCACAAAGATAATGGTGTATCCGAGAGGCGAATCGACCTTGTTAGACATGGTCAGTCAATGATGAATCATGCAACTCTTCCCAAGTCCTTTGGGGCTATGCACTTGCATAACTATTTACTTGTTAAATGTAATGCCTACCAAGGTAGTCTCAACTACTCCATATGAGATATGGAATGGTAAGAAACCTCATGTATCTTACTTGAAGATATGGGGTTGTCCCGCTTATGTGAAGTGATCAGATCGCATAAATTGGATGCTAAGTCCGATAAATGTCTATTTATTGATACCCTAAGGAAACAAGGGGTTACTAATTCTATCATCTGTGGAACAAAAGGTGTTTGTTTCAAGGCGTGTTTCTAGAGAAAGAGTTTCTCTTGCAAGAAAACAAATGGGGAGTGTCGCCGAGCTTGAGGAGGCTCGAGAGACTCAAATAGACATTAGATGAGATACATGATAAACAATGGCAACTCATAGTGATGAGCAATCGGTCGACCTATATTGTAACACCACATCTTCGTAGATCTGGTAGAACACGCAATATTCCTGAGAGATATGGATTTCTCGTAAGTGAATCGAACGACGTGTTACTCATTGATGATGAGGAGCCTAGCAGTTATGAAGAAGTGCTGACAAGTTCAGAAAGGGATAAGTGGCTTGGTGCCATGAAGTCGGAAATGGATTCCATGTACGAAAACCAAGTTTGGAACTGTTGACCCACCTGAAGGCATAAAGCCTATAGGGTGCAAGTGGGTTTTCAAGAAGAAAACCGACATGGATGGTAATGTGATTATCTATAAGGCTAGATTGGTGGCGAAAGGATATCGTCAAAAGCAAGGTGTTGATTATGACGAAACCTATTACTTTAGCTATGCTTAAATCCATTCGGATGCACCGCCATAGCGCTCATTATGATTATAAGATATGGCGATGGATGTGAAAACAACTTTCCTTAATGGAAACTCGCCGAGGATGTGTATATGATACACCGAGGGTTTCACATCGTTGATAAAACCAAGGTATGCAAACGACGGTCCATATATGGATCAAGCAAGCATCCAGAGTCGGAATATCCGCTTTGATGAGACCATCAAAAGTTTGATTTCTCACAAAATCCGCATTTAACCTTGTGTGTACAAGAAGGTTAGTGGGAGTGCAAATGTGTTCCTAGTATTATATGTCGATGACATACTACTTATAGGAAACGATGTTTCAATCTTACAATGAAGGTTTGGTTATCCAAGACATTCTCCATGAAAGACTCGGGAGAAGCAACCTACATCCTCGGATTAAGATCTATAGAGATAGATCAAACGGTTGCTTGGTCTTTCGAGTCTACATATATAGACCGAAAAGCAAAGAGGTTTAGCATGTCTAATCCAAGAAAGGTTTCCTACCCATCAGGCATGGGGTACACCTTTCGAAGTCTATGTGTCCGCGCACAGAAGACGAGAGGATTTGCATGAGTAAGATTCCCTATGCATCCACAATAGGATCTATCATGTATGCTATGTTATGTACGAGGCCCAATGTATCGTATGCTCTGAGTGTCACGAGCAGATACCAGTCTGATCCAGGAATGGATCATTGGGTGACTGTTAAGACGATCCTTAAGTACTTAAGAAGAACTAAGGATGCGTTCCTAATATATGGAGAAGGGTACATGGTGATACGTGGGTATACGGATGCCAGATCCAGACAGACAAGGATGATTCCATGTCTTAGTCTGGGTATGTATTCACCTAGAATGGAGGCGCAATAAGTTGGAAAGGTTCCAAGCTTGACACTATAGCGGATTCTGCCACTAAGGCAGAATACGCTGCGCCTTCGAAGCAAAGAAAGGAAGCGGTTTGGATCAAGTAGTTCATCTATGAACTTGATGTGGTCTCATCAATGATCCAAACATGTGCTTCACGCTATCATCTTATCGAGAGAGATCATCAGGAAACGAAATACAAATCGAGAAAATTCTTTGAAAGGAACTTAGCGGATCCTTGACTAAGCATTACCTCAAAATAAGTTTGAGGGTCATGTTTCGAGCTTATGGTATTGGATACCGTGAGCGATTGGCATTATTAGCTGGCGGAGTCCGTTAGTAATATATGAGAGATGTCCTAAGGCAATCGCCTTATGTATGAACCATTTATATGATAAATGAAGATTCACTATTTGAGTATACATGTTTTATGTATTTGATTGGATCTTAAACTCATTTACTGAATGTCCACGATACGATTCATAGCATGAGAGAATTTGTGATTGGATCACAACTAGTGAGTATCTCTACATGTGTAATTGTGATGTATCGGAATTATCCCTAGTCGATGAATTGATGGATTTGGACACCATCAATTCTGTCGAGACTAGCACGAGGTATACTCGGTGTATCCAAGCAGCTGATTCTCACTGGCTGGAGACATAGTGATGTCCGGAGTTAATCGTGGATGCTAGTTATGGTAACTAGTTCATTGGAGTGACCAACCGTAAGACTTCATATGGTTCTCTTCATATATAGATATGTCAATGAAGTTCTTACTGTGGCTTAAGTGCGATGTTCCTTTGACTTGCGGTATTCAAGTCATCTTGATCATGGAGACTTATGCTTTGACATCTTAAGCAAACATCTCTAAGGAGATGTGGACCCGGGATGATTGGGTATAAGTCGAAGTGATCGAAGGTGTTTGAATAGCCTATAAAGGATTCACCACTCCTTGCGAGGAGATGTATACCCATGGCCTCTCATCGGATTGTTACTAAAGTCTTTGGCCAAAGCATTACATGTTTAGAGTAAGGTACTCTTCGATACATGTGGAGTAACTAGAATCCGTAGGACGAGGAAATGATACTTGGGCTAGGTGTGACGTAGTCAGCCTAGTGGGGACTGACACAATAGACCATGTCCTGAACCAAGTGGGTATAAGATGAGTGAAGGGAATGGGGCATGAATCATTCGAGCTGCTGAAGGGTTTCAGAAATAGTTCTGGATCAACCGTTGATCTTTTCGGTTAATTGGGGATCATGATGTACTACTAGGTGCCACTCATGATCGTTCTATAATTAATGGTTAATTATAGACGACCAACATAAACCGAGAACCTATTTGGTCACACGCACAACGAGCGTAATCCAAAGGATTTAAAACGAGCTTGAGAATGGGATTCTCAGACCGAGAGAAACTAGGTTTGGTTGGACCAAACATAAAGCGAGCATGAAATCATTTCAGTCGCAATGGAAGCGTGGATGGGCCGTGTCTTATGAAGACATAATGGATGAACCAAAATGGTTTGGTTCTAATCCAATGGAGGAGAATAAACCAAAGGGTTTGGTTTATTTTAAACGATTGAACCAAAAGTTGGTTCGGTTCGTTTTAACTTAAAATAAACCATCATGGTTTGGTTTATTTTAACTTATCTTAATGGAGCGGGTTAACGGGATTTATGGATATGATCCATTAACCATTAAGAGAATTAGTTCTCTATAAAATAGGGCTTAAAACCCTAATCCAAAAACCTAATCAAGCTTGGCCGCCCAAACCCCTTCCTCTTGTTGGCGTCAACTCCATTGCCGCCGCCCAGCTTGTGTGCTGCCGTCTATCTCTTTGTCGGCGTCCAATCTTCAGCCGGTGAACCCTCCGGTGACCCTCCGGTGATCTTCCTAGGCCTCGGTGAAAAGGTGAGCACTTGGCTTCCTTGTTTTGGCCGGCGCCTACTCCTCAACCAAGCTGTCCAGTTTTCTGGACAGCTTCTTCTCCTCTCGTCGGAGTGTCGTTTGGACGACGGTTAGAGCTCCGACAGCAGATAACTTACCGCGGATTCGATCTCTGGTAATCCTTTGAGGTGGAGGACGAAGGATTCGTCAATCGGTTGACGAATACCTCTCCGGAGAAGCGAGTTTTGAGGACTCGTCTTAGGATCCGAATTTGGATTCGGATCGTGATCATCTCTCGATCACGTCGTCTTCAACACGAGGCTAGTAACCCATACGAAGACGAAGCTCGTGGTTTAGCGAAGTCATCCCGAGGAACTCGGCGTGGATACGGATAGAGACGATTCTAGCGAGGATCGTTTCGGTTGATGCCGTTCCCGCTACACGTCATACGAAAGGTATAACGTAGATAAATTTCCTTTTATTGCAAATTTAAATTTACGGTTATGTCTACACTTGTTGTAATATGCATGCGTGTGTTGTGTGTGTTGTAATAAATAGGAGTATTTATTATTTTTATTGCTTCCGCTGTGTTCATGTTTACGAAACATGATCGAATACACACACGCCGCGGTGCCGGAAACCCAACAGGAAGTATTTATGGAAATTGATATTTTCCATAAATAAAATATTTGATTAGATTTTGGAAATTTATTTCATAATTTAATCATGATTTGATTTGGGAAATCAAATCTTAAAATATTTTATTTCCATAAGTAGTTTTGATGATTTAGGAAATTGGTTTCCTAAATTGATTTTCCTTAATCAACTATTTTCATAAATAAAATATGTGATTAGATTTGGAAATTTGTTTCCTAATTTAATCATGATATGATTTGGAGAATCAAATCTTAAACATATTTTATTTCCATAAATAGTTATGACAAATAAATAAATTATGTACATGACATAATTGTATGCCATATAATTGCATTAGATGCATATCATTATGCCATGCGTGTCGTGACATGTAGATGTATGCCATGTATGTCATGCCTGTAGATAATAGTTATTTGCATGCAAAGAGGATGAGACATAAAAACCCTAACTCAATATTAAAGCCTACACCTTCCATTAATATGGTTAGAACCAGAGTTCCGTTTCTTGTTTGGGTTGTTGGACTCTCTCCAAGCCCGGCTCGAACCCGAACATGTTCAAACCATGGAATAGTTTAATACTAATATGGTAAGAGTCAGAGGTCAATCGTTAGCTTTGGTTGTTGGACTCTCTCCAAGCCGGGCTAATTGGTTGAATGCGCTCTAACCATATTAAAACTATTTCTCGATTAATGGGTTGGCTTTAACCTGGAGCATCGGCTTGTTGGACTCTCTCCAAGGTCGATGTAAAGGGAGGTGAAGTTGGGTGCTATGCATATGATGCATACTTGTTAATGTGTTAACAACCCGATGTATGTGTGAACATTCAATTAGTTGATAACACATTGTGATAACACTTCGGAGATGGACCTACGATCTCCCGAAGTGATTTTGAGGTTTTTTGAAATTCAAAAAATGAATGGGATTTATAAATGTATGTTGATGCATTTTAAATCATCTTTCTCATATATACTAGTTTTGTATTTCTAAGATTTATCATGATGTCTTTCAATTTGCGTTCCATTTTGGATTCAAATAAATTGACTGGGCTGAACTTCTTGGACTGACTTAGAAACATGAGAATTGTTCTCAAGGTTGAAAAGCTTGCAAATGTCCTCGAAGCGCCTCTTCCCGCCCGTCCTAGTGACAATGCAACTCTGGACCAATTGTTGGCTTATCAGAAATATGTGACTGATTCTGAACTGACAAGTTGCATCATGCTAGCCGCGATGGAACCCAAGCTATGAAAGCAGCATGAGCATATGGATGCTCATATCGTAGTCCTTCATCTTTATGAGTTGTATGATAAGCAAGTGAGATTCGAAAGGTTCGAAGTCTCCAAGCTCCTCTTCACCTCTAAGATGCAAGAAGGTTCATCTGTGGATCGCCAACATGTCAAGACTGTGGAGCCTTCGAGAAGCAAGCATGAGCAGGACGGTGTTGTTAGTTGATTACTCCAATAAAGGGTCTAAGAGGGAGTCAAACGAACAATAGCAGGGGAAGAAGAAAAAAAGGCTAAAAGGCAGAACTAGCTCAAAAGGGCACTTGCCATCATTATGGCAAGGAGGGTCATCGAAGAAATTGCAAGATTTATCTTGAGTCCGTGAAGAAGAATAAGGCATAAGATGCTCCATCTTTTCATATATCTTCTATTGATTGTCATTCTATTTCCTAGACACTTGGGTATTGGATATCGGGTGTGACTCACATATATGTAATGAAATACATGGGCTAAGGAATAGAAGAAGACTCACAAGAGGAGAGTCAAATTTACGTGTTGGGAATGGAGCAAAGGCCACGTGACTCGCCATCGGAACGTATTTGTTGAAACTCCCTGCAGGACTTGTCTTAGAACTGGACAATTGCTTTTATGTTCCTTCATTGATAAAGAACATCATTTCTATTTCTTGTTTAAATAGAAATGGGTACCATTTGACTTTTAGTAAAAATTGTTGTTACATAACTTTGAATGGAGTTCTTTATGGGACTGGAACTTTAAGCAATGGTGTTTATACGTTGGACATATCCAGTGATGTTTTCAATAATATCGGGCGAGAGCAACAAGCGTGCTCGAAAGGATAATCAATTAGACTCCTACATGTGGCATTGTCTCTTGGCCATGTAAGCAAGAAACGCATGTCCGAATTACACCGATGTGGAATTCTGGAATCGTTTGAATTGGATTCATACGATACATGCGAATCATGCTTAAAAGGCAAGATGACTAAGTTACCTTTTATTGGAAAAGGTGAACGAGTGGGAGAGTTACTAGGTCTAATACATACTGATGTATGTGGACCTATGTCAACTCAAGCTTTAGGAGGCTATAGCTACTTCATTACCTTCACCGATGATCACTCACGGTTTGGGTATGTGTTCTTGATGAAACACAAGTCTGAAGCCTTTGAAAGGTTCAAAGAATTCAGAAATAAAGTAGAGAAACAACATGACAAGAGTATTAAAATACTTCGATCGGATCGAGGTGGTGAATACTTAAGTCAACAGTTTCTTGATTATCTAAGAGACAATGGCATATTGTCTCAATGGACTCCGCCATATACACCACAGCATAATGGTGTATCTGAGAGGCGTAATTGGACCTTGTTGGACATGGTCAGGTCAATGATGAATCATGTGAATCTTCCCAAGTCCTTTTGGGGCTATGCACTTTAGACAACTATTTACTTGTTAAACAGAATGCCTACCAAGGTAGTCTCTACTACTTCATATGAGATATGGAATAGTAAGAAACCTCATGTATCTTACTTGAAGATATGGGGTTGTCCTACTTATGTGGAGCGAACAGTATCAGACAAATTGGATGCTAAGACTGATAAATGTCTATTTATTGGATACCCTAAGGAAACAAGGGGTTACCAATTCTATCATCCTGTGGAACAAAAGGTATTTGTTTCAAGACATGCTGTGTTTCTAGAGAAAGAGTTTCTCTTGCAAGAAAACAGTGGGAGTGTCGTCGAGCTTGAGGAGGCTCGAGAGACTCAAATAGACATTGATGAGATACCTGGTGAAGCACAACAGCCGACAACTCATAGTGATGAGCAATCGACTGGACCTATTGTAACACCACATCTTCGTAGATCTGGTAGAACACGCAATATTCCGGAGAGATATGGATTTCTCGTAAGTGAATCGAACGATGTGTTACTCATTGATGATGAGAAGCCTACCAGTTATGAAGAAGTGCTGACAAGTTCATAAAGGGATAAGTGGGATAAGTGGTTTGGTTCCATGAAGTCGGAAATGGATTCCATGTATGAAAACCAAGCTTGGAACTTGGTTGACCCACCTGAAGTCATAAAGCCTATAGGGTGCAAGTGGGTTTTCAAGAAGAAAACCGACATGGATGGTAATGTGATTACCTATAAGGCTAGATTGGTGGCGAAAGGATATCGTCAAAAGCAAGGTGTTGACTATGACGAAACCTATTCGCCTGTAGCTATGCTTAAATCCATTCGGATGCTCCTGACCATAGCGGCTCATTATGATTATGAGATATGGCAGATGGATGTGAAAATAGCTTTCCTTAATGGAAACCTGCTCGAGGACGTGTATATGATACAGCCTGAGGGTTTCACATCGGTTGATAAAACTAAGGTATGCAAATTACGACGGTCCATTTATGGATTGAAGCAAGCATCCAGGAGCTGGAATATCCATTTTGATGAGACAATCAAAAAGTTTGATTTCTCACAAAATCCAGACGAACCTTGTGTGTACAAGAAGGTTAGTGGGAGTGCAGTCGTGTTCCTAGTATTATATGTCGAAGACATATTACTTATAGGAAATGATGTTTCAATCTTACAGTCAGTTAATGTTTGGTTATCCAAGATATTCTCCATGAAAGACCTGGGAGAAGCAACCTACATCCTCGGGATTATGATCTATAGAGTTAAGTTGCTTGGTCTTTCGCAGTCTACATATATAGACTGAGTGCTAAAGAGGTTTAGCATGTCGGAATCCAAGAAAGGTTTCCTACCCATCAGGCATGGGGTACACCTTTCGAAGTCTATGTGTCCGCGCACAGAAGACGAGAGGATTTGCATGAGTAAGATTCCCTATGCATCCGCAATAGGATCTATCATGTATGCTATGTTATGTACGAGGCCCGATGTATCGTATGCTCTGAGTGTCACGAGCAGATACTAGTCTGATCCAGAAATGGATCATTGGGTGGTTGTTAAGACGATTCTTAAGTACTTAAGAAGAACTAAGGATGTGTTCCTAATATATGGAGAAGGGGACATGGTGATACGCGGGTATACGGATGCACTTCCGCATGCATAAGGATGATTCCGTGTCTCACCGATATGTGTTCACCTTGAACGGGGCGAAAGTGAGTTGGAAAAGTTCCAAACAAGACATCAGAGCGGATTCTACCATCGAGGCGAGAATACATTGCAAGGCGAAAGGAAGCGGTTTGGATCAAGAAGTTCGCTTATGAACTTGGTGTGATTCCGGCCATTGTTGAAGCAATACCGGTCTACTGCGACAACAATGGAGCAATTGCACAGGCGAAAGAGCCAAGGTCTCATCAACGATCCAAACATGTGCTTCGCCGCTATCATCTTATCAGAGAGATCATCAGTAGGAACGAAATACAAATCGAGAAAATTCCCAATGAAAGGAACTTAGTGGATCCTTTGACTAAAGCATTACCTCAAAGTAAGTTTGAGGGTCATGTTAGTGCTTATGGTATTGGATACCGTAGCGATTGACATTAGGCCAAGTGGGAGTTTGTTAGTAATATATAAGAGATGTCCTAAGGCAATCGCCTTATGTATGAACCATTTATATGATAAATGAAGATTCACTATTTGAGTATACATGTTTCATGTATTTGATTGGATCTTAAACTCATTTACTGAATGTCCATGATACGATTCACAGCTTGATAGAATTTGTGATTGGATCACAACTAGTGAGTATCTCTACATGTGTAATTGTGATGTATCCGAATTATCCCTAGTCGATGAATTGATGGATTTGGACACCATCAATTCTGTCGAGACTAGCACGAGGTATACTCCTTGGTGTATCCAAGCAACTGATTCTCACTGGCTGGAGACATTGTGATGTCCGGAGTTAATCGTGGATGCTAGTTATGGTAACTAGTTCATTGGAGTGATCAGCCGTAAGACTTCATATGGTTCTCTATATATATAGATATGTCAATGAAGTTCTTACTGTAGCTTAAGTGCGATGTTCCTTTGACTTGCGGTATTCAAGTCATCTTGATCATGGAGACTTATGCTTTGACATCTTAAGCAAACATCTCTAAGGAGATGTGGACCCGGGATGATTGGGTATAAGTCGAAGTGATCGAAGGTGTTTGAATAGCCTATAAAGGATTCACCACTCTGCAGGAGATGTATACCCATGGCCTCTCGTCGGATTGTTACTAAAGTCTTTGGCCAAAGCATTACATGTTTAGAGTAAGGTACTCTTCGATACATGTGGAGTAACTAGAATCCGTAGGACGAGGAAATGATACTTGGGCTAGGTGTGACGTAGTCAGCCTAGTGGGGACTGACACTATAGACCATGTCCTGAACCAAGTGGGTATAAGATGAGTGAAGGGAATGGGGCACGATTTATTCGAGCTGCTGAAGGGTTTCAGAAATAGTTCTGGATCAACCGTTGATCTTTTCGGTTAATTGGGGATCATGATGTACTACTAGGTGCCACTCATGATCGTTCTATAATTAATGGTTAATTATAGATGGCCAACATAAACCGAGAACCTATTTGGTCACACGCACAACGAGTGTAATCCAAAGGATTTAAAACGAGCTTGAGAATGGGATTCTCGCATCGAGAAACTAGGTTTGGTTGGACCAAACAAGAAGCGAGCATGAAATCATTTCAGTCGCAATGGAAGCGTGGATGGGCCGTGTCTTATGAAGACATAATGGATGAACCAAAATGGTTTGGTTCTAATCCAATGGAGGAGAATAAACTAAAGGGTTTGGTTTATTTTAAACGAATGAACCAAAAGTTGGTTCGGTTCGTTTTAACTTAAAATAAACCATCATGGTTTGGTTTATTTTAACTTATATTAATGGAGCGGGTTAACGGGCCTTATGGTTATTATCCAATAACCATTAAGAGAATTAGTTCTCTATAAAAGAGGGCTTAAGGTGTTGTTAAGCCCTAATCCAAAACCCCTAGCCCTAAGTTGCCGCCCACCTCCTCCCTTTGGAGATTTTCGGCGCCAACACCCCCATTGCCGCCGCCCAGCTCTTGTGCTGCCGTCCAAGTTGTTGCCGGCGTCCAAGCTTCGGCCGATGATCCTCTGGCAACTCTCCGGTGTTCTCCTTTGGGTTTGGCATCAAGGTGAGCTTCATCCTACCTTTTTGGTCGGCCCTATTTCCTCCACCAAAGCTGTCCAGTTTTCTGGATAGCTTGTTCTCTTCTCGTCGGAGCATCGTTTGGACGACGGTTAGAGCTCCGACAGCGTCTAACTTACCTGGGATTCGATCTCCGGTAATCCTCTGAGGTGGAGGACAAAGGATTCGTCAAACGGTTGACGAATACCTCTCCGGAGAAGCGAGTTTTGAGGACTCAGTTTTGGATCCGAATTTGGATTCGGATCGTGATCATCTCTCGATCACATCGTCTTCAACACGAGGCTAGTAACCCGTACGAAGACGAGGCTCGTGACTTAGCGAAGTCATCCTGAGGATACTCGGCGTGGATACGGATAGAGACGATTCTAGCGAGGATTGTTCCGGTTGATGCCGTTCCCGCTACACGTGATACAAAAGGTATAACGTAGTTAAATTTCCTTTTATTGCAAATTTAAATTTATGGTTATGTCTACACATGTTGTACTATGCATGCGTGTGATGTGTGTGTTGTAATAAATGTAGATTTATTATTTTTATTTCTTCCGCTGTGCACATGTTCGAACACACACTCGCCGCTGTGCCCGAAACCCAACATGATGTATGTTTAAGTAAGGGGGAAATGTTTAAGTAAGGGGGAATATATTTAGGGAGAGTTTCATGTATTAAGGGGGAGAGTTGCTAATCATGTTATTTACATGCTTTCTTTCCTTAATATTTTATCAAATATTTTTACCTAATTTAAACGGATTGCCACACATCAAAAAGGGGGAGATTGTTAGGGCAATCTCTTGCCGTGATATGGTTTTGATGTGTGTGGCAAAGGGTTTAAGTTAGGTTGTTATTTTGATTTGATATGTGCGTTGGAGTCTTGCAGGACTTAGTAATTCACACATGGAGCCACTCACAACCTCGTGCTTGAGTCGGAGAAGGAGCATTGCAGAGCCGTGCGCTTGATGCTGCCGAGGGACCGCTGGACGAGATGACTTGAAGCAAAGCCAAGGAAGCAGACTTTGTAGGCAAGAGACGCGAAGGAGAATTGCAGAGCCGTGCGCCTGATGCTGCTGAGGGACGTGGCCGCGAACGAAGAGAGCTTCGGCGAGGGACTTCGAGTGAGATGAGAGAATGAGTGAATTATAAGTAGCTCATTAGGTGAACTTGGTCATTTGGCTAAGTGTTTGATGAGTTTTCCCGACATCAGTCGACTGCCATGAAATGGAAGTTGACTGCTCTGAGTTGAACGGGTTTGACTGGTATCTGACTGAGTGGTTTTTGGGCCAGCAGTCGACTGGTCAAGAGGGTTTGGGCCACAGAACCTCTCATAGCCGCCGGGCAAGGCCGATTACGAGTCATCACGATCGATGGATACATCGGGCCGATCGCTAAGGGTTCCGCTGGACTACAACGGCCGGGATTCGACATGTTCGAGGTCGTTGGAGTGGCGATACGATCGCCAAGGCGCAATGATCGGGTGGCGCCAACGGGAAGAAATCAACCCTCTCTATAAAAAGAGAGGGTGTGGGCTTTTGGATGGCTAATGATCATATTCCAATCCATCATCCAAGTGCTCTACAAGTGATAAACTCCTTCTTCTAGTTCTCTTTCACATCAATTGTAAAAGGAGTGTTCTTGAGTTGTAAGGGTTACCTCCACCTAGCTTGGTGCAAAGGAGAGACCAATAGTGGATTGGTTGCGGAGTGATTCATCAAGGACGAATCGGGGACCGTGGATTAGCGGCATAGCCGTGAACCACGTTATATTATCTTGTTAGCATTGTTTTTATCTTTGCATTGTTTATTTGCTTGTCTTGTTTAGTATTCCTCTTGCGCTAACGATTATGTAGATGAGTAAATTCCACCATCCAAAGAAAGAGGGATATTCACCCCCCTTTAGCTGGTCAACACCACACTTCATCGATCCTACAAGAAACATTTTGACTCGATTGATTGCTTAGAGTGATCGACTGATGGCTCGATCAGTCGACTGCTAGTGTGATTAGTCGGCTGCTCAGTGTGCCGTTGAGCTATGATGAATGCAAATCAAGCGTGGTCAGAAGCCGTTGGAATGACAACAGTCGACTGCTGCATGCCCAATGGGAAGAAAACCTTCTTCTCTATAAAAAGAGAGGTTGGGGGGCCTTGGGGCAGCTAATGCTTTAACTCCTAAACTTGTGTTAAGCCTCCCTATGATTTCTAAGTGATTCTTCTCCTCTCCTCTTCTATTTTCATCTCTATCATATTGTAAGAAGGAGAGGTTTTGTAAGAAGGTTTCTCTCCATCTTGTTTGAGCTAAAGGAGAAGATAGTGGATTGGTTAAGGGAGTGATCCGCCTAACGGATTGTCCATGTATTAGCGGTAAGGGTCGTGAACCACATTACATCTTGTGTTTGCATTGCTCTTTCTCTTTACTTTTGTTTAGCTTTAATTGTCTTTGTTTTATCATTATTCCACTGCGCTAACAATCGTCTAGTCATCAAGAACGAATAATTTCCATCGAGCATCAACTAGGCTATTCAACCTCTCTTCTAGCCAGACCTCGATCCCCCAACAAGTGGTATCAGAGCAAGGAGCTTGTCATCGGACTTGCCGCCGCAACAAGAAAATCAACAATGGCCAGCATGAACATCCACCCACCAAAGTTCGAAGGAAATTTTTCGTGGTAGAAGAAGAGGATGGAGGTATTTTTCGAAACCGACTTTGATATCATGTTAATTATGGAAAACATTTTTGAGTTGCCTAGGGATGAAGAGAATAAGCCATTAGAGAAATCAAGATGGACAAAGAAACAAAAGGAGGAGCACCTTGCAAATTCAAAGGCAAAGCACCATCTCTTCAATGTTCTTCCTCAACAAGAAATTAACCGAATTAGAGAGTGCTCAAGTGCTAAGGAGATGTGGGGGAAACTAATTGACCTTCATGAAGGCATATCCGAAGCAAAATTAGCAAGAAGATACCTTCTCTGATCTCAACTCAACAACATAAAATTGGATAAAGGAGAATAGGTATTGTCTCTACATTCTAGATTTTAGGAAATTATTAATGGCTTGTCAAGTGTAGGTGAGAAACTATCAAATCGGAACATGATAATGAAGGTCATTGATGCATTCCCCCGATCATCCAAATGGAGCTCCATGGTAGATTCATTTTATATCTCAAAGAATCTAGAGGTAAGTACTCTAAACGAATTCTTTTCTACCATAGAACTTCACGAAACTCGTCTTGAAGCAATAATAGAAGAACCAAGCACTCAATCAAGGGGAGTAGCGCTAGTGGCAAACATGGGGAAGAAGAAGAAGACCATACCCTCTTCATCCGATGATGAATCACAATCTTCAATGGATAGCAATGAAGAGGCATATATAGTAAGAAAGGTAAGATGTGCCTTAAAAAGTTTTAAATTTAACAAATCTCACGATAGGAGAAGGAGGACTAGGAAAATCATATGCTACAATTGCCAAGGAGAAGGACACATGAGGGATGAGTGTCCTTTGTTGAACAAGAGCAAGGAAGAAAGGAAGAAGAATGACAAGAAGAAAAAAGGGAAGAAGAAAGAAGAGAAGGAGTCAAAGGAGAAGGATGGGAAGTTAAAAACCCGGAACTTAAAAGCCACATGGGATGATCCATCTTCATCAGAGGAAGAAGAAATCATCTCCCATTTTGCACTAATGGGAATAGAAGATGTTGCCTCCACCTTCTCCGAGCAAGAAGAAGGAAGCACAAATGAGGAGGAGAGCTCAAGTGTAGGGGGAGCATCATCATCGGAATCGGAGGAAGAAGATTGGGTAAGTGAGGTAAAAAGTCTCCCCGCTCAAGATATTGTTTCAATGATTTCAAGCTTATCTAGGGATTTGTTTAGGAACAAAAAGTAAAATAAATGCATGCAAAATGAAATTAAAAATCTAGAAGAAAAACTTGAAAATGCATGTTCACATGATGTTGTTGTTTCTTCTAGTTTAAATGATGCATGCTTAGAGGAAAATAAGGTTTTAAGGGAAAAGGTAGAATACCTTACTAAGGCCCTTGAAAAATTTACTATAGGCTCAAATACTTTGGGCATGATCATTGGGAGCCAAAGGGCAAGCTTTAACAAAAAAGGATTATGATATAAGGGATCAAAGAATGAAAAGCCCTATCATTGGCTAATTGCCAGGGAGCAATCAAAAACCACAATGATAGCTAAAAAATGGATCCCTAAGGAATACTTGGTGAACCCTATTGGAAAGAACCTATATTGGATACTCAAGTCAATCCTTAAAGGTTAGAAAAAGCTAGGATAGTCAACCATATTTGAATTTATTTCATATTATGTTAAATGGTTGACTTATGATGATGATGGGTGATACTTGATTTATGATCATGATGTGTAGTGATTTTGCATGATACTTAACCTTGGGTAGCATTGCATGCAAATCTTGATTAAGTATAATTACCTTAGTTACATCTCACAACTCACTATAAGGCTAACTTGATTGAAAACATAGCAATGGGTGAGATGTTAGGTTGATACAAGTGAGTCACTAATGCTTATGACATTTTGATGAATCATTATGTGTATCATGACATAGCAATCATAGACCAACTATGAGGAAAGCAAATGTTTAATTCATGAACATCTTGCCCAAAGATCATGGTTGAATATTTTTAATATTTTAAAAAACATTTCATGTTTTGAAAATTGTGAGTTGATGCTTTGAAACACTCTAAGGAAAATCTAGATTTTCACGTTGATACAAAATTTTAAAATTTTAAAACTTTTGAGTTTTTTCCAAATGTTTGAAAATTGAATGCATTTTCATGAAAAATCATTTTTCCTTGATAGAGGAACTTATAAGAAATATGTTCCCCAACTCTCATGATTTTTTTGAATTTTTGTAAATTTTTAATGCATTCTTGAAGTTAGCTTCAGAAATCAGAAATGCTAGATTTCAAACACTAGTCGGCTGATGACAGTGTGCACGGGCGCAACAGCTCAATTTTGAGCTTTTCAAGTCTGTTTTGAATGTTTTATTCCCTTAAATCTTGATACCCTATTGTATAACATATGTATGATATTTTTGATGGTGTCAAAGGAGGGGAATTGTAAGGTTTAAGTTAATCATGCCCTAACATGTGTTAAGGGGGAGTTGGCATGTGTTTAGGGGGAGGTTTGATATCCATGTTTGATCTACATGCTTACTTTCCTTAAGTATTTTTAAATGTTTCTACCTAACTTAAACATATTGCCACACATCAAAAAGGGGGAGATAGTTAGGGCAATCAACCCAAGTATGATCTTGGTTTTGATATGTGTGGCAAAGGATTTAAGTTAGGATGTTATATTTTTTGATGTGTGTGTTCAAGTTGTGCAGGACTTGGTGAGTCACACATGGTTTACTTGATGAAGCATTGGCAGGTTCATCGTTTCATGGCTCGGGTCCTTGAGTCGGTGAAGGATGGCGCAGGGAGAAGCCATGAGCTTGGTGCATCCGAGGGACCGCCGGACAAGGAGCAAATGGAGTGAAGCTAAATGAAGCAGACTTCAGGGCAAGATGCGAAGGATGGCACGGGAGAAGCCATGAGCTTAGTGCATCCGAAGGACATAGGTCGGAGGAAGAGAGTTTCGGTGAGGGACTCCAAGGGAGATGAGAGTTGAGCGATTTTAACCTAGGACGGGGTAGCTCAAGTTAGGTGAACTTGGCCAAATGGCTAAGATTAAGTGTCGAATGCTCAAACAACTTGTTGTTTGAGGTTTTACTTGACAACAATTGACTGATATAGGTATTAGTCGACTGGTCCGAGTCGACTGCTAGTTGATCGGTGTCAACTAGGGTTTTGTCAACAAATGATCGCCAAGGGGGGCCGATCATTATAAGTGGATGCAGTACGTAAAACATTTTGAGTCGACTGATTGCTTAGAGTAATCGACTGATGACTCGATCAGTCGACTGCTAGTGTGATCAGTTGACTGCCCAATGTGTCATTGGGCTATAACGATCATAAATCAAGCGTGGTTAGAAGCCGTTGGAACGACATCAATCGACTGATGACATGCAACAGTCGACTGTTGCATGCCCAATGGGAAGAAACCCCTCTTCTCTATAAAAAGAGGGGCTAGGGGCCTTGGGACAACTAATGCTTTAACTCCTAAACTTGTGTTAAGCCTCCCCACGGTTTCTAATTGATTCTTCTCCTCTCCTCTTCTATTTTCATCTCTATCGAAGATTGGGTCATCTTGATGGAAGGATTCAAATATCCAAGAGGGTCAAAGGGAGGATTCCTTAAGATGAAGAAGTGGACCGAGGAAAAACTCCAAGAATTCGAGAAAAATAAGAAGGTAATAAAATTCTTGGTTGATCTAATTCCTAATAATATTCATGTGTAGTTTAGGTGAGTACATGGATGTCAAGGAGCTATGGAGCAAGTTGGCAAAATTCCATGAAGGGTCCACACCGGTCCAAGAAGATAAGGAAGAGGAGGAGTGCTCATCCTCCCAAGCTCAAGAAGAAGAGAGCACATCATCTTCATCGCAAGAGCTTAAGGATTCGGAGATTAATAGGGGATCAATATCCGAATCGGAAGGGGTGGAAGAGGTAGAAGAAGCCTCCACCTCTAGGATTGAGCGGGAGGAGATTAGGCCATCATCAATGCCAGAGCAACAAGAGGAAGCCTCTACCTTTAAGAGCCATGAAGAATCCGATCAAAATTTCACTACCACCCTAGGTAACTCAAGCAATTTAGATAAAAATAAGGATCACATAATTTACTTTGAGTGTAGGGAATATGGGCACTATAAGAGCAAGTGCCCTAAGATGGTCAAGAAGGCTCAACCGACGCCAAAGGTTAAGGATGTCGATGTCCTCACTAGGAAAAGCAAGGAGCATGTGGTGTGCTTCAAATGCCAACAACGGAGACACTACCGAAGTCAATGCCCTAGGAGGAGGAAGAAGACCCAAGAAAGAGCATCACATGTAGGGGGAGCTTTAAAAGCAAACCCTAAGGTATATTTTAATAATGCACCTTCGAATTTTAATGCTAAAAAGTATGCTAGGGATAATTTTAATTCACTTGCTATTCATCATGATACAAAGCATGCTAAAAACAAATATTTTTGTTTAGGTGCTAAGAGTGATAATTTTAGAACTAAGGAGAAATTTGGGACTAATAACCCTAGAAAAATCCTACCTAGGGAAACTATTAGGAAGGTAGAGGAGCATTTAGGCATTAACCCTAAGAAGGCTAGGCATATGCCTAAAATGAAGAACCACGCCCAAAGACTAAATGAAAATTCAAAGATTGAGCAATTAGAGTTGGAAAATCAAGTCTTGAGGTCAAGACTTGAGAAATTAGAAAAGACCCTTAGGAAAATGCAAAATCAAATGCAAGGGTCAAATTGTCAAGATTTAGGATCTAGGAGTCAAAATCTAAGATCTAGGAAGCAAGGTCCACCCAAGGGCAAGAAAGGTTTGGGTCACAAACCTAAGCCTAAAGAGACATGCCACAATGTTCCATTCGATTATGGAACACAACCTACGTCTAAGAAAACCAAGGTTACTAGGGAGGTCATCCCTAAGGTTAACCAAACACTACAACAAATTTGACTTTTCGCATGTGCAATTATTCTATCCGTAGCGCGCATCGCATGCTGCACAACGCAAACACTACAACAAATTTGACTTTTCACAGTGTGCAATTATTCTATCCGTAGCGCGCATCGCATACTGCACAACGCTAAGCTGTTGAAAGTCATAAGGCATTCGCAACGTGTGCTCGCGTGCTGCGGTTAAGTGCATTCGCAGCGTGTGGTCGCGCGCTACAATTAAGTGCAATTACATTGTGCAATCGCATGCTGCAGTTAAGTGCATTCGTAGTGCACAATTGCACACTGTGGTTAAGTGCATTCGCAGCGCGCAATCGCACGTTGCATTTAATTTCATTCACAGCGTGCGATCGTGAGCTGTGGTTAAGTGCATTTGCAGCGCACGATGTCACGCTGCGATTAAGTGCATTCGCAGTGCACAATCGTATGTTGTGGTTAAGTGCATTCACAGCGCGCGAATGCGAGCTGCGGTTAAGTGCATTCGCAATGTTGCAATATCAAAACTCAAATAATTATGATCCAACCCACAAATACTATACAATTATAATATCACATATCAATACTATATATATTTTTAACATCACATACACACGATTATAAAATCAAAACTAAAACAATTATAATACCATAAATAATCATCAACACCACACTTAAATAGCTAGTGTGCTAATTATTCACTTAGTCACAGAAAATAATTCAAACCAATAACATAAATTCACTTACATAATTTCTTTCCCACAATATAATTATTCACTTAGTCACTTATTCACATAAAACAATTCAACAAGTAACATAAAATCTATATCAGTCACACAAAACTATACACTTAGATAACCAAGTGATTGTGCTTCCTATTGCATCCTCAAGAAAATACATTTTGTCATTTGGTCGAATTAGATCCACCTTCTCCAGAAAAACTCGATCCAAACTTTCCAACAAGATCTATCAAGAGGAATGTGATGCACTTTTACTTTTGGATATGTGGATGCAATTCGACCTTCTGCAAAGAATCTCATCAATGCACTAATGAAAATTTTACATTTAGTATTAACACTGATATCTCCACAATTCACGTTCTTCAAATTTCACTGTATATCAATAAAAAATTATTAATGTTCCCAAGTATATTTTTATAACAAAACATGCTATTAGTAATAAGTGAAAGTAAAACATATAAACAATTCACATTCTTCAATTTTTGGTCTGGTAATTTGATATTGCATGAGTACAAAAGGGATACGGTCAAAAATATTTAGTAGTTCAAATGTGAAGGTCAATTGACAATTTGTCTCTTTGCTGAAATATTGAAAGCAAAAAGAAGCTAATAATATAACAAATAATGAAACTTATCTTAATGACCTAAAAGCATTAGAAATAAAAAAATCTATCATGTAAAAGAAACTGTTAGGGCAATCTCTTGCCATAATATGGTTTTGATGGTGTGACAAAGGGTTTAAGTTAGGGTGTTATTATGGGTTGATATGTGTGTTGGAGTCTTACAGGACTTAGTAATTCGCACATGGAGTCTTGGCGGGTTCACCACTCACTACCTCGTGCTTGAGTCGGAGAAGGAGCATTGCAGAGCCGTGCGCTTGATGCTGCCGAGGGACCGCTGGACGAGATGACTTGAAGCGAAGCCAAGGAAGCAGACTTTGGAGGCAAGAGACGTGAAGGAGCATTGCAGAGCCGTGTGCCTGATGCTGCCGAGGGACATGGCCGCGAATGAAGAGAGCTTCGGCGAGGGACTTCGAGTGAGATGAGAGAATGAGTGAATTGTAAGTAGCTCATTAGGTGAACTTGGCCGAATGGCTAAGTGTCGGATGAGTTTTCCCGACATCAGTCGACTGCCATGGAATGGCAGTCGACTGCTTTAAGTCGAATGGGTTCGACTGGAATACGACTGTTTTGTTTTGGGCTAGCAATGATCGCCATATGTGGGCAATGATCATTGACATCACCGATCCAAGGCGTGAATGACCGATCAAGAGGGTTTGGCCACGTAGAACCACTCGTAGCGACCGGGCAATGAGTACGGAGGCGGCGATGATCGATTGATGGGATCCATCACCGATCGCCCCAAGTTCTCGCTGGACTACAACGGCCGGAATCGACGTGTTCGAGGTCGTTGTAGTGGCAGCGAATGATCGCCAAGGGCAATGAATCGTGGTGGCCAACGGGAAGAAATCAGCCCTCTCTATAAAAAGAGAGGGTGTGAGCCTTTGAGAGGCTAATGCTTATGCTCTAAGTGATCTTCCTAGTGCCCCACAAGCTTTAAACTCTTCTTACTTGTCTTTACTTCAATCTTATTGTAAGAAGAGTGATCTTGGTTGTAAAGGTTACCTCCACCTAGCTTTGTGTAAAGGAGAGACCAATAGTGATTGTCTTTGGAGGAGTGATTCACCTTGGATGAATCAGACCGTGGATTAGTGGCGTAGTCGTGAACCACGTTACATATTGTGTTAGCATTGTTCATCTCTTTGGTTTTAGTATTTCTATTTATATTTGCTTGTCTTGTTGTTTCCGTTGTGCTAATTAGTTTTGTAGACGAGCAAATTATTTCATCCAACGACAAAGGGCTATTCACCCCCCTCTAGCCGACCGATCGATCCCCTACAAGTGGTATCAGAGCCAAGTCGCTTGTCGAGGACTAACCACCGCAACAAGCACTTCATCAAAAGATGGCCGTCTCCAACATTCATCCGCCGAAGTTCGAAGGGGAATTCACTTGGTGGAAGAAGCGAATGGAGGTATTTTTCGAAACGGATTTTGATATTATGATTACAATGGAATACGGTTTCGTTTTTCCTAGGGATGAAGAGGGAAAGCCAATAGAGAAGTCAAGGTGGACCAAGAGGCAAAGAGAGGAGCACCTTGCAAACTCAAAAGCGAAGCACCATCTCTACAATGTGCTTCCTCAACAAGAAATAAATAGAATTGGAGAATGCCTAAGTGCAAAGGAGATGTGGGAGAAGCTAGTAGAGCTTCATGAAGGTACCTCGGAGGCTAAACTTGCAAGAAGAGACCTCCTCCGCTCCCAACTATCCAACATTAAATTAGAAAAGGGAGAAAAGATAACTTCATTGCATTCTAGGTTTAAAGAGATTTTAATTGGGCTAACAAGTGTAGGTGAAAAGCTCTCCAACCGAGATATGGTAATGAAGGCCATAGAGGCTTTTCCCCGATCATCCAAGTGGAGTTCAATGGTGGACTCATTCTATATTTCAAAGAATCTAGAGGTAAGTACTCTAAATGAATTTTTCTCCACTATGGAATTGCATGAGTCTAGGCTTGAAGGAATACAAGAAGAGCCAAGAATCCAACCTTCAAGAGGAGTAGCATTTTTGGCAAACAAGGGGAAGAAGAAGATAGAGATCCCCTCCTCCTCCGATGATGAAGCTTCCTCCTCCTCCTCCATGGATAGCACGGAAGAATCTTATATGGTAAAGAGGGTAAGACGTGCATTAAAAGGTTTTAGATTTAACAAATCAAATGATAGGAGTAGAAGATCAAGGGGGAAGATCATTTGTTACAATTGCCAAGGAGAGGGACACATAAGGGATAATTTTCCCCTCTTGAACAAAAGCAAGGAAGAGAAGAAAAAGAAGGAAGAAAAGAAGAAGAAAAAGGGGAGCAAGAAGAAAAAGGAAGAGGAGAAGAAGGCAAAGAAAAAGGGGAAGGCCAAGACATTCAAAGCAAAGACATGGGATGACCCTTCCTCCTCCTCTTCATCATCATCTTAGGAAGAAAATGCATTTGTCACCAACTTAGCATTGATGGCATTTGATGACTTGGATTGCTTCTCCACCGAAAATGAAGAATCAAGTTCAAGTGGAGGGAGCTCAAGTGAAGGGGGAGCCTCCTCTACATCCTCATCCGAAGAAGAAGAAGAGGACATAGAAACTATGGTAACTAATCTTTCACCTAGTAAAATAGTTTCCATGATTTCTAGCCTCACTAAGGACCTATTTAGAGCAAAGAAAAAGAATAAGTGCATGCTAGATCAAATTAAGGACTTAGAACAAAAATTAGAAAAAGCATGCTTAAATGATGATATTTCTTCTAGTCATGATAATGATGATGCATGTTCACATGATAACTATGTGCCTTTGGATGTTAATGATGCATGCATAGAAGAAAATAGGGCTTTAAGGGAAAAGGTAGACTTTTTGACAAAAGCCCTAGAAAAGTTCACAATTGGCTCAAATACATTGAACATGATAATTGGGAGCCAAAGAGCAAGTTTTAACAAAAAAAGGCCTAGGATATAAAGAAAAGAAAAATGAAAAGGCCTATAAATGTTTAATTGCTAGGGGACAAGATAAGAAGAAGGTAATAGCTAGAAAATGGATTCCTAAGGAATTTCTAGTGAACCCCATAGGCAAGAATTTCTATTGGGTTCCAAAATCCATCCTTAAGGGTTAGGAAAACCCTAGGATAGTCAACCATATGCAATTGACCTATATCATATTTTTGGTTGACTTAGGATGGCGGGACAATATTTTTGAAATAGTGTTAGGTGATGATAACGTGCCTATAAATAGATATTAATGCTTTAATCATGATAATTAATGAAATTGTCATGTAGGTTTGCAATCATGATCTATCATCTTGATTTTTGGCACATAGTCATAGGCATTAAGGTTTAAATCATGCTTTGGGTGATACCTTGCTTATTATCATGATATAATACCTAATGCATGATTATTATTTGATGAATACATGTGTTTCATGATCATAATGTGAAATTAATTCATACATATCTTTATGATCATGTGGGATAGTAGTTTGATACTTAACCTTGATAGAAATGCATGAAATTAATGGTTAAGTATATACAAATACCTTTAGGATGCATCTCACATTCACTATAGGCTACTTTGATTAAAAAAAAAACTTAGCAAGGGTGAGATGTTAGGATGATACAAATGTCCACTAGTGTCTATGACATTTAGATGGTCATTTAAAGTATCAAAATAACAATAATAGACCAATCATGGGGAAGGCTTATGTTTAATTCATAGACATATTGCCCAAAGATCATGGTTGGATATTTCATATGTTTTCAAAACAATTTCTTACTTTAAAATCTGTGTATTCATGTTTTGAAACAATTCAAGCCAAAACTAGGTGTTAAAATGGATACTAACATGATCAAAAACCTAGTGGGTTTTAAAGCTTTTGGATTTTTGGCAAATACATAAAAATACAATGAATTTTCACGAAAAATTATTTTTCATTGATAGATATACTTAAAATAAATATGTTCCCCAAATTTCATGATTTTTCAAATTTTATAGAATTTTTTATGCATTTCTAAAATTCACCCCGGAAATCAGAATTCCTGAAATCCTTGTGTCAGTCGACTGGTAGTCTGAACCAGTCGACTGGTAGCCTGATAACATGCCCTGTAATTTCTGTTATCCAAGTTTTAGGCATGTGTTGGTTTAGGTATTTCTCTAGAATTGATGCCATGCGGTATAAACCTTGTTTAAGTTTTTTTGATGGTGTCAAAGGGGGAGAAATGTTAAGTTTAAGTAAGGGGGAATATATGTAGGGGGAGTTTCATGTATTAAGGGGGAGAGTTGCTAATCATGTTATTCACATTCTTTCCTTTCTTAAATAGTTTATCAAATATTTTTACCTAACTTAAACGGATTGCCACACATCAAAAAGGGGGAGATTGTTAGGGCAATCTCTTGCCGTAATATGGTTTTGATGGTGTGGTAAAGGGTTTAAGTTAGGGTGTTATTATGGTTTGATATGTGCGTTGGAGTCTTGCAGGACTTAGTAATTCGTACATGGAGTCTTGGCGGGTTCACCACTCACTACCTCGTGCTTGAGTCATTGAAGGAGCATTGCAGAGTCGTGCGCTTGATGCTGCCGAGGGACCGCCGGACGAGATGACTTGAAGTGAAGCCAAGGAAGCAGACTTCGGAGGCAAGAGACGCGAAGGAGCATTGCAGAGCCGTGCGCCTGATGTTGCCGAGGACGTGGCCACGAACGAAGAGAGCTTCGGCGAGGGACTTCGAGTGAGATGAGAGAATGAGTGAATTGTAAGTAGCTCATTAGGTGAACTTGGCCGAATGGCTAAGTGTCGGATGAGTTTTCTCGACATCACCGACCATGGAATGGCAATGATCGCTCGAGTCCGAATGGGTTGACCGTATACGACTATTTTGTTTTAGGCTAGATGTCGACTACCATATATGGCAAATCACCGATCGAGTCGACCGATCAAGAGGAGCAATACGTAACCGAACTCGTAGGAGATTGGGTAGTCGACTACGAGATAGAATGATCGTGATGGGATCCATCAGTCGACTGCCAAGTGTTCCATTGGACTAAAATGGTCGGAATCTGACGTGTTCAGAGGTCGTTGTAGTGGCGGCAGTCGACTGCCAAGGGCAGCAGTCGACTGGTGGCGGCCAACGGGAAGAAATCATCCCTCTCTATAAAAAGAGAGGGTGTGAGCCTTTAAGAGGCTAATGTTTATGCTCTAAGTGATCTTCCTAGTGCCCCACAAGCTTTAAACTCTTCTTACTTGTCTTTACTTCAATCTTATTGTAAGAAGAGTGATCTTGGTTGTAAAGGTTACCTCCACATAGCTTTGTGCAAAGGAGAGACGAATAGTGATTGGCTTTGGAGGAGTGATTCACCTTGGACGAATCGGACCGTGGATTAGCGGCGTAGTCGTGAACCACGTTACATATTGTGTTAGCATTGTTCATCTCTTTGGTTTTAGTATTTCTATTTATATTTGCTTGTCTTGTTGTTTCCGTTGCGCTAATTAGTTTTGTAGACGAGCAAATTACTTCATCCAACGACAAAGGGCTATTCACCCCCCTCTAGCCGGCCGTTCGATCCCCTACAGAAACCACAATATTCCTCATGTCAATATGATTATCTGAGTTGCAATATTGCCATTCTTTTTTGCACCATTAACATCACTACTGCCACTAAAATAATTCCTAATATTGTCATCAATGCCACCACTAGCAACCTAATTTTTCAAACAAATTTTGTCAAATAATATTATCATAATATAATTTTACTAACAAGAACATAAAAATCAAATTATTTAAGACAAAATGCATTTTTTTTAATTTCTAACCTGTTCTTGTTCATTTGTTGTCTCATATTTTGAAAAAAAAAAACATGAGCCTCATTTCTTGCATTTCTTGTTAAAGATTATTCACTATACTTTCAAGGCATTTGACGATTCTATTTTGTTGCACAGAAACTCCAACCTTTGATAGTATAACTCCAAAGCCCATTCCTCATACTCTACCTGGAGATTCCTTGCCAAATACAAGGCTCATTGCATCATCAGCAATGTTAATTGTGTTTAAAGATTCAGGTGGACATTCTTCTATTCCTTTCTACAAATATCAAGATAGAACTTTTGTAAAATAACACTTTTATATTACTAGTGATGTCATTGGTATGAACACTTTGAGAAATAATAACAAGAAATAATCTTATTATTATTTTATCTCTAACAACCTGACTAATAGGTTGTCCATTTTAGGAAAAGGAAAGATAGATCTCAGTTGTGAAACAAAAACTAAAACAAAAATGGCATTATAACTAACAACCAATGCAAAAATCCAATAATGATTGCATACCAGAATATGAGTTGTTGCTCGGTGATGAGTTAATGCTGCAATTCTAAAAATAGACAAAGATCTAACAAATAAAAAAAGGAGCATACGGTGTGAATTCCCAAAAGTAAAATAAAGAAGAAAAAACCTAATCAGAACTGGAAATGTGGAGAGAATAAGAGATAATATCAGATAAGGCCAAAAAAAAGTAAGAAACACTAAATTCTAGATTTAGAGAGATCCTAGCTAACCTTGCCTTTTGTGACAGAGTCATTCATGTTGATCGCAGGGAAGAGCAAGGCGTCGCTGGCCTGCATCAGATACAACCGCTTAACACCAGTGGTCGTTTCCTCTGATACACTGACTAGCCGCTCATTCATCTTGTGATACTTCTTGGGATTGACCTTGAGCCCATCGCGGATAATACCAAAGACGATCCGAACTCGGCGTTTCCGGTGGAGGCAGGATCTGGAAACTTGTCGCTCTTCTCGTACTCTTCCTCGGCCATGACCCCTTCATGGATGAGGAGCGTCGCATCACCGCCATCGTCAACTATGAGATCAGGGCCGCCTCCGGCGCCCTAGTCAAGTGCGCTCTGTCATGCCCCGAGAGTATGCCGAGCCGAAAATAATCGAACAACATCTTCCCTGTATGTGATACAATTCCCTGATATACATAAAACCTTTCGGTCACAATCACATAACAAATATATGGACATAATCCATAAAACACAGCGGAAGATACTGACAAATAATAAAGATATAAACAACTCAACTATGCACTCCGGAGTGGCTTTGATACAACAAGAACCATAATAGAAATCACATCAAAAACCAAATACATACAACACATCCGTATACCATAAATACGGAAACGATACAGGGTAAAATCCCAAAATATCAATCCACAAGAATACAACGATATGAAAATAATATCCAACCATTCGGTGTGAGATGGGATCAGCTGGCGGAGCTCTGAACATCCAAGGAATCTTCTACCTGTTACCTGGGCGACAGGAAACCCAGGGTCTGGGGTGGTGAGTATAAACTTAGCGGTAATATATAGAAAGTGCATGAACAACATATAGGGATATAGAGATCTACAAGTATACATGTGAAGATCTATAGGTATACAGAAATGTCCAATAGATATACAATCATAACTGTGGTGACAACTAACCACCAGAATAGTCATACTCAATGCATATACCAAACTGATCAACTGAACATGAAGTAATGTACTAACGTACCTGACGGTCTGCACCACCATAAGCTATATCATCTTGAACAGGTATATAATAACATAATCCATATGATGTACAAGGTCAATCCCATACCTGACCAACACTCAGACATATGAACAGTATATAATAACATCCCGGTCCATACCACACTATGACATGATGTTAATCAAATGCATACAATAGTCTGGACCAACACATATATCATGCTCAACAGACAGCAGTATATAATATGCAAATGGCATGTATCATGATGTACAAACATATGCAACAATCATAGCTCAATCAAATGCAACATCTCACAGGCATATGTAAAACATATATCAGCAATGCATATGCATGACCATGTCTACGGATCCATCCAACCACGACCCCAGTATGGCCTGGGTGGCACGACATGACAACTATCCCGACTTCAGCCGCCACCACTCTCAAGTGGCCGAGTTGGGTAGTATGAAATAGTAGCTAGCCGCCATAGAGCTATATGCTACTCACACGGGGGTCCCTACTACTAGCCGCTTCGTCCCTACACATGAGTAGACGAGCACCAAACCCAGGACAATTGCACATCACACGACCATCGTCTATAGTGGGTGAGTGGGCTAACTACCACTCCACACAGTGGCTAAATGCGCATCTCCAGCTACCACCATCCATAGTGACCGAGAATGGTATGCACAACAATGCTATGCACTCAACCCTGCTACCACTACCCCGAGTGGCCGGGGAGGCAGGATGACTAGCGATCCTCTCAACCACAAGGGAGACTTAATCACCAGCATGTATGCAATGTAATGATGCATAACTCCATACATGTATCCTCGCAACACTCCCTATCCCACGGGGAGTCCTAGTAAACCAAAAATCAACTATGCAAGGACTACTAATCTACAAGACTCTCTCTCTCTCTATCACACAGAGAGTCATACACATCTGATAGTCAACCACGCTAAGACCTCCAGTCCATAGCGAGATACTGTCGACCATCCATATAACCATACGCAGTCACACGATACATAATGGATATATAATCACGCTAGGACCTCTAGTCCTTAGCCACATACTGACAACCACACACTTATCTATGCACAGACAACAAGATCCACCATAGATGCACAACTAATAAGTGTACGATACAACAATCGACTTCATAATCTGATCCATCACCTAACCCTAGTGAGGTGACCTGGTAACCCAATCTGAGTTCACAATGGTAACCCTAATCACAAGTACTTAACTAAACATCTATCAGCTAGCACACCATAGGGTTTGTAATTCATATCCATGATAGATAATCAATGAAGTAACAGCAATATATCTCAAAGGTCAAAGACAGTACAAGCATATGATTAATTAAGAGTGGATTTAAGATCAAAGGTATCATCATAAGTCCAATTTCATGCACCGGAATAAGTCAAAACTACCTGACCAGGGTAGATATTACCCACCTGATATGAAGCACGTGTCGATAATCCTCATGGTCGTGGACCTGCTTCGTATCCCAAACCTGAACATAATAGAAAACTACGATTAAGTACAAGCACCAGACAAATATACAAACTAAACACTACTTCGTTTCTATGTTCATATTCTTTCCTTGTCTACGAGTTAGAAACCCCAACTATCTCAATCTGATACACCATAACCCAACTCATAATAGATCACCAACATCCACAAAATCAACCGCAACATAATTAAAAGCCTAAACAACATCTAAATCAACCTGCATATTCACAAATCAAACCTTACCATCCAAATCACCACAGCCAAACAACCCAGCTGCCCCAGGAACAATCATAACACAATTACCATAAATTAGATAGGTAAACCATAAGCAACTTCTCCTTCCACCCACAGTTGACACAACAACCACTCAACAACCAAATCGATCAACAATCCAAACACCATCATTCACAGCACACCGAAACACTAACCATGATCTCACAACATAACAATATTGTTGGATCGATGTGGTTCGCTAGAGGGGGGGGGGGGTGAATAGCGAAACAAAACTTTTACGAAATCGTTCTTTGAAAGTCGAATAGATAATTTGCAGTGGAAATAAAAACAATAAATAAAAGAGACAATTCTTTTTACTTGGTTCGTAGCCTTCAGCTACTACTCCAAGGCCCTAGTGGTCCTTGACCACGCACGGAGGGCAAAATACTAAACAAACTCCTCCTCGTTGGAGGTAGGAGTTAATCGATACAAGAACAAAAACTTGAGGTAGAGGGACACTCCCCCTCTCCTCGTTATGAAAGAAAAAGAGCTTCGAAAAAGTAAATGAACAACGAATATAAATCTAAAACCGATGTACAAAAACTAAAAGAAAATTAAACCTAGCGTCGGAGAAGAAGAACTTCATTGTCGGAGAGTTGTAGCTTTGCGAAGGCTCTTGGAAGCTTAGAATTGATGAATAAACCCTAGGATTGGCCCTCCTTTTATAGCCTTTGAGCCCCTTTTCGAGAGGAACCCTAGCCAATCACAATTGAGCACCAATCTCCTTGAAATGGGGTGATAAGCCTTGACTCCTCGAATCTGATCATTGACCATCACGATCGATGATGGCCATCATCACGATCGGTGATGGCGATCATCGGTCGATCGCGACCTCCGTGATCGAAGCTTAAAGAAAACATTATTTCAACGACCTTCAACCGTCCGATCTCGACCTAGACCATCGATGGGATGTCTTTGGTTGGATCTACGCTTAAGACCATCCCCGTAAGGAGGATACGACCTCACTTACGCTCGCACACACGAGCTTACCTCGATACTTACCATGTCGCTTTTGCTTCCGGCCTTCCACTCGATTCCTTCGGCTCCCTCCGAAGTCACTCGAGTGTCGCCCGACCACCGCGGCTTCCTCCGGGTGTCGCTAGCCTTCAGCTCCAGCTTTATCACTTTTCTGCACACTCGATTCAGCTCGTGAGATAACGATATATCCTTGACTTTGCGTCTTTTGCCATAATCAAAATATAGGTTCGACTTAGGTGCCCCTGCACCAACAAATATCTCAAACAGAATTGCAATTATAGATCATACAGGAAGAAGGGAAATCAAACTTACCGAACTCGAAATCTCCACCGGCAGCCCCCCTTCCTTGTCCCCTGTTTACCGATAAAAATCGGAGCTCCGATCACTGCCATACCACAGATCCAAGCTCAACAAACCACCCGCAACTAGATCACAGCTCACATATCAACATAGGAAAGAGATCGACACTTACCTAGCTCCGGCGACAAGCAATAGCCAGCTCCTCACTCTCGGCAGCTAATTTCCCCCAGCATTCCCAGTTTCCCAATCCAAGCCTCCACCCGATTCCAGCTGCTCTGCGCCTCTCTCGTTGGCCGGATCTCCCACCGTCGACAACAAAGCGCTTCAGAAGGGAAGGGAGACAGCGATCGTGAGGAGGAAGAAAGAGCAGCGACACAGAGAAGAACAGAACGGAGAAATCACGAGTGGAAATGGATTGATCAGTTCGTTCGGTGGCTTTTAAAATTCGTTCGGCCAACCGATTCAAGCAAACCCAAACCCGGTTCAAGCCCAAGCTAAAATCAAATCTAATTAAACCCTAACTTTGATTAAATCAAATAGCCACTTAAAGAATTAATCCCTATCCTTAATTAATTTTTTTTCCGTATCTTACATTCTCCCCCACTAATAAAAATTTGGTCCCTAAATTTCTAACTCATGTACGAGTACGAGATGTAACAACAACCATCTCAAGTATCTAAGTGGGGGAACTGATAGTCTCTAAAATCTATCATGGATACTCTCAACAGACCCTTTGAAAGTCTGAATACCACCTTCCTATGGACCATCTATCAAAAAGTAAATAATCGTACCATAGTGGAGCTCTATACCCATGACCTGTTGGAGACTTTGCTAGAATCGTAAGATCAATCACGAATCACTATCGAAAATGATACTCACGGATATTCCATGGATATAATTTCGTCAAGCGATCTAACGAAGTCCATCTTACGGCTTGGAAGAAAATGAGCGGACCTAACTAATCGATCATCGATTACCCAAATCATGTCAAATCCTTTCCGAATTCTAGATAATCTCCCTGTTGGGAATCGATTGGCCGGCTAGAGGGGGTGAATAGCCCTCGTTCGTTGGATGTCGTATTTTGCTCATCTACGAAAATGTTAGCGCAAGCAGAAGCAATAAACTAAGACAAGCAAATAGAAATAAAACAAAGACAATACAAACACGGAGATGTAACGTGGTTCACGGCTACGCCGCTAATCCACGGTCCGATTCGTCCACGGTGAATCACTCCGCAATCTATCCACTAGATCTCTCCTTTGCACAAAGCTAGGTGGAGGTAACCTCTTTACAACAACACTCCTCTTACAAATATAATGAAAATAAGCTTGGGTAAGAGGATGGAAAGCTTTAGGGAACTTTGGGAGAGTGTTAGAGTATAAGCATTAGCCTTCCAAAGCCTTACCCCCTTCCTTTTTATAGAGGAAGAGGGTTTCTTCTCGTTGACACAGGATCAATCGACTGATGGCACCCATCAGTCGACTGGTGATGTAGCCGTTGCCCAATAACGGCCGCTTTCCACGTTGGATACCATCCAATCGATCGCATCACCGATGATGTCCTCGAGTCCTCAACGAGGTCGACCGTGCATGCTGACATCGATCATTGCCGTCCTTGGCGATCAGCACCGATCAAGCCATCGATCATTACGCCCATCGCCGATCGGTGATCAACTCGACCACATTAGACCGGTCGATCGAACCGCCGACTCGAAGCGATCATTGCCATGACATGGCCGATCGACGGCAATGATCGTGCCGAAACCATCCGACACTTGGCCAAATGGCCAAGTTTCACCTAAGAGCTACCCTTCCCGGGTTACAATCGCTCACTCTCATCCCTCGGAGTCCCTCGCCTTCGAAGTTCTCTTCATTCGTGGCCACGTCCCTCGGCAGCATCAGGCGCACGACTCTGCAATGCTCCTTCGCGTCTCTTGCCTCGAAGTCTACTTCCTCCGGCTTCACTCCAAGCTCCTCGTCCGGCGGTCCCTCGGATGCTCCAAGCGCACGACTTCCGCAAAGCTATCCTTCACCGACTCAAGGCACGAGTCATGAGATGTGAAACTCGCCATGGCTCCATGTGCGAATTACTAAGTCCTGCACGACTTCAACGCACATATCAAATCAACATATCAAACTAACTTAAACCCTTTGCTATACCATCAAAACCATATTATGGCAAGAGATTGCCCTAACAATCTCCCCATTTTTGATGTGTGGCAATCCGTTTAAGTTAGGTAAAAGCATTTGATATAAATTCTAAGGTAAAGAAAGCATGTAAACATTAACATGATATAGCAACATGCAACTCCCCCTTAATCCATGAAACTCTCTATGTAAATTTCTACCTATCATAGATTTCTCCCCTTTTATAATTAACTTAAACATAATATTTTCTCCCCCTTTGACACCATCACAAAGATTATCACTAAGTTAAAAACACATGGCATCAAGTCTAATAGAAAGAAAATACCACAAGTTGATTTAAAATCGAATTTTTCTTACTGATATTCGAATGCCATCACGATCTTCGTTCGGATACGATCGCACGTGAATTCGGGATTTTCTGATTTCTGGGTTGAATTTCAGAAATATATTAAAAATTCCAGAAAATTCAAAAAATCACAAAATTTGGGGAACACATTTCTTTTAAGTATATCTATCAGTGAAAAATATGTTTCCATGAAAGATTATTATATTTTCGCATGTTTGCCAAAAATTCAAAAGCTTTAAAAACTACTAGGTTTTTGATCATAAGAGTATCCATTTTAACACCTAGTCTTGTATCCAATTGTTTCAAAATATGAATACATATATTTTACAGTAAGAAATTGTTTTGAAAACATATGAAATATCCAACCATGATCTTTGGGCAATATGTCTATGAATTAAACATAAGCCTTCCCCATGATTGGTCTATTATTGCTATTTCGATACTTTAAATGACCATCTAAATGCCATAGGCATTAGTGGACATTTGTATCATCCTAACATCTCACTCATGCTAAGTTTTCAATCAAGGTAGCCTATGGTGAGTGTGAGATGCATCCTAGGGGGTATTTGTATATACTTAACCAATATATTCATGCAATTCTATCATGATTAAGTATCAACCTAATAACCCTCATGATCATAAAGACATATATGAATGAATTCTACATTATGATCATGAAACTCATGTATTCATCAAATAATAGTCATGCATTAGGTATTATATGATGATAATAGACAAAGTATTACCTAAAGCATGATTCAAACCTATTTCTCATGATAACATGCCAAATTTCAAAAACATAAATCATGATTGCAAATATACATAGGAATTACATCAATCATCATGATTTAAGCATTATTATCTATTTATGGGTACGTTATCATCACCCAACACTATCTAAAAAATGGTGTCCCGTCATCCTAAGTCAACCAAAATATTGATATAGGTTAGGTCCATGTGGTTGACTACCCTAGGGTTATTCTAACCCTTAAGGATGGATTTTGGAACCCAAAATAAGTTCTTGCCTATTGGGTTCACTAGGTATTCCTTGGGGATCCATTTCCTAGCTATTACTTTCTTTTTATCTTGTCCCCTAGCTATTAGGCATTTGTAGGCCTTTTCATTTTTCTTTTCCTTATATCCTAGGCCTTTTTTGTTAAAACTTGCCCTTTGGCTCCCTATGATCATATTTAATGTGTTGGAGCCAATTGTGAATTTCTCTAGGGCTTTGGTTAAATAATCTACCTTTTCCCTTAATGCCCTATTTTCCTCTATGCATGCATCATTAACATCCAAAGGCATATAGTCATGTGAGCATGCATCATCATGGCAAGAAGAAACATTATCATTTAAGCATGCTTTTTCTAGTTTTTGTTCTAAATCCTTAATTTGATTAAGCATGCTTTTATTTTTCTTTTTCATTCCAAATAAGTCCTTAGTTAAACTAGAAATTATGAAAACTATTTTCTTAGGATAGGTATTCGTTACCATAGTTTCCATATCCTCTTCTTCTTCTTCGGATGAGGAGGATGTAGAAGCTCCCCCTTCATTTGAGCTCTCCCCACTTGTGCTTGATTCTTCATTTGAGGTGGAGGAGCAATCCGAGTCATGAAGAGCCATTAGTGCTAGGTTGGAGTAGACGTGCTCTCCTTCTTCGGATGAGGATGAAGAGGCAAGGTCATCCCATGTCTTGGCTTTGAGTGCCATGGCCTTCCCTTTTCCTTTTGCCTTCTTTTCTTCTTCCTTTTTCTTGCTCCCCTTCTTCTTCCTCTTTTCTTCTTTCTTTTTCTTCTCTTCCTTGCTCTTGTTTAGGAGGGGACAATTATCCCTTATATGTCCCTCTCCTTGGCAATTATAGCATATGACCTTCCCCTCCTTCTATTCCTATCATGAGATTTATCAAATCTAAAATTCTTAAATGCACGTCTTACCTTCCTCACCATGTAGGCTTCTTCCGTGCTATCCATGGAGGAGGTAGAGGCTTCATCGGATGAGGAGGAGGGGATCTCTATCTTCTTCTTCCCCTTATTTGCCATCAAAGCTACTCCTCTTGAGGGTTGAATTCTAGGCTCTTCTTGTATTCCTTCTAGCCTAGTTTCATGAAGCTCCATTGTTGAGAAGAATTCCTCCAAGGTACTTACTTCCAAGTTCTTGGAGATGTAAAATGAGTCCACCATGGAGCTCCATTTTGAGGACCGGGGAAAGGCATCTATGGCTTTCATTACCATATCCCGGTTTGATAGCTTCTCACCTACACTCGTTAGCCCAATTAATATTTCTTTAATTCTAGAATGTAGGGAAGTTACCTTTTCTCCCTTTTCAAGCTTAATATTTGATAGTTGGGAGCGGAGGAGATCTCTTCTTGCTAGCTTGGCTTTCGAAGTGCCTTCATGAAGTTCAACCAATCTCTCCCACATCTCTTTGGCGCTAGCACACTCTCCTATCCTATTGACTTCTTGTTGAGGGAGGACATTGTATAGATGGTGCTTGGCCTTTGAATTTGCCAAGTATTCTTCTCTTTGCCTCTTGCTCCACCTAGATTTCTCCAATGGCTCCCCATTTTCGTTCCTAGGCAACTCGAACCCGTTTTCCATTATTAAAAGAATTTCAAAGTCGGTTTCGAAGAATACCTCCATTCTCTTTTTCCACCAAGAGAATTCACCGTCGAACTTCGGTGGATGGATGTTTGAGCCGGCCATTTTGAAAATTGCTTGTTGTGGCGGTTAGTCCTCGACAAGCTTTCCTTGGCTCTGATACCAGTTGTTGGGAATCGATTGGCCGGCTAGAGGGGGGTGAATAGCCCTCGTTCGTTGATGCCGATTTTGCCTGCTCACAAAAATGTTAGCGCAAGCGGAAGCAATAAACTAAGACAAGCAAATAGAAATAAAACAAAGACAATACAAATATGGAGATGTAACGTGGTTCACGGCTACGCTGCTAATCCACGGTCCGATTCGTCCACGGTGAATCACTCCGCAATCTATCCACTAGATCTCTCCTTTGCACAAAGCTAGGTGGAGGTAACCTCTTTACAACAACACTCCTCTTACAAATATAATGAAAATAAGCTTGGGTAAGAGGATGGAAAGCTTTAGGGAACTTTGGGAGAGTGTTAGAGTATAAGCATTAGCCTTCCAAAGCCTTACCCCCTTCCTTTTTATAGAGGAAGAGGGTTTCTTCCCGTTGACACAGGATCAGTCGACTGATGGCACCCATCACCGATCGCGTCAGAGCCGCTGCCCAATAACGGCCGCCACGCTGGATACCATCCAATCCAGATCGCATCACCGATTGGCACCCATCAGTCGACTGATGTCAACCAGTCGAGTCCTCAACGAGGTCGACTCCATTCTGTGCCCGTGCACGCGATGACATCGCCGATCGCCGCCCTCGCGGCCGATCGAAGCACCATCGACCGCCCATGTCCGCCGACCGATCAACTTGATTCACCATTAGACCAGCCGATCGAACCATCGATCAGAGCGCCGATCCGCGACATGACATGACCGGTGCCGGAAAACCATCCGACACTTGGCCAATGGGCAAAGTTTAACCTAAGAGCTACCCTTCCGGGTTTTACATCGCCACTCATCCCTCGAGTCCTCGCCGGTTCTTCTCTTCGCGGCCACGCCCCTCAGCGATCGCGACGACTGCAATGCTCCTTCGCGTCTCTTGCCTCGAAGTCTACTTCCTCCGGCTTCACTCCAAGCTCCTCGTCCGGCGGTCCCTCGGATGCTCCAAGCGCACGACTTCCGCAAAGCTATCCTTCACCGACTCAAGGCACGAGTCATGAGATGTGAAACTCGCCATGGCTCCATGTGCGAATTACTAAGTCCTGCACGACTTCAACGCACATATCAAATCAACATATCAAACTAACTTAAACCCTTTGCCATACCATCAAAACCATATTACAGCAAGAGATTGCCCTAACACTCCCAACACAGTCCATCATACTAAGCTACCACTTCCATCTCGGGACATAACCCTACTGGTCACTAATATTCCACCTTTACGTGTTGGCACACCCAACATCAAACTACGAAATCAACCATGTCCCACATGTCGTTCCACCACTATGAACATCTCACACTCACTATTTTCGGAAACACTCCGAAAACATCACCAATCTTGAATGAAGAGTCTCCTAGAACAACTCTTTCTAAATTGAATGCAACTCTGTAACCGACTATTCCCCTAAAAAATGGAGAATTCCTTTCTCATAAGAGAAACCAATCTACTGTTCCAAAATCCACTCCTGTCACACAGAACTAGAAGTGACTGGGAGACTATAGTGGTCAATCTCCCTTGCTGCATCTGTTCATGCTCCAACAACTTTATAGCAGCTACATAGTAGCTAGCTAAAATCCCATGAGCATTCCTGCTCCATACATCTACAAAACAAGATAATAACTGCTAAATACATGTCATATATATGATGCATCTACGTACAATACTCTTCCATCAACACCGGAAGAATTAACTAACCCCGATGCAAAAGTCAGCCACTGTCTAGGCCCTGAAACCTAGCTTTAAAGCTTCTGACCAAGTGATTCTCAACACCTTCTTGGTCCAACAAATCAGCGGTATAGTATCGCTAGAGCATCCTATCCACATCTATGGTAAATACCAAATCAATCTAGGGAAACATAACTTCCCTTAAGATCGTGAATATATCCATAACTATATCGTCTAAAACAATAACCACCAACTAGTCTAATCGCTGCACGAACGACTAAGTCATTAATAAGTCTAATGACATTATCAACAACTCATAAAATTCATACCAAGTATGAAATGTCGTCTTCTACACATCCACATTCTTTTACTCTAAGAAGACGATATCTCAATCATCACACCGACAATCATAACTGTATGACGTCAAGTCACTACAATATCAACACTCCAATCCTAGATCAACCCTAGGGTATACACAGATGTCCTTTAGCTAATCTAAACAGATCATCTATCCACAATGAAGGATATCATTTCCAACATCTTCCACGTTCCAACATCGATAATCGATGCATAACTTCAAAGGTCCATCTCTCTTTTAACAAAGAGTTCTGGATCTTCTCCAAAAGGAATACTGGAACAGATAAATATCCCATCCAACACCTTCTATAATCGCAACTTACGTTCTTCCAATTCTCACAGTGTTAGCAACACTGTCACCAATAAAATCATCTCCCAGTATGAGGTCTCCAATATCGGAACTATTCCCGAAATCACCCCTAATCGCATATTCCACTTGCCCATACAGTGGCAAACCCGGGAGTTCATCCGAAACTATATCCGAATACTCTCGAATTATATGCACATTCGAGATACATATTATACCATAATTTCAACCATTTAACTATTCATAAGGATATGTCTATAGTAGAGGTATGTATAGCAAAGGCTAAGGGTATCCCTTGTGTTGGATCGATTTGAAACGCTAGAGGGGGGTGAATAGCGTTAAAACTTTCTTTTTGTTCGTTCATTTAAAAACCGAGTAGATAATTAATTTGCAGCGGAAAAGATAAGCAATAAAAAGAGAAGACAAATATTTTACTTGGTTCGTAGCCTTCGGCTACTACTCCAAGGCCCTAGTGGTCCTTGACCACGCACGGAGGGCAAAACACTAAACAAACTCCTCCTCGTTGAAGGTAGGAGTTAATCGATACAAGAAAGAACAAAACTTGAGGTAGAGGGACACTCCCCCTCTCCTCATTTACGATAAAAGCTCCGAAACAAGTAAATAAACAACTGATATAAAGCTAATACCGACGTACAAAAAATAAAGAAAATTAACCCTAGATGTCGGAGAAGAAAGACTTCGTTGTCGGAGAGTTGTAGCTTTGCGGAGGCTTTTGGAAGCTTGGAATTTATGAAGAAACCCTAGGATTAGCCCTCTTTTTATAGCCTTTGAGCCCCTTTTCGAGAGGAACCCTAGTCAATCACAATTGAGCACCAATCTCTTTGAAATGGGGTGATAAGCCTTGACTGGCCGATCATTGACCATCACGATCGATGATCATCCCGACCGATGGCCATCATCACGATCGATGGCAAGATCCAAGTCGACCTTCCTCGAGCATCGATCGACGGCAATGAGTCCTCCAAGCTGGCAGTTGACTGATGCTTGCTGCAAGTCAAAGTTAGCTCAAAGAAAACATTATTTCGACGGCCTTTGATCATCCGATCTTGACCTAGACCATCGATGGGATGTCTTTGGTCGGATCTACCCTTAAGACCATCCCCGTAAGGAGGATACGACCTCACTTACGCTCGAACACACGAGCTTACCTCGATACTTACCATGTCGCTTTTGCTTTCGGCCTTCCACTCGATTCCTTCGGCTCCCTCCGAAGTCATTCGAGTGTCGCCCGACCACCGCAGCTTCCTCTGGGTGTCGCTAGCCTTCATCTCTAGCTATAACAATCTTCTGCACACTCGATTCAGCTCGTGAGTGTTAGTGATATATGAGAGATGTCCTAAGGCAATCGCCTTATGTATGAACCATTTATATGATAAATGAAGATTCACTATTTGAGTATACATGTTTTATGTATTTGATTGGATCTTAAACTCATTTACTGAATGTCCACGATACGATTCACAAAGATGAGAGAATTTGTGATTGGATCACAACTAGTGAGTATCTCTACATGTGTAATTGTGATGTATCTAATTATCCTAGTCGATGAATTGATGGATCCGACACCATCAATCTGTGAGACTAGCACGAGGTATACTCCTTGGTGTATCCAAGCAAATTGATTCTCACCGGCCGAGACATAGTGATGTCCGAGTTAATCGTGGATGCTAGTTATGGTAACTAGTTCATTGGAGTGACCAGCCGTAAGACTTCATATGGTTCTCTGCATATATAGATATGTCAATGAAGTTCTTACTGTGGCTTAAGTGCGATGTTCCTTTGACTTGCGGTATTCAAGTCATCTTGATCATGGAGACTTATGCTTTGACATCTTAAGCAAACATATCCGAGGAGATGTGGACCCGGGATGATTGGGTATAAGTCGAAGTGATCGAAGGTGTTTGAATAGCCTATAAAGGATTCACCACTCCTCATGCAGGAGATGTATACCCATGGCCTCTCGTCGGATTGTTACTAAAGTCTTTGGCCAAAGCATTACATGTTTAGAGTAAGGTACTCTTCGATACATGTGGAGTAACTAGAACTGTAGGACGAGGAAATGATACTTGGGCTAGGTGTGACGAGTCACTTAGTGGGGATCGACACAATAGACCATGTCCCAACCAAGTGGGTATAAGATGAGTGAAGGGAATGGGGCACGATTCATTCGAGCATCAAGGGTTTCGTAAATAGTTCGATCAACCGCTGATCTTTTCTGCTAATTGGGGATCATGATGTACTACTAGGTGCCACTCATGATCGCTCTATAATTAATGGTTAA
Organism: Wurfbainia villosa; assembly: GCA_025175895.1. Lineage (NCBI taxonomy): Eukaryota > Viridiplantae > Streptophyta > Magnoliopsida > Zingiberales > Zingiberaceae > Wurfbainia > Wurfbainia villosa. The sequence continues at coordinate 53,364 of JAKLTH010000100.1, read as the reverse complement.
TTATAGACGGCCAACATAAACCGAGAACCTATTTGGTCACACGACAACGAGTGTAATCCAAAGGATTTAAAACGAGCTTGAGAATGGGATTCTCAGACCGAGAGAAACTATGTTTGGTTGGACCAAACATAAAGCGAGCATGAAATTGTTTCAGTCGCAATGGAAGCGTGGATGGGTCGTGTCTTATGAAGACATAATGGATGGACCAAAATGGTTTGGTTCTAATCCAATGGATGAGAATAAACCAAAGGGTTTGGTTTATTTTAAACGAATGAACCAAAAGTTGGTTCGTTCGCTTTAACTTAAAATAAACCATCATGGTTTGGTTTATTTTAACTTATCTTAATGGAGCGGGTTAACGGGCTTTATGGATATGATCCATTAACCATTAAGAGAATTAGTTCTCTATAAAAGTAGGGCTTAGGGATTGTTAAACCCTAATTTGTGCCGCCCAACCACTTGTGCCGCCACTGTCCAACTTGTTGCCGGCCACTGCTTCAGCCAGCCGACCAAGCTCCTGCCACCCTCCGGTGATCTCCTATAGGTTTGGCATCAAGGTGAGGCTTTTCTCCTTGTTTTGGCCGGCGCTACTCTTCCACCAAAGCTGTCCAGTTTTCTGACAGCTTCCTCCTTCGCCGGAGCGCCGCTTGGACGACGGTTAGTGCCCGACAGCGCTAACATACCGGGATTTGATCTCCGTAATCCTCTGAGGTGGAGGACGGCGATCAACGGATTGACGAATACCTCTCCGGAGAAGCGAAGTTTTGAGAACTCGCTTTTAGGATCCGAATTTGGATTCGGATCGTGATCATCTCTCGATCACGCCGCCTTCAACACGAGGCTAGTAACCCGCATTTAAGACGGCTCGTGACTTAGCGAAGTCATCCCGAGGAGCTCGGCGTGGATACGGATAGAGACGATTCTACGAGGATCGCTCCGCTGATGCCGTTTCGCCACACGCCATAATGGAAGGTATAACGTAGTTTAATTTCCTTTATTGCAAATTTTAATTTACGGTTATGTCTACACTTGTTGTAATAGCATGCGTGTTGTGTGTGTTGTAATAAATAGAGTATTTATTATTTTTATTGCTTCACTGTGCTCATGTTTACGAAAACATGATCGAACACACACACGCCACGTGCCTAAAACCCAACAAAGGGTATCGAGCCCAGTTGTGTTTCACATAATCGTAAAAATGGTTTTATGATAGTCATAATGTATTTCTGGAAATTTTCTAAATTTTGAAATTTAGAAGTATTTATGGAAATTTTTCAATTTTGGAAAGTCTAGAAGTATTTATGGAAATCTTCCACTTTTGAAAGTTAAAGTATTTATGGAATAAAATATTTGATTAGATTCTGGAAATTTATTTCCTAATTTAATCATGATTTGATTTGGGAAATCAAATCTTAAAATATTTAATTTCCATAAGTAGTTTTAAAGATTTAGGAAATTGGTTTCCTAAATAGATTTTCCTTAATCAAATAATTCCATGAATAAAATATGTGATTAGATTTGGAAATTTGTTTCCTAATTTAATTATGATTTGATTTGGAGAATCAAATCTTAAACATATTTTATTTCCATAAATAGTTATGACATATAAGGAAATTATATACATGACATAATTGTATGTCATGTAATTGCATTAGATGCATAACATTATGCCATGCGTGTCGTGACATGTAGATGTATGCCATGTATGCCATGCCATGTAGATAATAGTTATTTGCATGCAAAGAGGATGAGACATAAAACCCTTAATCAATATTAAAGCCTACACCTTCCATTAATATGGTTAGAACCAGAGTTCTGTTTCTTGTTTGGGTTGTTGGACTCTCTCCAAGCCCGGCTCGAACTCGAATATGTTCAAACCATGGAATAGTTTAATACTAATATGGTAAGAGTCAGAGGTCAATCGTTAGCTTTGGTTGTTGGACTCTCTCCAAGCTGGGCTAATTGGTTGAATGCGCTCTAACCATATTAAAACTATGTCCTGATTAATGGGTTGGCTTTAACCTGGAGCATCGACTTGTTGGACTCTCTCCAAGGTCAATGTAAAGGGAGGTGAAGTTGGGTGCTATGCATATGATGCATACTTGTTAATGTGTTAACAACCCGATGTATGTGTGAACATTCAATTAGTTGATAGCACATTGTGATAGTTGCATATACGGGATATGCAATTGGTATAGATGATACCTACCGTCGTAGTTATGAATGGCTTGTTGGACTCTCTCCAAGGTTGTTCATAACTATGATGGATATCATCCCATTCGGAGATGGACCTACAATCTCCCGAAGTGATTTTGGGGTTTTTGAAATTCGAAAAATGAATGGGATTTATAAATGTATATTGATGCATTTTAAAATCATCTTTCTCATATATGCTCGTTTTGTATTTCTAAGTTAATATATTGATCATGATGTGTTTGAATTTGCATTCCATTTTGGATTAAAATAAATTGACTGGGCCGAGCTTCTTGGACTGGCTTAGAAGCTTGAGAATTGTTCTCAAGGTGAAAAGCTTGTGTATGTCCTCGAAGCGCCTCTTCCCGCCCGTCCTAGTGACGATGCAACTTTGGACCAATTGTTGGCCTATCAGAAACATGTGAGTGATTCTGAACAAATGAGTTGCATCATGCTAGCCACGATGGAACCCAAGCTACGAAAGTAGCATGAGCATATGGATGCTCATATCGTAGTCCTTCATCTTTGTGAGTTGGTTGATGAGCAAGTGAGATTCGAAAGGTTCGAAGTCTCAAAGCTCCTCTTCACCTCTGAGATGCAAGGAGGTTCATCTGTGGTACTGCTCAACATGCTGAAGACTGTGGAGCCTTCTGAGAAGCATGAGTAGGGGACGGTGTTGTTAGTTGATTCCTCGAAGAAAGGTTCTAAGAGGGAGTCAAAGGAACAACAGAAGGGGAAGAAGAAAAAGGCTAAAAGGCAGAACCAGCTCAAAAGGGCACTTGCCATCATTATGGCAAGGAGGGTCATTGGCGAAGATATTGCAAGGTTTATCAAGAGTCCGTGAAGAAGGATAAGGCATCGGATGCCCCATCTTCTTCAGAAATCTTCTTTATTGATTGTCATTCTATTTCCTTAGACACTTGGGTATTGGATACTGGGTGTGGCTCACATATATGTAATGACATACATGGGCTAAGGAATAGAAGAAGACTCGTCAAGGGAGAGTCAAATTTACGTGTTGGGAATGGAGCAAAGGTTGTGACTCGCCATCGGAACGTATTTGTTGGAACTCCCTGTAGGACTTGTCTTAGAACTGGACAATTGCTTTTATGGTCCTTCGTTGATAAAGAACATCATTTCTATTTCTTGTTTAAATAGAAATGGGTACCATTTGACTTTTAGTAACAATTGTTGTTACATAACTTTGAATGGAGTTCTTTATGGACCGAACTTTAAGCAATGGTGTTTATACGCTGGACGATTCAAAGGACATTTACACATCGGGCGAGCAACAAGCGTGCTCGAAAGGATAATCAAATAGACTATATGTGGCATTGTCGTTTTGGCCATATAAGCAAGAAACGCATGTCCTAATTACACCGATGTGGAATTCGAATCGCTTGAATTGGATTCATACGATACATGCGAATCATGCTTAAAAGGCAAGATGACTAAGTTACCTTTACGGGAAAAGGTGAACGAGTTGGATAGTTACTCGGTCTAATACATACTGATGTATGTGGACCTATGTCAACTCAAGCTTTAGGAGGCTATAGCTACTTCATTTCCTTCACCGATGATCACACTCGGTTTGGGTATGTGTTCTTGATGAAACACAAGTCTGAAGCCTTTGAAAGGTTTAAAGAATTTAGAAATGAAGTAGAGAAACAACATGACAAAAGTATTAAAATACTGATCGGATCGAGGTGGTGAATACTTAAGTCAAGAGTTTCTGATTATCTAAGAGACAATGACATATTGTCTCAATGGACTCGCCATATACACCACAAAGATAATGGTGTATCCGAGAGGCGAATCGACCTTGTTGACATGGTCAGTCAATGATGAATCATGCGACTCTTCCCAAGTCCTTTTGGGGTTATGCACTTCGCATACCGCACTTTGTTAAATGTAATGCCTACTAAGGTAGTCTCAACTACTCCATATGAGATATGGAATAGTAAGAAACCTCATGTATCTTACTTGAAGATATGGGGTTGTCCGCTTATGTGAAGCTGATCAGATCGCATAAATTGGATGCTAAGTCTGATAAATGTCTATTTATTGGATACCTTAAGGAAACAAGGGGTTACCAATTCTATCATCCTGTGGAACAAAAGGTGTTTGTTTCAAGGCATGCTGTGTTTCTAGAGAAAGAGTTTCTCTTGCAAGAAAACAGTGGGAGTGTCGTTAAGCTTGAGGAGGCTCGAGAGACTCAAATAGACATTGATGAGATACCTGGTGAAGCACAACAGCCGACAACTCATAGTGATGAGCAATCGGCTGGACCTATTGTAACACCACATCTTCGTAGATCTGGTAGAACACGCAATATTCCCGAGAGATATGGATTTCTAAGTTTAATCGAATCGACGCGTGTTACTCATTGATGATGAGGAGCCTACCAGTTATGAAGAAGTCTTGACAAGTTGAGAAGGGATAAGTGGCTTGGTGCCATGAAGTCTAAATGGATTCCATGTATGAAAACCAAGTTTGGAACTTGGTTGACCCACCAAGGCATAAAGCCTATAGGGTGCAAGTGGGTTTTCAAGAAGAAACCGACATGGATGGTAATGTGATTACCTTATAAGGCTAGATTGGTGGCGTAAAGGATATCGCCAAAAACAAGGTGTTGATTATGACGAAACCTATTCACTGTAGCTATGCTTAAATCCATTCGGATGCTCCCGCCATAGCGGCTCATTATGATTATGAGATATGGCGGATGGATGTGAAAACATTTTTTCCTTAATGGAAACACGCTTTCGAGGACGTGTATATGATACACCGAGGGTTTCACATCTAGTTGATAAAACCAAGGTATGCAAATTTGACGGTCCATTTATGGATTGAAGCAAGCATCCAGAGTCGAATATCCGTTTTGATGAGACAATCAAAAAGTTTTATTTCTCACAAAATCCGCATTTAACCTTGTGTGTGTACAAGAAGGTTAGTGGGAGTGCAGTCATGTTCCTAGTATTGTATGTCGATGACATACTACTTATAGGAAACGATGTTTCAATCTTACAGTCAGTGAAGGTTTGGTTATCCAAGACATTCTCCATAAAAGACCTGGGAGAAGCAACCTACATCCTCGGGATTAAGATCTATAGAGATAGATCGAAACGGTTGCTTGGTCTTTCGCAGTCTACATATATAGACCGAATGCTAAAGAGGTTTAGCATGTCGGAATCCAAGAAAGGTTATCTGCCCATCAGGCATGGGGAACACCTTTCGAAGTCTATGTGTCCGCGCACAGAAGACGAGAGGATTTGCATGAGTAAGATTCCCTATGCATCCGCAATAGGATCTATCATGTATGCTATGTTATGTACGAGGCCCGATGTATCGTACGCTCTGAGTGTCACGAGCAGATACCAATCCGATCCAGAATGGATCATCGGTCATAAGACGATCCTTAAGTACTTGAGAAGAACTAAGGATGTGTTCCTAATATATGGAGAAGGGTACATGGTGATACGTGGGTATACGGATGCGAGATCCGCATGCAAGGATGATTCCATGTCTTAGTCCGGGTATGTATTCACCGAATGGAGGCGCAATAAGTTGGAAAGGTTCCAAGCTTGACACTATATAGCGGATTCTACTAAGGCAGAATACATTGCGCCTTGAAGCAAAGGAAGCGGTTTGGATCAAGAAGTTCATCTCAACTTGATGTGGTCTCATCAATGATCCAAACATGTTTCGCCGCTATCATCTTATCAGAGAGATCATCAGAGGAACGAAATACAAATCGAGAAAATTCCCACTGAAAGGAACTTAGCGGATCCTTTGACTAAAGCATTACCTCAAAGTAAGTTTGAGGGTCATGTTGGTGCTTATGGTATTGGATACCGTAGCGATTGGCATTAGGCCAAGTGGGAGTCTGTTAGTGATATATGAGAGATGTCCTAAGGCAATCGCCTTATGTATGAACCATTTATATGATAAATGAAGATTCACTATTTGAGTATACATGTTTTATGTATTTGATTGGATCTTAAACTCATTTATCGAATGTCCACGATACGATTCACAAAGATGAGAGAATTTGTGATTGGATCACAACTAGTGAGTATCTCTACATGTGTAATTGTGATGTATCGGAATTATCCCTAGTCGATGAATTGATGGATTTGGACACCATCAATTCTGTCGAGACTAGCACGAGGTATACTCCTTGGTGTATCCAAGAAGCTGATTCTCACTGGCTGGAGACATAGTGATGTCCGGAGTTAATCGTGGATGCTAGTTATGGTAACTAGTTCATTGGAGTGACCAGCCGTAAGACTTCATATGGTTCTCTGCATATATAGATATGTCAATGAAGTTCTTATCGGGCTTAAGTGCGATGTTCTTCGACTTTCAGATTCAAGTCATCTTGATCATGGAGACTTATGCTTTGACATCTTAAGCAAACATCTCGAGGAGATGTGGACCCGGGATGATTGGGTATAAGTCGAAGTGATCGAAGGTGTTTGAATAGCCTATAAAGGATTCACCACTCCTTGCGAGGAGATGTATACCCATGGCCTCTCGTCGGATTGTTACTAAAGTCTTTGGCCAAAGTATTACATGTTTAGAGTAAGGTACTCTTCGATACATGTGGAGTAACTAGAATCCGTAGGACGAGGAAATGATACTTGGGCTAGGTGTGACGTAGTCAGCCTAGTGGGAACACAATAGACCATGTCCCAACCAAGTGGGTATAAGATGAGTGAAGGGAATGGGGCACGATTCATTTAAGCCATCAAGGGTTTCGTAAATAGTTCGATCAACTGCTGATCTTTTCTTAATTGGGGATCATGATGTACTACTAGGTGCCACTCATGATCGCTCTATAATTAATGGTTAATTATAGACGCCAACATAAACCGAGAACCTATTTGGTCACACGCGACAACGAGTGTAATCCAAAGGATTTAAAACGAGCTTGAGAATGGGATTCTCGCATCGAGAGAAACTATGTTTGGTTGGACCAAACATAAAGCGAGCATGAAATTGTTTCATTGAATGGAAGCGTGATGGGGTGGTCTTATGAAGACATAATGGATGGACCAAAATGGTTTGGTTCTAATCCAATGGATGAGAATAAACCAAAGGGTTTGGTTTATTTTAAACGAATGAACCAAAAGTTGGTTCGTTCGCTTTTAACTTAAAATAAACCATCATGGTTTGGTTTATTTTAACTTATCTTAATGGAGCGGGTTAACGGGCTTTATGGATATGATCCATTAACCATTAAGAGAATTAGTTCTCTATAAAAGTGGGCTTAAGGGATTGTTAAACCCTAATCATCCAAAACCCAAAAGCAAGTTGCCGCCCACCTCCTTGGTGAATTCGGCGCCAACAGCCTTGTGCTGCCGCCCAACCACTTGTGCCGCCGTCCAACTTGTTGCCGGCGACCAAGCTTCAGCCGGTGAACCTCCGGCGACCCTCCGGTGATCTCCTATAGGTTTGGCATCAAGGTGAGGCTTTTCTCTCCTTGTTTTGGCCGGCGCCTACTCCTCCACCAAGCTGTCCAGTTTTCTGGACAGCTTCTCCTCCTCTCGTCGGAGCGTCGTTTGGACGACGGTTAGTGCTCCGACAGCGGCTAACATACCGGGGATTTGATCTCCAGTAATCCTCTGAGGTGGAGGACGAAGGATTCGTCAAACGGTTGACGAATACCTCTCCGGAGAAGCGAGTTTTGAGAACTCGTTTTGGATCCGAATTTGGATTCGGATCGTGATCATCTCTCGATCACGTCGTCTTCAACACGAGGCTAGTAACCCGTACGAAGACGAAGCTCGTGACTTAGCGAAGTCATCCCGAGGAGCTCGGCGTGGATACGGATAGAGACGATTCTTACGAGGATCGCTTGATGCCATTTCGCTACACGTCATACGGAAGGTATAACGTAGTTTAATTTCCTTTTATTGCAATTTTAATTTACGGTTATGTCTACACTTGTTGTAATAGCATGCGTGTGTTGTGTGTGTTGTAATAAATAGGAGTATTTATTATTTTTATTGCTTCCGCTGTGCTCATGTTTACGAAACATGATCGAACACACACACGCCGCGGTGCCGAAAACCCAACAGTGAGATAACGACATGAGCTTAACTTTGTATCGTTTGCTATAATCAAAACTCAGGTTCGACTTAGGTGCCTACTGCACCAACAATCTCCCCCTTTTTGATTTATGGCAAACTCACATACAAAGTTAAGTGAATAGCAAGCATGAAGAATAATGTGCATTAGAAACAAACAAAAAATAAAGAAGATTAAGTTGGAGTAGTAAGAATTTTCTTCAAGTACTCCCCCTTGAGAAAACCTCCCCCTTGACCGAGGGTGAGTCTTGAAGAAGGACCTTAATCCTCCCCTTTGAGGGTTGCTTTAACATTACTTAAAGTTGGCCTTAGTAAAATGTTTAAGTTAAGAGTTCTTCTTAACTTGGCCCTTTCTCCCCCTTAAGTAAAACATTAAGGGTATAATGTTTAAAAATAAGTAAAACGTTGATGGCACAAATAAGTTTAAGTTAAGAATTCTCTTAACTTGGCCTTTAATAAGTTTTCAAAACTTAAAGTTAACTTTTGGTTTAAATATAAAGTAAGAGTTAATTTATAAAAAAATTTTGACCCCTTAACTTTGGCCTTTTTCTCCCCCTTTTGCCATATATCGAAAAGAGTGAGGGTGTGTGTGGAAAACAAAAATAAGTGTTAAATTTAAAGTCCAAGCATGTTCCACATTATTTTGAAAATAATATACTGAAAATAAGTTCATCTATAAAATGTTCGACTCATATTTGGCTTGATTGATATAAAAGATCAACCACCCGGTCGTAGCCTGCTAGTATGTATGATTATACTCCGTGGTTCATGGCGATGCACTAGCTCTACATCCGAACTGTGAGTAAGGTCCTAACATCTCACGCCCATCTACATGGCTAAGTACACAAACACATTAGTCCTATGTGTTGTGAGATGTATTGGCTCCTTAAATCTATAGGTGCATGATATCTAAGGTATGTCCTATGCTAGTTCCATGAAAATGAAATTTAAGAAATAGTAGTAAGAAAATATAATTTGCAAGTTCCTATTCTATTATGCACATGCCCAATTTTCATCTTAATAGACTAAATTCGCCGGGTAGGGGTTTAGTAAATAGGTCCGCTAAGTTAGACTTGATTCGACGATTCGAGTTGTATGGCCTGCTGGCCACATGTTCTCGAATGAAATGGTGTTTGACCTCTATATGTTTGGTCCTAGAGTGACATATCGGATTCTTAGTAAGATTAATTGAACTAATGTTATCTACGTGAAGTTTAGTATTCGTAAAGTCTAACTTAAAGTAGCGGAGAGTGTGCTTCATCCAAAGAAGTTGAGTGACACACTCACCCATCGCGATGTATTCGGGCTTCTGGTAGATAAGGCAACATGTTGTTGCTTCATCGCACTAACTCACTAGACTCGAGCCGAGAAGTTGACAACAACCACTGCTTTTTCTATCGAGCTTACTACCGCATAGTCCGAATCGAGTAGTGGTTAGTTCAACTCTGTGAGATCTAGGATACCAAATACCGACATTAAGTGTACCCTTTAGATATCTAAGGATACGCTTGACTAGAGTTAGGTGAGACTCCTTGGCATGTGCTCAAAACTCGCGCACATACTCACCGCAAATAAGATATCGTGCCTGGCCATAGCTAAGTAAAGGAGACTCTATTATGCTCCTATAGTATTTTAAATCAATTGGGTTTCCAATTACATCTTCTTCTATATTAACATTAGTTGCCATTGGGGTATTAATAATTTTAGCCTTGCATTCCAAAGCATTTAATTAATTCCCTAGTATATTTGCGTTGATGTAGGTATATTTCATCTTTAGTTTGTTTAATTTGTAATCCTAAGAAGAAACTTAATTCGCCTACTAAATTCATTTCAAATTCGCTTTCCATAAGTGAAATAAACTCATTTAGTAGGATTGAGTTGGTGGTTCCGAAAATAATATCATCTACGTAGATTTGGGCTATGAATATGTCTTTACCTAAGGTTTTTACGAAAAGGGTTGGGTCAACTACACCTTTGTTAAAGCCTTTGGACTTAAGATAAATCGAAAGTCTTCGTCGCATCAAGCTCGCGGAGCTTGTTTAAGTCCATAAAGAGCTTTTTTTAACCTAAGGACATGATCGGGTTTGTCTAAACTTTCGAAACCGGGGTTGACTAACATAAACTTCTTCTTTAATGTATCCATTTAAGAATGCAGATTTCACATCCATTTGAAACAACTTAAATCCTCGATGTGCCGCAGATATGCTAATAGCATTCGAATGGACTCTAATCTAGCTATCGGGCATAGGTCTCGTGTAATCTAAACCTTCGACTTGACTAAACCCTTTAGCAACTAGTCTAGCTTTATTTCTAACTACTTCACCTTTATCATCAATTTTATTTCTAAACACCCACCTTGTTCCAATGATTGTTTTATCTTTAGGTGGTGGTACTAATTCCCATACTGTTCCTAGTGAATTGAGCCAACTCTTCTTGCATTGCAATAATCCAATCGATCAAGAAGAGCTTGGTCAATAGTTTTGGGTTCAATTTTAGAAATCAAAGATATTTGACTAAGGTTTCAGATGAGGCTCTAGTTCGAACTCCTAGACTTGGATCACCTATCACTTGGTCGATAGGATGATGATTGAGTCCTAGTTGGATTTGGATTTGAGTCTACAACTTGATCCATAGGATGGCTTGTTTGAGTTCTAGTTTGGAGTCATCTATCACTTGATCGATAGAGTGACTTGGTGACTTAGGTTAGATTAACACTAGACCCGATCTCCTGATCGAGAGTTAGGTCTAGTATGAATCGGACGCTAATTGGGGTTGCTGGGGGTTTTGTAGGTTCGTGTCCTTCATCAAATACTACATTGATAGTCTCCTCGACTCTAAGGGTGTCGTGGTTATATACTCTATAAGCTCTACTTGTAGTCGAGTATCCTAGAAAGATTCCGATCGTGGGTTTGGATGTAAATTTCCCTAGGTAATCCTTAGTGTTTAGGATATGTACCTTACACCAAAATACCCTAAAGTACTTGATGTTAGGTATTTTATCGTGATAAATCTATGAGGTCTTAAGGTGCCTCTTTACCATAAGGATCCTATTCGACATAGCATGTCGACTCACTGGCTTCCGCCCAAAACCTATCTGCAGGTTATACTCATTTAACATTGTTCTAGCGGCTTCTTGTAGGGTTCTATTTTTGCGCTCTACTAGGCCATTTTGTTGTGGAGTTCTAGAGCAAGAGAACTCATGGTGGTATCCATTTAGGTTACAGAATTCTGTAAACCTATGGTTTTCGAATTCACCACCATGATCAGTCCTAAGTCTTTTGATTTTAATGCTTTGTTGATTTTCTATTAACTTAAATAGGTTGATTAATTGATCTAGGGTATCACTTTTGTGTTTGATGAACCTAACTTAAGTAAATCTAGAGTAGTCATCAATAATGACTAAGCGAATTTACTTAGTTAAGTGACTTAGCTCTGTGTGAATCAAATAGATCCATGTGTAGGAGCTCAAGCACACTTTTGGTTCGTTCTTGACTAGTTAGTTGATGTTGTGTCCTAGATTGTTTACCTTGTTGACAAGCATTACATATTTTATTATCCAAGTTGTTGAGGTTAGGCAAACCTCTGACTAAATCACTCTGACTCATCTTGTAGATGAGTCTTGGGTGTGAGTGACCGAGTCGTTGGTGCCACAACCATGATTCCTCTTGTCGTGTCATAAGACACTTAGTTGAGGAGTTAATTAAGTTGATAGTGTAAATGTTGTTATTTCTAGTACCTTTAAGAATTGTTTTAGAGGTTTCGGTTGTATTAATTAGGCATTCATTTTCTAGAAATATGACCTTATAGTTATTATCACACAATTGGCTTACACTGAGAATATTATATTGAAAATTTTCTACTAATAAAATATTTTGAATGACAAAATTTGAGTTAAGCTGAATATCACCTGATCCGATGATTTTGAGCTTGTCGTTATTTCCTAAGGCTACCGATCCTTGTCGTTTGAATCGAAGCTTCGAAAACTTGAGTTGATCCCCGGTCATGTGTCGGGAGCAACCACTGTCCAACATCCATTGATCCTACACGCAAGGTAGTTGGATCAGATATTGGATTTATTAAAAATTGGTTGAAAATTATTAACCTAAATCATCTCACCCATGTCTACATGATCAAACATGTTAATTATATATGTTCTTGTGAGATGACTTCCAATTTTAGTTGAATTAAATTTAATGACTTAAATACTTGTCAACCTTGCGTTAGATTCGGATTTGACCTTAGGCTCATCAAGTCACCTTTTCAAGATCATGGCTTCCAGGTCGTGGCGAGGCACAGAGGCCTTCTTTGATCGGAACAACGACCACTTCCTTAGACAAAGCCATTTTCAAGAAAATAGAGACTTGACTCACCTAAGACCACTTCCTGGTCTAACTAGTCTAGGATACGGCGAGGTAGCTTCAGCTAGTTCCGCTCGGTCAAGTGCACCGAACTAGATACGCCTTATCTAGCCCGAATACACAAGACTCCGCTTTCCTAGCGTACTATCATCTCGCCGCATCCTGGTACTATGTTATCAAGTATTGATGAGTTATAGTCCTATCTAACCATTCTAAAAAGAAAAATCAAACTAACTAAAAACCTAAGCATGCAATTTCTAAGTTAAAACACAAACAAATTTCGTACTAGCTCCCCCTGGACCATTGATTCGATTCGGTCTCTCCACATAGTGGATTTGGTCCTTGGGAACCCAGTACTGGTTTGATCCTAAGTTTGAAATCAAGGTGGTCTTAGGGACCCATGCTTGGACACGTTTTTTATGTCGACTTACGATTGACATATACGACTTATTGGTCGTGTTTGAGCTAAACCCTAGCCCGGCCTTGTTGTACACGGCCCTTTGCGATCCAAGTAGGAGGTCAAGTCCTTTGGATCCCAAAGTAAACCTTTCCAATGTATTCCTAAGATCTTCGACTTGACTCTTCAAGAGTGAGTTCTCAACTTCGAGTTTTTCAACCCGAGTTGAGTCCTTCTCTTGAACTCGACTAGTCGAAGAGGTTAGGGAGACCTCGTGTTTGAGGAGTTTAACTTCCTCAACCAGGGTCTCGACCTTGGACTCGGACTTAGCTAACTTTTTATTTAAAAACTTAATTGCACTATAAAGTGTAGTAATAAGAGACCGACTTACCTTGATTGTATCTTTTGAACCGGATGCGTATCCGTAGCTCGTCTTGAATAGTGCTTCGCAGTCCAACTCGTCTTCGGTTTCTGATTCAAGTTCCGGTTCTGACTCCGTCTCCGATTCCACCGGTTTAGCCATGAGGACTCGATCGTTATCTTCTTCCTCGGAAGCTTCTTCCCAAGTAGCGTTAAGTGCCTTTTTGTGTTTTGGTGCCTTGCTCTTGAGTTTTGGGCATTCGGACTTAATGTGTCCAAACCTGTTGCATTCATAACATCTTATGTTTGAACTTTTAGGCTTACCTTCGTTGGGTCAGTCATCGTTTAACTAGGTTGACTAGTTCGGCCTCCATTTCGAGTCGACCTCGAATCGGACTCATCCTCTTCTTCCTTGGGGTGGCTTGCTGGCGGTTTTCTTCTTTGAACACGCAAATAGCGCTATACCTTCTCGGGTTCGAGTTAGGCGCTCATGAAGTTGAAATCAGAAAAAAAGTACATCTAATCTAATTTTATAGAGATCCTTGGAGACCTTGTAGGCATCGACCATGGATGCACACACGGTAGTCCACTGAAAGGAATTTATGACAAACCTTATAAGGTCGCGGTTTTCGACCATTTGCCCGATTGTGTAGGATTGTTGACTATGTCCTCGACGCGAGCATGGAGTTGCGCTTGCCTGCATTTTTAGATTATATAATTTATTAAATAGAAGGTCGCGCTTACATACCTTGGCTTCATCGGTCCCTTCGTGTAGCTCCACTAGCTTTGTCCATAGGTCCTTTGCGCTGATGAAGGGGCCGATGCGATTTAACTCCTCCTTGGACAAGCCGCATTAGAGGATTTGTGTTGCCTTGGCATCGGCTTCGACTTGTCATTTTGTCGCAATGGTCCATTGATCATAACCCAAGGATTCACCCACTCCGTTAGTCGGAAGTGTGAAACCCATTTGGATTATGATCCACATCTCGATTTGGGTTTTGAGAAAGCATTACATCCGACCTTTCCAGTAACGAAAATCATCTCCGTTGTAAAACAGAGGTCGGACGGTGCTAAAACCCTCGAGATGGGCCATTGGAGCAAAAAAAAACAAGGAGACTAAAACGAAAACCTAGCAACGACAAAAACACACGAAAGTACCAAGACTTGCGTCTTGGATTAGTAGTGCGGAAGAAAATCTAACAAAAAGAGATAAAACAGAATTAAAAATAAAAAAAATCTGTAAAATGGCTAGATTGATGGTTTCACCAAATCTTAGCAACCCCCGGCTTTGATACCAATTGTTGGATCGATTTGAAACGCTAGAGGGGGGGTGAATAGTGTTAAAACTTTCTTTTTGTTCATTCGTTTAAAAATCGAGTAGATAATTAATTTGCAGCAGAAAAGATAAGCAATAAAAAGAGAAGACAAATATTTTACTTGGTTCGTAGCCTTCGGCTACTACTCCAAGGCCCTAGTGGCCCTTGACCACGCACGGAGGGCAAAACACTAAACAAACTCCTCCTCGTTGGAGGTAGGAGTTAATCGATACAAGAAAGAACAAAACTTGAGGTAGAGGGACACTCCCCCTCTCCTCGTTTACGATAAAAGCTCCGAAACAAGTAAATAAACAACTGATATAAAGCTAATACCGACGTACAAAAAATAAAGAAAATTAACCCTAGACGTCGGAGAAGAAAGACTTCGTTGTCGAAGAGTTGTAGCTTTGCGGAGGCTTTTGGAAGCTTGGAATTGATGAAGAAACCCTAGGATTAGCCCTCCTTTTATAGCCTTTGAGCCCCTTTTCGAGAGGAACCCTAGCCAATCACAATTGAGCACCAATCTCCTTGAAATGGGGTGATAAGCCTTGACTCCTCGAAGCTGATCATTGACCATCAGTCGACTGATGGCCATCATCAGTCGACTGATGGCAGCATCAATTGAGTGCTGACCTTCGGCAGTCGACTGATTGACGGCAGTCGAGTCCTCCAAGATGGCAGTCGACTGATGCTTGCTGCAAGTCAAAGTTAGCTCAAAGAAAACAATATTTCGACGGCCTTTGACAGTCCGATCTCGACCTAGACAATCGATGGGATATCTTTGGTCGGATCTACGCTTAAGACCATCCCCGTAAGGAGGATACGACCTCACTTACGCTCGCACACACGAGCTTACCTCGATACTTACCATGTCACTTTTGCTTCCGGCCTTCCACTCGATTCCTTCAGCTCCCTCTGAAGTCACTCGAGTGTCGTCCGACCACCACGGCTTCCTCAGGGTGTCGCTAGCCTTCAGCTCTAGCTATAGTAATCTTCTGCACACTCGATTCAGCTCGTGAGATAATGACATGAGCTTAACTTTGTATCGTTTGCTATAATCAAAACTCAGGTTCGACTTAGGTGTCTACTGCACCAACACTTTGACTTCTTGGTTGTTGCTCAACATCTCACCTGACGGTAGAGAACAATCACCAACCCAAAAGTCGATAGGAACCCTTCTAATCCTATCTAAGAATATTCTAGACCTAGCTACCTGTAACTCCCAGTATCTCTCGATATATCCGCAAATAGGATAACCTAAAGTAATACCCCGAATGACCAATTCTTCGGTCCGCTATGACTCCTCTACTCGAGTAATCATGTAACTCGTCCAACTTCTGCTCTTGGCGACTGAGCTCATGTAGATGCAAAAGACTACCATGGAGGAACTGAAGTCAACTATTGAACTGAGGTACAAACTAAAACAACTACAACGGAGATAGTAAACACTGTTGTACGAGTAAAGAGTACACCATCGACTGTGAAGTACTGAATAGCTTCCAACATCGTAGCACGCTCCAACTCTACGAAAGGTATAGCTGCGTCTGGAGAGGTAACAGTTGTTGTCTGAACATTTGAGTCTTTTGAGATGTCTTCTACTGATATTGTTGAGTAACTCACTTCCCCTAGAGGGAAACATCTAGGAACTCCAATATGCCTGAGATAATAGATCGTTGCCGATGTGATAATCCACTCTTCTGTGATGATCTTAGCTTCCAAGGTTGTTGATCGTCCTCTCGAAAGCATCATCTATTGTCTTCAACTGAGTCTTCAAGGTACATACTCTCCTCGTAGGTACTGGCTGTTTATAGTATAAACGGATAAAATGATCCATCGGATAATCTGGCTCTGTGTCTCGTCGTGACCCGCACTGCACACACATAATATCTTCGGAGTCTTTCTTCTGAGTTCGCTGATAAACATGAGAAGATGCTAATGATCTGCAGTCGATCTTCTATGGTCGGAAAACTCTCCAATAGTAGCTCGTGGCCCATGACTTCAATCTTGCTCCCTTTTGTCCAACATATGGATACTTCTGATTCCAATAATTTGACTTGCAATGTCTGCTTATCAAATCTCCAACTCCTAAAACACTAGCTATAGAGTCATTTCTATACACATGACTCGGTCTAATGCCTTCCGGTAAGAGATCCAAATATCCTGATCAAGATGTCAACGATAAACCGTAGGCGGCTTAAGACATGTCAATCACATTCTCGAGCTATTAGGTGGTCGTAACCCTCGCAAGTCTAATGACTTTGCATGGTACCTTCGCTACCAAACGATCACCCAACCCAAAGCTCAAAAATTCCCCAACAATGAGTCAAAGAAGAGGACGTGGGAAAATACTCTCTCACAACATCACTACACCGTGACCCAGTGATGTGTGACTTCCCGAAGGTTATTTCCTACATCTTCCACCAAATACTGGATTGATTTCGATAATGGTATGCAACTAACACTACTTTCTTTGTATACCACAAGTTAAGTACTCAAAAGTACTCTCAAAGTTATACAACCTAGAACGACCAATCCCAGGGATCAAGATCCCTATGATACATCACTAATCCTCTACTATACATCGCCAATAGTATTCTCGCTTGTCCATTACCCCATAGGTAATGATTTGACTAGCACAGTTAGTGAAGATCCCTAAGACTATAATCTTTGATCTCCATAAGAAATATGACTACTAACCCCTGCTTTTCGACTTGGTATCAGTCGGCTCTCAAAGGTAATTCACCCTTTTCGATAGCAGGTACATGTCTAATAATCTCAACATATCATTCCCATGGTCAACTCAAACCATGGTTACGAATAGTGACTAACACACTACAAGTCATCCCTATTATAAGCAACTAAATGCATAGCTAACAGAAGGACATGTGATAATAACTAACATACCTTAAACCTTGTAGCTCGAAGATGTCTGCAACAGCCATATCCCAGAACTCACAAAACCAAAATCGAGTAAAGCAAAACTCGATGTCCGAACGAAATAAAATCTGAAAGTGGACTTCGCAACCTAGGGCTCTGATACGAATAAAATTGTTACGCCCCGAGAGTGTGCCTAGCCGAAAATAATCGGACAGCATCTCCCTTGTACGTGATACAATTCCCTGATATACATAAAGCCTTTCGGCCACTATCACATAACAAATATATGGACATAATCCATAAAACACAACGGAAGATACTGACAAATAATAAAGATACAAACGACTCAACTATGCACTCCGGAGTGACTTTGACACAACAAGAACCATAATAGAAATCACATCAAAAGCTAAATACATACAACACATCCGTATACCATAAATACGGAAACGATACAGGGTAAAATCCCAAAATATCAATCCACAAGAATACAATAATATGGAAATAATATCCAACCATTCGGCGTGAGATGAGATCAGCTGGCGGAGCTCCAAACATCCAAGGAATCTTCTACCTGTTACCTGGGCGATAGGAAACCCAGGGTTCGGGGTGGTGAGTATAAACTCAGGGGTAATATATAGAAAGTGCATGAACAACATATAGGGATATAGAGATCTATAAGTATACATGTGAATATCTACAGGTATACAGAAATGTCCAATAGATATACAATCATAACTATGGTGACAACTAACCACCAGAATAGTCATACTCAATGCATATACTAAACTGATCAACTAAACATGAAGTAATGTACTAAGGTACCTGACAGTCTGCACCACCATAAGCAATATCATCCTGAACATGTATATAATAACAAAACCCATATGACGTACAAGGTCAATCCCATACCTGACCAACACTCAGACATATGAACAGTATATAATCACATGTAATAACATCCCGGTCCATACCAAACTATGACATGACACTAATCAAATGCATACAACAGTCTAGACCAATACATATATCATGCTCAACACACAACAGTATATAATATGCAAATGACATGTATCATGATGTACAAACATATGCAACAATCATAGCTCAATCAAATGCAGCATCTCACAGGCATATATAAAACATATATCGAATACATGCATACATATATATATCAACAATGCATATGCATGGTCATGTCTGTGGACCCATCCAACCACGACCCCAGTATGGCCTGGGTGGCACGATATGACAACTATCCCGACTCCAGCCGCCACCACTCTCAAGTGGCCGAGTTGGGTAGTATGAAATAGTAGCTAGCCGCCATAGAGCTATATGCTCTCACGGGGTCCTGCGCTGGCGCTCCGTCCCTACCCTTGAGTAGATGAGCATAGCACCCAGGACAACTGCACATCACACGACCACCGTCGATAGTGGGTGAGTGCGCTAACTACCACTCCGCACAGTGGCCATGTGCGCATCTCCAGCTACCACCATCAATAGTGGCCGAGAACGGCACACACAACAATGCTCTGCACTCAACCCTGCTACCACTACCCCGAGTGGCCGGGGAGGCAGGATGACTAGAGATCCTCTCAACCACAAGGGAGACCTAATCGCAAGCATGCATGAAATGTAATGATGCATAGCTCCATACATGTATCCTCGCAACACTCCCTATCCCACGGGGAGTCTTGGTCAACTAAAAAGTCAACTATGCAAGGACTACTAATCCACAAGACTCTCTCTCTATCACACAGAGAGTCATACACATCTGACAGTCAACCACGCTAAGACCTCCAGTCTGTAGCGAGATACAGTCGACCATCCATATAACCATACGCAGTCACACGATCCATAATGGATATATAATAACGCTAGGACCTCTAGTCCTTAGCCACATACTGACAACCACACACTTATCTATGCACAGACAACTAAATACACCATAAATGCACAACTAATAAGTGTACGATACAACAATTGACTTCATAATCTAATCCATCACCTAACCCTAGTGAGGTGACCCGGTAACCCAATCTGAGTTCACAATGGTAACCCTAATCACAAGTACTTAACTGAACATCTATCAACTAACAGACCATAGGGTTTGTAATTCATATCCATGATAGATAATCAATGAAGTAACAGCAATATATCTCAAAGGTCAAAGACAGTACAAGCATATGATTAAATAAGAGTTGATTTAAGATCAAAGGTATCATCATAAGTCCAATTTCATGCACCGGAATAAGTCAAAACTACCTGACCAGGGTAGATATTACCCACCTGATACGAAGCACATGTCGATAATCCTCATGGTCGTGGACCTGCTTCGTATCCCAAACCTACATATAATAGCAAACTACGATTAAGTACAAGCACCAAACAAATATACGAACTAAACACTACTTCGTTTCTATGTTCGTATTCTTTCCTTGTCTACGAGTTAGAAACCCCAACTATCCCAATCTGATACACCATAACCCGACTCATAATAGATCACCAACATCCACAAAATCAACCGCAACATAATTGAAAGTCTAAACAACATCTAAATCAACCTGCATATTCACAGATCTAACCTTACCATCCAAATCACCACAGCCAAACAACCCAGCTGCCCCAGGAACAATCATAACACAATTACCACAAATTAGATAGGTAAACCATAAGAAACTTCTCCTTCCACCCACAGTCGACACAACAACCACTCAACAACCAAATCGATCAACAATCCAAACACCATCGTTCACAGCACACCGAAACACTAACCATGATCTCACCACATAACAATATCTCAAATAGAATTGCAATTATAGACCACACAGGAAGAAGGGAAATCAAACTTACCGAACTCGAAATCTCCACCGGTAGCCCCCCTTCCTCGTCCCCTATTTACCAACGAAAATCGGAGCTCCAATCACTGCCATACCATAGATCCAAGCTCAACAAACCACCCGCAACTAGATCTCAGCTCAGATATCAACGAAGGAAAGAGATCGACACTTACCTAGCTCCGGAAACAAGCAACAACTAGCTCCTCACTCTCAATAGCTAATTTCCCCCGGTGTTCCCAGCTTCCCAATCCAAGCCTCCGCCCAATTCCAGCTACTCTGTGCCTCTCCCGCCGGCCGGATCTCCCACTGTCGGTAGCAAAGTGCTTCAGAAGGGAAGGGAGACGACGATCGTGAGGAGGAAGAAAGAGTAGCGACGTGGCGAAGAATAGAATGGAGAAATTGCGAGTGGAAATGGACTGATCGGTTCGTTTGACGGCTTTTAAAAGTCGTTCGGCAAACCGATTCAGGCAAACCCAAACCCGGTTCAAGCCCAAGCCAAAATCAAATCTAATTAAACCCTAACTTTGATTAAATAAAATAGTCACTTAAAGGATTAATCCCTATCCTTAATTAATTTTTTTTCCGTATCTTACACGCTCAGTGCACCACCAGTACTCGGCAAGCGTCTCGCCTTTCCTTGTGAAGACAACCGCGGAATCGCGAGCGATGGTGGCGGTAGCGTGGTCATGGGTGGAGAAGATGTTACAGGAGCACCAATGAACCTCGGCGACAAGGGCGATGAGGGTCTCGATGAGGACAACAGTCTGAATGGTCATGTGGAGGGAACCGGAGATGCAAGCGCCGACGAAGGGCTTGGAGGGGTCGTACTCGGCGCGGTAGGCCATGAGGCCGGGCATCTCAACCTCGGCAAGTTCAATCTCGAGACGGTCGAAGTCGGCCTGAGAGAGGTCCTTGACCTTGTACTCCCTCCCATGGAAGCCTTCTCCACGATCAGAGCCATTGCTAGGACTTCCGAAAGCGGCGGAGAGAATAGGGTTTTAGGAAAAAATTTAACCTAAAAAAGTAATATGATCATTAATTAGTAATATAATTAATAAGAATATGATTATTTTTAATACTAATAGCAAATGCGTTGTTAAAATTTTTTATTTTCAGATTAAAAAATAATAAATTGTTTAATACTAATAGCAAATGTGTTGTTAACTTTTAAAAATTTTATTTTTGTAATCATACAAATATAATATTATCCACAGCGCACTAGATTGGTGCACTGTAAAACATTTAATTTTTTATAAAAATACTTTTAATGACGTGCTGATAACGATGTTTTATCGTGGTACCATTACAAATTAATTACCGAACCCCCTAACTACACTAATATAGCATAGTGGATGACCCGGATCATTTTCCAACGAGTGTAATCGATAAAATAGTAAACTTAGGATTTCTAATTATTGCTTTGGGTTTTCTACTGACGATGGGGGTTTGGATTTTAAAAGTCTAATCCTACTGAACGAAAAGACAATGCACGCAATCAAACTCTAATCTAACTAAACTATGATTGCGATGAAATTAAAAGAAACTCAAACTAAGCATTTAAGCATTCAAACAAGAAAGTGCAGGAATTTAAATAACAAGTCAAATGCGGAATAACATGAAAGTAAAGTAAAGCATGAAACTAAATCTAACATAATGAACTACAACCTAATTACTCAAAGAAACATTTTATCGAACACTACGTGAGCAAGAAACAAATTAAACTAAATACATGCAATTCAAAACATGGAAGGAATTTTGATTACAAACAAGAAGTAAACATGAAAAGCAATCAAACACAGCTTGTATGGAATCTAATATTGAAACTGGAATTGCCGTCGGATGGAAGATGCAATCGGCACTGTCGTGAAGGTGCTGGCCACAAAAGTGGAGCGCTGTCGGAGTTGTGGATCGGCTGTCGGAGGTGCTGGTGGTCAGAGCGATAACGGAGGGGAATCCCACTCCAGTGGCTATGGTGGTGGCTAGACCAATCGGAGGGGAATCCCCACTCGGGTCGCGCAATGTATGAGCTTAGGTTGTTGAGAAGTTGGAACAGGGCTGGTAGATGCTGTGGAGAGCGCGACAGTGAAGATGAAGCTGCTGGCGTCGTCTGTGGTGGAACGAGGGTGGCTGGCCGGACCGATCGGAGGGGAATCCCCTCTCTGATTGGTCGACAGCGACTGAGCTTGGTAATGGAGAAGATGACCGACAATGGTGGAGATGATGGAGAAGGTGTGGCATCGGTCACCGGAGAAGGAGGGAATCCCCTTACCTCTCTGGCGATCGGCGAGGAAGGTGGAGAGCACGACGAAGAAGGCGGAGGCATCGGGCGTCACGTCGTGTTAGAAGAGAAGAAGTCGGCTGCTGCGCGATGGAGAAGATGTTGGTTTTTAAAGGGCAATTTCCATGACCATCCGATCCAAGCACCCTTCAATCTCATCCATCCAATAAAGCTAAAGCTAAATGAATCTGATTAATCTATTTAAGGGTTGTGCATCCAACGGTTGAGAATTCTCCGACTTTGAATGGATGGATCTGATCAATCTGAATGGATAATCACGATCGAATGAATCTGGAGGAAGGGCTCAGATGTCTAGATCTAAATGTATGAACCAGATCTCTCCAGATTTAGATGGATGGCTCAGATCAATCAGATCTCATCGAACGATTAGGATTAAACAGATCTGAACCCTTTGATTAAACTGCTTCTGATCTTGATGAAGGGTCCAGATTAATTCAGTTTGAAATGATCCTTCTAGCCCTAGATGAAGCCATATTTTATCCAACTTGAGTCTAGTCCAGTAGCTCGTCTCGATCTCTTACAATTAAGATGTAAAATTTACATATAAGTCTAAAATTTAGGAGAATTTACAATAAGGTCCAAAAAAATCCAACTCATAAAACATACAAATAATCAACAATTAAACATACGAGAGGATTAAAACAGTGATATTAAGGACCAAAATAATACGACAAAATGGTAGTTATCAATTCCCCCACACTTATTCTTGCATGTCCCGAGCAAGTAAAGAAAACTAATAGTAAACTGAAGATATATTTCCCTAATAATTCCCAATCATAAATAGAAAAATCGTAAAAGAAAGTTACCTAGGATCTTCAAATCTCAAAGACTCAAGCAATCATGGACTCAAATCTTACATAGATTAACAAACATAGTGACTCCAATCCATCATGAATAGACTAAGAATGATTAAGCCTCACAAGGTAAGTGGTGGTTTCTCTCGCTCTCATAAGCATGTAATAGTGAAGTTCACTCAAGCTACTCATGGTTTATGAACTACCATATGCTTGCTTTACAAAGAATTGCTTCCCTTCTCGGTCGCTTGTGCATGACGATCCTATCTACGTCCCCGGATTAAAAAAAAATAATCCTTGACAAAGACGGATTACCTAAGCAATCAATCCATCATCGTACTATTCGATTTGAGTGGTCTCTTGAACAAACTTATTGTTCAAGCAACCTAACTCTTTTCCTTGACTATCCGCAGAATAGATGATGTACGAATCGCCGGTTTTTGTGTTTATCTTTGGGGTCCAAGTAAATTAGCCACACACAATTATACAAAGGAACTAAATCAAAATAAACAAGATTATACCTCTTGTATACCTCTTGATCTTCTATTGTATATCCTTTCCTCCTCTTGAACGTTGTGTGGGCAACGATCCTTCAAGAGTTGAAACCTCCTAGATCGCGTATCTTCCTTTTCTTGTTCGCTACGAACAAAGGAAGAAAATTAAAGACTTCTTCTTCTCCTTTCTAGAACCGACCACCAAGCTCTAAGCTTGATCCTTGCCGCTGGCCAAGGAGAGGAAAAGGAATGATGGGCACCGGCCAAGAGCTCCAAAGGAAGAACCTTAACCCTTGCCGCTGGCCAAGACTTGAAGGAAGAAGAGATATGGTGTGGGCGCCGGCCAAGAGAGAAAGAAGAAGAGGGATCTTTGGTGTCGTCGACCACTAGAGAGGAGGACAAGGAAAACCCTAATACCTTGTGCTGCCCAAACCTCTCTAAGCCAACTCCAAACCCTAACCTCTCAATGAATCTTGCCGCCCACTCCAAAAACCTAATCTCCAAAAGATGTAATCCCGCCCAAGCCTATGCCTCCTATTTATAGATTTTGCCCAAACCTCCTTTTAATCTTGTCCTTCGGATCTAGGTTTCATGAGGGTTTTAATAGGCTACAATAGGGACCATGAGGAAGAGTTGGATCTTGGCCACCCAATGGATCTAGCCCACATAAAGTCCGATCCATTAATGATAATCCATTCTATTAGAGGATTATCATTGATCTACCTCACCAACCCCCATAAATAAATATGGGCTCCATATATTAATTGTACAAATATCTCCCCGTGTTTAAGATCTCGAATGTTTGTCAATTAATTAATTTACTGACGATTAATTAATCAACATCTAACTCCATGAGTAGTACCACTCAACCTTATCATCATGCCGGACCAAGTCCACCTGTAGGGTTTACATGATGATCCTTATGAGCTCCTCAAAGGGACATCATCATCCTAATATATAGGACACAATTTCCTCCTATAATCAACGATACACTATGTAAATCATATCATTTCCCAACTTACCGAGCCTATCGATTTAATCTATAAATCTCGCCCATTAGTAAATCAAAGAAATAAATACTAAGTACATATGACCATTATTATATCGGGATTAAGAGCATGTACACCATAATATTCGAGGTCTGATTCAATTATGTAGTCAGCAATAAATTGAATCACCTCTAAGTCGGTCCTGCTCAATACACACAAAGTGTACTAGTGTAATTCTATGGTTAAGACAAACCAATACCAAATTACACTACAACTATACCAATGGTTTGTCCAAAACCATCTCGGTTGTGAGCCTCTACTTATACTCTACAAGGAACTGATAACATGATCTCCCGTGTGACACTACACACCATGTTATCTAAAATGTAATGTATCAGACAATATGCATAACCATAAATAAGCAAACAATGATCATGTGATTCTTATTTCAAAAATAAAGATGTTCATACAAAAGATAGACTTTTCAGTATACATCCCAACAATCTCCCACTTGTACTAAAAGACTATGTTGTCCTCATACTGTCATATATCTGATTCTCATTCCCTCCACATGTCTATCAAAAGCTCTCACTGAAAGGGCCTTAGTGAAAGGATCTGTCAGGTTATCCTCTGATACAATCTTAGCTACAACAACTTCTCCTCGCTTTACGATTTCTCGTATCAGGTGGTACTTGTGCTCTATGTGTTTACTTGCCTTATGGGCTCGTGGTTCCTTCGAGTTTGCAACTGCACCACTGTTATCACAATAAATTGTGATAGTTTTGGGTAAACCAGGAATCACATCCAAGTCCATCAAGAAGTTCCTGATCCATACAACTTCTTTGGCCGCCTCAGAGGCTGCCACATTCTCAGCTTCCATGGTAGAGTCCACCATGCATTTCTGCTTAACACTCCTCCATACAATGGCTCCACCTCCCAAAGTAAACACAAAACCCGAGGTAGACTTACTGTTATCCCTATCTGATTGGAAGTCGGAATCTGTGTAACCCACAGGAAGTAATTGATCTGCCTGGTATACCAGCATATAATCCCTAGTCCTTCTCAGGTACTTCAATATATACTTTACCACAATCCAATGTCCCTGTCCTGGATTACTCTGATATCTGCTAACCATGCCCACGACAAAGTAGATATCCGGCCTCGTACATAACATAGCATACATGAGGCTTCCTACTGCTGAAGCATAAGGAACCGCCTTCATCTCCTCTATCTCCTTTGATGTTCTAGGACACATCTCTTTAGATAAAGGTACTCCATGCCTAAAAGGTAGAAAACCTTTCTTGGAGTTATGCATGCTAAAACGAGCCAAAATGGTGTCTATGTATGAAGCTTGAGATAAGCACAACATCCTTTTCCTGCGATCCCTTATAATCTTGATCCTAAGGATGTGTCCCACTTTTCCCAAGTCCTTCATATCAAACTATTTGGACAACCATACCCATACGTCTGATAACACCTTGACATTGTTGCCAATTAACAAAATATCATCTACGTATAGTATAAGAAATACCGCTACATTTCTGTCACATCTCTTGTATACACAAGGCTCATCCGGACTTTGAATAAATCCATAAGACTGGATTACCTCATCAAAGCAGATGTTCCAAGATCTCGAAGCTTGCTTCAATCCATAAATGGATCAATTAAGCTTGCACACAAGATGTTCTTTGCCCTTTGCAATGAATCCCTCTGGTTGCTCCATATAGATGTTTTCCTCAAGACTTCCATTAATGAAAGCTGTCTTGACATCCATCTGTCACACCTCATAATCCATATGAGCAGCAATACATAAGAGAATCCGGATAGACTTAAGCATGGCCACCGGCGAAAAGGTCTCCTCATAATTAATACCCTCTTTATGAGTATACCCTTTCGCAACAAACCTTGCTTTGAAGGTCTCAACCTTCCCGTCTATTCCTCTCTTTCTTTTGTAGATCCACTTGCATCCAATGGTTTTTACACCATTGGGTGGTTCTACTAGCTCTCAGACCTGATTTGAATCCATAGATTCTATCTCAGAATTCATTGCACTTTGCCAAGATACCGCATCTTTATTTTGGATTGCCTCGTCATATGTCCAGGGATCAGGTTCATGTTCGCCAGGGACAAAATCAGAAGATTCTCCCAAGAACATAAATCTATCAGGCTATCTAACAACCCTCCCACTACGACGAGGTATCACCTGTGTATCCTTTGTGACACGCGGTCCAGTCACTTGTGGTATATCCTCTTGTATCAGTGGTACTGAAGTAGTGACTTCCCCTCTCAATTACTCCAGAACAATCTTACTCATGGACTTGTGGTTCATCACATAGTCTTCCTCTAAAAATCTGGTGTTCGTGCTGACGATCACCCTCTGATCTCTAGGACTATAGAACAAACCACCTTTCGTTCCTCTAGGATAGCCTACGAACATGCTGCATTCTACATGAGGTTCCAACTTACCATTGCCTTGACACATGTTCTAGACTCCCCAAATCCGAATATGTCTCGGACTAGGCTTTCGCCCGATCCACAGTGCGTGGGAGTAGAAGGCACTGATTTAGATGGTACCAAGTTCAGAATATACACTGTCGTATCCAGAGCATACCCCCAGAACGAATCTGGCAACTCAGAATAACTCATCATCGATCTAACCATCTCCATAAGAGTCCTATTCCTTCGCTCTGCTACACCATTCTGCTGGGGTGTGCCAGGTACAGACAATTGGGATTGAATCCCAGCCTCTGATAAGTAATTCCTAAACTCTCCCAAGAGGTACTCACCACCACGATCATATCGTAGTGTCTTGATACTTTTACCTTGACGTTTCTCCACATCAGCCTTGAATTCTTTGAACTTGTCAAAGCATTCAGACTTGCGGCGCATCAAGTAAATGTATCCATATCTTGAATAATCATCTATAAAAGAGATGAAATATTCAAAACCACCTCTAGCCTGGATAGACATAGGACCACACAAATCAGAATGAACCAATTCCAACACATCTTTGGCTCTATACCCCTTAGCCTTAAAAGACCTCTTGGTCATTTTACCTTCCAAGCAAGATTCGCAGGTTGGGAAATCTTCCACCACTAATGAACCCAGAGGTCCATCAGCTATCAACCTTTGAATTCTACTTAGGTTAATATGACCTAACCTTAGATGTCAAAGATATGTTTGGTTCATTTTCGAAGGTTCTTTTCTCTTATTAGATTTAAAAGATGATTTATTTATTTCTATTTGCATCGTGGGAGCTTTTGGTTCAAGGGTATATAAATTTCCTATCAATGCACCAGAATAGATAATCTCCCTATTCCTTTTTATAACAACTCTGTCATTAAAATAAATAGAATATCCATTCAAAAATAATTTAGAAACTGAAATTAAATTCTTTCTAAATAAAGGTACGTAAAGGCAATTTCTAGAACCAAAGCTTTATTCCTATCAAAAGATAAATAAACATCTGCCACTACAATAGCCGCCACCTTCGTGGCATCACCCAAGTAAATGGTAATCTCCCCCTTAGCTAGTCGTTTGATTTCCTAGAACCCCTGCAAAGTATTGCAGACATGATCAGTGGCTCCCGTATCTACACACCAGGTGCCGGTAGATAACAACGCTAAACATGTTTCAACGACTAGACCAAAAGATATACCTTTGTTCTGCTTCCAGTTAGGGCAGTCCTTCTTCCAATGTCCAGTTTGCTTGCAAGTGAAGAACTTGCCTTTCGGCTTCTTCACTCCTCCCTGAGATCCTCCCACCACCTTTGCTCCACCTTGTTTCTTCTTCTTCATGCCTTTCGGCTTAGAAGTTGAAACCTTCTGAGCAACCATAGCCTGAGCCTGAGCGCTCTGACGAAAAAGCCCCTTTGCCGCCTGGAGTTCTGTCAGAAGCTCTGCCAACGAATACAACCTCTTATTCATGTTGTAGTTTAGGCGAAACTGCTCAAAACTCCTAGGTAGAGATTGGAGAATGATATCGACCTGGGTTTCCCCATCAATCTCAGCTCCAAGGACTTCTAGCTCATTCAAATGAGCCATCATCTTGAGAACATGATCCCACGTGTTCCTCGATCATGGTGGTCATTATCAAGTTCCTCATGGCTTCTACCTCAGTTATTCTCGTGTCCAAAAGTTCCTTGAGATTGAGAATCATGTTATAAGCAGTGGGCATGGCTTGATGTTGATGTTGCAATCATTTGACATAGACGCCAAAATGTAACACTACGCCATCTCATTAGCCTTAATCCACTTTTTATAACTCTCTTTCTCCTTTTCCCTAGAATCATCCACAGGCTTAGGAGGACACTCTTCGAAGAGTACATACTTGTATTCCTCGTGATCAAGATAATATCAAGATTCCTTTTCCAATCAACATATAATTGGGTCCAGTAAGTTTATTTTTCCTTTAGTATCATAGCAAGTGGTTGAAAGTCATTTTGAAAACCTAAGAATCACATAGATCAAAACATTAGATTTCAAAAAATTAATGATTCTCAAACAATAAAATTTTAATATCAATGAACTACTCAAATCACCTAGAATATCGTATGCCACGATAGTGTGGCACTATACAAATTCTACATTTGTAAGAGGAGGTTTTACCCATTAATTTTATTATCCTGTCACAACCTAACTTTTGACAAATAAAATTAATAGTTGGTTCCTCTTTCATCCCTACAAATAAGCGATGACTGATGGGGAGGATACTCTTATTTGCATCTAAGTGTTACCATTACTCGATACAAGGCAATTATCTCGGATTATGTGCCTTCCGAGGGAAGTACACACACTCCTAAATAATTTCCTATAACCATATTTGACCTGTGATCCGCAAAACAAACTCATCATCCGATGGGGAGAGGAAGGCACTCAGCCGACGAGTTTGTTTGCATCACATGTCAAATCATAATGGAGGCCATGGGAATTTTTAAAAATATCCTCTCCCATGTAGTAATTTAAAATGAGAATTTTCCTAGCACACAACATGCATATCAAACAAGAAGCAATAAATATGAAAATATTTTCCAACTATTATGGCTTTGTTTTCCAATATGCCTCTCTCGTAGTCGCCACTCCTCCATACACCATGTACAAGCCATCCGAGATCCAGATTGAGAACAATTATTTTAATTTACATCCATCGATCCTATACTCCACGAAGGAGTGTACATGAAATCTAGATCAAAGTAAACTAAAATAAAAGAGTGGCTAAACAATGTATGTACTTAATTATAAAAATTAAATACTAGCCTAAACCGAGGATTCAAATAATATTACAATTACACACATCCAATCACATACACACACATATGGCCATAATAGTTGGATCTTATATCCGCAACCAAAAAGTTAGCCTATGCACATCCTACTATCATCTGACACAAACAATATATGATAAGTGGATAAAAGTAATCGAATCCTAAACACACAAAACCAAAACCGTGGCTCATACCACTTGAAGGTGTGCTTCCTTCGATGCTTGTGTATGGCGATCTTATCTACGTCCCCAGATTAAAAAAAATCAATCCTTGATGAAGACGGATTACCCAACCGATCCATCATCGTGCTATTCGATTAGAGTGGTCTTTGAACAAACTTGTTGTTCAAACAACCTAACTCTTTTCTCGACTAGTGAATAGATGATGTACGGATCAATTTTGTGTTTATCTTGGGTCCAAGTAAATTAGCCACATACAATTATACAGAACTAAATCAAAATAAACAAGATTATACCTCTTGTATACCTCTTGATCTTCTATTGTATATCCTTTCCTCCTCTTGGGCGTTGTGGGCAACGATCCTTCAAGAGTTGAAACCTCCTAGATCGCTCATCTCATCCTTTTCTTATTGCTGCGAACAAAGGGAAGATAATCAACTTCTTCTTCTCCTTTCTAGAACCGACCACCAAGCTCCAAGCTTGATCCTTGTCTTTGGTAAGGAGAGGAAGAGGAATGATGGGTGCAGGCCAAGAGCTCCAAAGGAGAAGAACCTTAACCCTTGCCGGGCCAAGACTTGAGGAAGAAGAGATATGGTGTCGCCAAAGAGAAAGAAGAAGAGGATCTTTGGTCGCTGGCCACTAGAAGGAGAGGAGGACAGGAAACCTAGGAAAACCCTAATTCCTTAATTGAACCTCTCTAAGCCAACAAAAACCCTAACCTCTAAATGAATCTGCGCCACTCCAAAAACCTAATCCAAAAGCTAATCCCACCCAAGCCTTTGCCTCCTATTTATAGATTTTGCCCAAACCTCCTTTAATCTTGTCCGTCGGATCTAGGTTTCATGAGGGTTTTAATAGGCTACAATAGAGACCATGAGGAGAGTTGGATCTTGGCCAATGGATCTAGCCCATAAAGACCCAGATCCATTCCATGATTATTCCACTAGAGGATTATCTTGATCTACCTCACCAACCCCATAAATAAATATATGGACTCCATATATTAATTGTATAAATATCTCCCCGTGTTTAAGGTCTCGAATGTCCATCAATTAATTAATTTATTGACGATTAATTAATCTACATCTAACTCCATGAGTAGTATCACTTAACCTTATCATCATGCCGGACCAAGTCCACCTGCAGGGTTTACATGATGATCCTTATGAGCTCCTCAAGGGGACATCATCATCCTAATATATAGGACACGGTTTCCTCCTATAATCAACGACACACCATGTAAATAATATCATTTCCCAACTTAGAGCCTATCGATTTAATCTATAAATCTACATTGGTAAATCAAAGAAATAAATACTAAGTACATGTGTAGTTATTATATCGGGATTAAGAGCATGTACAACATAATATCCGAGGTCCGATTCAATTATGATGACAATAAATTGAATCACCAAGTCTAGTCTCTCGAATACACAGTACTAGTGTAATTCTATGGTCAAGACAATACCAAATTACTACAACCATACCAATGGTTTGTCCAAAACATCTCGATTGTGAGCCTCTACTTATACTCTATAAGGAAGATAACATGATCTCCGTGTGACACTACACACCATGTTATCTACAATAATGTATCATAATATATAACTATAAATATGCAAACAATGATCATGTGATTCTTATTTCAAAAATAAAGATGTTACAAAGATAGACTTTTCGATACATCCCAACATGCTTTTCTTCTACCTTCACCACTTATATACACATAAGAATGATTGTATTAATCAAGGTATTTGATATATGTAATGAAAATCGCAAATAATGATATGTGTAAGGAAAGAAACAAGCAAATAACTAAAGAAATGCAAGAAGATATGGAAATCTCTTGGAATTTCTTATAGATGAGTACAAAAAATATTGCCATAAAAAATTTCTTCCAATAATAAGTAAACAACCCTTATCATATTCTTCAATACAAATCTACTCATGATATACAATAAATCTCTCAATGATTGCAACAAGTGATGTCGAAAAAATACTATCACACGTAAATAAAATGAATGGCACACATGTCAAAATTTTAAAAATATTTTTTTTTATTTAATGGGCACCCAAATTTTTATTTTTTTTCAACCTTTTTCAAACTTTTTTGACATGTAGTGCACTTCTCTATGCTCAATATCAAGCTCAAGAAAAGATAAGAGACTAGCCTAGGTTGGTGATCAACACACTGCTAATCAATTTACGAGCCACTCCTCTCCCAACTTAAATTTTTGTCCATCCTGAAAACACTCATCTTGGAATATCCAAGTATTCCACATCTAGAAATAGAAATGGACAAGATGGAAGGAAAGAAAATAGAAATGATGAACACTAGAATATTATTCAATAGCATGTATATAAAAAGAAGGAAAACAAATGTGATTGCCTTTATAATAATCATAAACCTATTGTTGTGTGGTCTCGAAAGAATCAAAGCAAGTTCTAGAGTTACAATAACCACAAGTGCACCACACAAGAAGCAATAAAAATAGGCTCATCCTCACTAGGTAAACAAAAATAATCATCTCAAGATGATATCAATATAGAATCCATCACCAAGTAGTAAACAACATAGCAATCAATAATCCATTCATGACAATAAATCTCAAAATTTGACAATCAAATTTAGAGCTTCGACTTCTAGCGATATAAAGAATGCATAGAAATTTATTTCAAAACCCAATAACTCAAAAAACTCAACAAACGAATAATATTGAGTTAGGAAACAAAATCGAAACATATATACAAAGAAAAGAAAAGAAATGAGATAGAAAAAACTCACGAGGTTCCGTGGTTAGAAGATTAAAAAGGAGCCATGAGCTTGGAGTGCACGGAGAAGAGTCCCGTCCCAGGTTGAAGAAGATTCAACATCCATGCATTCGAGTGGGATGGATCGAATGTGAGCACCTCCATGGTGTGATCATGATAATACTATGTTGCTCCCTTCAATAGGATCGCCTCATCATATGTAGTCTCTGGCGGTCGGAGGCGATTTAGATAAAGTGTCCAGCCTTGGGGCTAGATTATTGCATGGAATGTTTACCTTCATCACAGTAGGTGAGAAGTCTCGACTAGATGGAAGTGTCTAGTTTTTCTAGCTATCCAATTAGGAATATATCGTAATTTCTTTCGCCTTCTTTGTATCTTAGATGCCTAGGAGTCCAATGCCCGATCTGAAAATTGCTCCTTTTATTCAGAATAATCTAGGGCACAAACAGCATCGTAGAGTAAATCTAAGCCGCTAGTATCATCCTACAAGTCATCAACCATAGAAGTTGTTGGTGCAGTGAGGCACCGAAATCGAACCTGTGTTTTGATTATAGCAAAGACACAAAGTTAAGTCTATTTTGTTTTCTCACAAATAATCGAGTGTGCGTAAGATCACTATAAATGGTCAAGGCTAGCGACACCGAGAAAGCCGCGGTGGTCGGCGACACTCGAGTGATTTCAAGGAGCCAAGGAATCGAGTGGAAGGCCGAAGCAAAAAACACGTAAGCATCGAGGTAAGCTCGCGTGTGCAGAGTAAGCAAGGTCGTATCCTCTTTACGGATGATCTTAAGCGTAGATCCGACCAAAGACTTCATAGATGGTCTAGGTCGAGATCGGATGGTCGAACCATCGAAATTATGTTTTTGTTGTGCTAACTTTGACTTGGCAAGCATCACGATCGCTTGGAGGACTCGATCGCCATCAACAATGATAAAGGCTATAAGCGATCGGATGATGGCCATCACGATGATATCGATGGTAAATGATCAGATTCGAGGAGTCAAGGATTATCACCAAATTTCAAGGGAAGATGTGCTCAAATTTGATTGGCTAGGTTTCCCCTCGAAAAGGGGCTCAAAGGCTATAAAAGGAGGGCCAAACCTAGGGTTTCATCAACAATTATAAGCCTCCAAAAAGTCTCCGTTACGCTGCAACTCTCCGACAACGAAGTCCTTCCATTCCGACGTCTAGGTTTAACTCTTATTATTCTTGTACGTCGGTATTAGTTTTTCTTGTCATTTACATTTCCGGAGCTTTTATCGTATACGAGGAGAGGGGGAGTGTCCCTCTACCTCAAGTTTTTGTGGTTCCTTCTTGTATCGATTAACTCCTACCTCTAACGAGTGTTAGTGCTTATAAGCTCCACATATCTCCACAATGGCATGATATTGTCCACTTTGGGTCTAAGCCCTCATGGTTTTATTTTTGGGCTTTACCCAAAAGGCCTCATACCAATGGAGATATCTTTTTTCTTATAAGCACATGATCTTTTCCATGTCTTACCAATGTGGGACTTTGATTATATACTCCCAATAATCCCCTCAAACGAAGGACCAGCATTGGGTCAACTATCCTCGGAAGGATTTTCTCGCTTGATGTCACGATCTTCAACCCACCGGACTTCATGCCACATTTGCATCGTCCTTACCCAACTAGACTTCCTTCACCGATGTCTTTTCTTGATCCGAGAGCTCAACTTCCTTCGTTCGAGGTTCATGGCTTGACATGGACCATGGCTCTGATACCAATTGTTAGTGCTTATAAGCTCCACATATCTCCACAATGGCATGATATTGTCCACTTTGGGTCTAAGCCCTCATGGTTTTATTTTTGGGCTTTACCCAAAAGGCCTCATACCAATGGAGATATCTTTTTTCTTATAAGCACATGATCTTTTCCATGTCTTACCAATGTGGGACTTTGATTGTATTCCCCATACTCCCAACAACGAGGAGGAGTTCCTTTAGTGCTTTTGCCCTCCGTACGTGGTCAAGGACCACTAGGGCCTTGGAGTAGTAGCCTTCGGCTACGAACCAAGTAAAATCCTTGTGTCGATTGTTTTTATTTTTACATTTATGCAATTAACTAATTATCTCGAGTTTTAACGAAAGAAAAAGAAAAGGTTTTTCGCTATTCACCCCCCCCTCTAGCGAACCACATCGATCCAACAATTGGTATCAGAGCCGGGGGCGCTTAGATTTGGTGAAACCACCAATCTAACATTTTTTTTTACAGATTTGTTTTTCGTTCGTTAAATTTTTCTCCTCAAGCTTAATCCAAGACGAAGTCTTGGTACTCTTCGCTTGATTTTGTTTGCAAGCATTCACTTTTGAGTAGCACGAGTCAAACGGGACTTTTTGTAAGTTGACCCATGACACTACCTACCAAATCGGCAGATCTACACTTCTTACGAGGGGTTTACCGCCCGATAAGTGTTTTCGTCCTCAAAAATCGACGTTTAGTAGCCTTATGGGCATCAAGGTTGATACTTACTTTTTATTTAGTCTTATTTCGGATTAACTTTCTATTTTTCGTTTGTTTCTTTTATTTCCCACACTACTAATCCAAGCGCAAGTCTTGGTACCTGTTTTTTTCATTTGCTAGGTCGTCTTTTAGTCTCCTTGTTTTTGTTCTAATGGCCCATCTCGAGGGTTTTAGCACCGTCATCGTTATAAGGAGATGATTTCCGTTCGAAGAAGGTGATGGAATGCTTTCTCAAAACCCAAATATATGGATCATAATCCAAAGCGGGTTTCACACTTCCGACTAATGAAGTGGGTGACTCCTTGGATTATGATCAATGACCGTAACAAAACGACAAGTCGGCGATGCCAAGGCAACACAAATCCTCCAATGCGGCTTGTCAAGGAGGAGCTCAATCGCGTCGGCCCCTTCATAAGCCGCGATCTTTGGACAAAACTAATCGAAGTTATACGAAGGATCGGATCAAGCCAAGGTTTGCAAGCGTGATTTGTTATTCAATAAATTGTACACACTAAAAATGCGAACACGAGTCATCGACGCAACTCCACGGCTCCAAGACTCAACAACCTACACACAATCGGGCAAAAGGTCGAAAAACCTTATTAGGTATGTAAACTCTTTTAGGGACTACCTTATGGGCATCCATGGTTGATGCCTAAGGTCTCCAAGGACCTTTCTAAAATTAGGTTAGACGAGCTCTTTTGGTTGATTACATGAACAATCCAACTCGAAACCCGAGAAGGTATAGCCTTAGAAGAAGAAAATCGCAAAGACCACCACCCGGAGGAAGATGAGTCCAAGAAGTTGACCGGAGTTGATAACTAATGAACCTAGCTCGAAGGATAGCCAAGGGACGGAAGGTAAACCTAAAAGTTATAACATTAGGACATATCAAGTCCGACCAAGCACCAAGAAGGCCCTCAACGCGACATGGGAGAAGCGTCATGAAGACAAAGATCACGTCTTCATGGCAATTGAGTAAGGATGACCTCCTTCAAGTCAAGCCACGGATGGTGAGTTAATACTTTACATAATACGGTTAGGTTTTATCTAGAAGTTAGCTAAGTCCGAGTCCAAGGTCGAGACAGTTAAACTCCTCAAACACGAGGTCTCTCACTCTTGAAAAGTCAAGTCGAAGATCATAGGAACACGTTGGAAAGGTTTACTTTGGGATCCAAAGGACTTGACCTCCTACTTGGATCGCAAAGGGCCGTGTACAACAAGGCCGGACTAGGGTTTAGCTCAAACACGACCAATAAGTCGTATATGTCAATCGTAAGTAGACATAAAAAATGTGTCCAAGCATGGGTCCCTAAGACCACTTTGATTTCAACTCTAGGATCCAACTCGTACTGGGTTCCCAAGGACCAAATCCACTATGTGGATAGACCGAACCGATTCAACGGTCTAGGGGGAGCCAGTACAAAATATGTTTGTGTTTTAACTTAGAAATTGCATGCTTAGATTTTTTTTGTTTTTTTTTCGTGAACTCACTTAGAACACGTAAATAACCAACTAAAAGCCTTCGAAAAGATTGAGCCTCGGGGAGCCTCTTTTCAAAAACATAACCAACTAAAAGCCTTCGAAAAGATTGAGCCTCGGGGAGCCTCTTTTCAAAAATAACTAGTTAGACGAGGAAATAATTTTAGGTGAGTCAAGTCATCATTTTCTTGAAAATGGCTTTGTCTAAGGAAGTGGTCGATGATCCGATAAAAGAAGGCCCCTGTGCCTCGCCACGACCTGGAAGCCATGATCTTGAAAAGGTAAAATTGACAAGCCTAGGGTTAAATCCAAATCTAACATAAAATTACTTGAACCTAACTCCACTTAATCACCTTAATTGGAAGTCATCTCAAAAAACACAAAAGGATAACATGCTTTATCATATAGACTCCGGTGAGATGACCTAGGTTAACAACTTACAACCAATTTTCTTAACAAAATCTAACATCCAATCCAACCACCTTGTGTGTAGGATCAATGGATGTTGGACAGCGGATTACTCGACACATGGCCAGGATCAACTCAAATTCACAAAGCTTCGATTCAAACGACAAGGATCGGTAGCCTTTGGGAATAACGGCAAGCTCAAAATCATCGGATCAGGTGATATCGAGCTTAACTCGAATTTTGTTATTAAAAATGTATTACTTGTAGAGAATTTTGAATATAACTTACTTAGTGTAAGCCAATTGTGTGATAATAACTATAAGGTTATATTTCTAGAAAATGAATGCGTAATTAATACCAGCGAAACCTCTAAAACAATTCTTAAAGGAACTAGAAATAACAACATTTATACGATCAACTTAACCAACTCCTCAACTAAGTGTCTTATGACACGGCAAGAGGAATCATGGTTGTGGCACGGCGACTCGGTCACTCGCAAGACTCGTCCACAAGATGAGTGAGTGGCTTAGTCAGAGCCTTACCCAACCTCAACAATTTGGTTAATAAAATATGTAATGCTTGTCAACAAGGAAAACAACCTAGGACACAACACAAGTTAACTAACCAGAGCAGACCTCAAAGTGTACTTGAGCTCCTGCATATGGATCTATTCGATTCACATGGAGCCAAGTCACTCAATAGTCAATATTGCTTAGTCATAATTGGCGACTACTCCGAGTTTACAGGTTAGGTTCATCAAACATAAAAATGATACCCTAGATCAATTAATCAATCTATTCAAATTAATCGAGAATCAAAAGACCTTAAGGTTAAAAGACTTAGAAGCGATCATGGTGGTGAATTGAAAATCAAGGTTCACCGACTTACGTAACCTAAGCGGATACCACCATGAATTCTCTTGCCCTAGGACCCCTCAACAAAATGGCCTAGTGGAGCGGAAAAACCGAACTCTACAAGAAGCCGCTAGGACCATGTTGAAGCGAATCGACCTACGATAGGTTTTGGCGAAGCGTTACGGCTTGCTATGTCCAAAATAGGATCCTTATGGTAAAGAGGCACCTTAAGACCTCATGCGAGATTTATCACGATAAAATACCTAACATCAAGTACTTTAGGGTATTTGGGTGTAAGGTACATATCCTAAACACTAAGGATTACCTAGGAAATTTACATCCAAAACCACGAGGAATCTTTCTAGGATACTCGACTACAAGTAGAGCTTATAGAGTATATAACCACGACACCCTTAGAGTCGAGGAGACTATCAATGTAGTATTCGATGAAGGACATGAACCTACAAAACCCCGCAACCCCAATTAGCGAGTAGATTCATACTAGACCTTACTCGATCCAGGAGATCAGGTCTAGTGTTAATCCTAACCTAAGTCAACCTAGTCACTCTATTGATCAAGTGATAGATGACTCCAACCAAACTAGTGTTCAACCAAGTCACCCCATTGATCAAGCATTAGGTGACACAAACCCACCCAATCTAGGATTGGACTAACCACCCTATCGATCAAGTGATAGGAGATCCTAATCTAGGAGTTCGAACTAGAGCATCCT
Organism: Wurfbainia villosa; assembly: GCA_025175895.1. Classification (NCBI taxonomy): domain Eukaryota; kingdom Viridiplantae; phylum Streptophyta; class Magnoliopsida; order Zingiberales; family Zingiberaceae; genus Wurfbainia; species Wurfbainia villosa. The sequence goes on along the minus strand of JAKLTH010000100.1, from coordinate 14,180 downwards.
ATAGGAACCTTAGTCAAATTTCCTTAATTTCAAAGATAGAACCCAAATCAATTGAACAAGCTCTTCTTGATCCCGATTGGATTATTGCAATGCAAGAAGAGCTAGCTCAATTTACTAGGAATGAAGTGTGGGAATTAGTACCACCACCTAAAGACAAAGCGATAATTGGAACAAGGTGGGTGTTTGAAATAAGCTTGATGATAAAGGTGAAGTAGTTAGAAACAAGGCTAGGTTAGTCGCCAAAGGTTTAGCCAAGTCGAAGGCTTAGATTACGATGAAACCTATGCCCCGATGGCTAGACTCGAATCCATTCGAATGTTGCTAGCTTATGCCGCACATCGAGATTTAAGTTGTTTCAAATGGATGTTAAGTCGGCATTCCTAAATGGATACATTAAAGAAGAAGTTTATGTTAGCCAACCCCCAGGATTCGAAAATCTAGATAAACCCGACCATGTTCTAAAACTTAAGAAAGCTCTCTATGGACTTAAACAAGCTCCTCGAGCTTGGTACGAGAGACTTTCAATCCATCTTAAGTCAAAAGGGTTTAACCAAGGCTTAGTTGACCCAACTCTCTTTGTAAAAACCTTAGGTAAAGAAATATTCATAGCTCAAATTTACGTAGACGATATAATTTTTGGAACCTCTAACTCAGCCTTACTAAGCGAGTTCGTTTCACTCATGGAAAGTGAGTTTGAAATGAACTTGGTAAGCAGTTAAGTTTCTTTAGGTCTACAAATTAAACAAACGAAGGATGGTATATACCTAGATCACCAAAAAGACACTAAGGAGTTAATTAAAAGATTTGGAATGCAAGACGCTAAGGTAATAAACACCCCAAGGGCGATAAATGTTAACATAGGAGAAGACCTAGAAAGTAAGTCCATTGACTTAAAGTACTATAGGAGCGCAATAGGAAGTCTTATATAGCTTATTAGTCGACCGACATCCTATTGCGATGAAGTATGTGCGCCAGTTTCAAACTTGTGCTAAGAGTCTCACCTAACCCTAGTTAAGCGTATCCTTAGATATCTAAAGGGTACACTTAATGCCGGTATTTGGTATCCTAGATCTACGAGTTCGAACTAATCGGCTACTCCGATTCGGATTATGCTTAGTAAACTCGATAGAAAGAGCACAGTGGTTGTTGTCAACTACTGCGGCTCGAGTCTAGTGAGTTGAGTGCGATGAGGAAGCAACATTGTGTTGCCTTATCTACCACCGAAGCCGAATACATCGCGATGGGTGAGTGTGTCACTCAACTTCTTTGGATGAAGCACACTCTCCGCGACTTTAAGTTAGACTTTACGAATACTAAACTTCATGTAGATAACATTAGTTTAATTAATCTTACAAAGAATCCAATATGTCACTCTAGGACCAAACATATAGAGTCAAACACCATTTCATTCGAGAACATGTAGAACGAGCCATACAACTCGAATATGTTCGAATCGAAATCTAACCTAGCGGACTATTTACTAAACCCCTACCCGACGCCGAATTGAGTCTATTAAGACGAAAATTGGGCATGTGCGTAATAGAATAAGAACTTGCAAATTATATTTTCTTACTACTATTTCTTATTTTTCATTTTGATGGAACTAGCATAGGACATACCTTAGATATCATGCACCTATAGATTTAAGGAGCCAGTACATCTCACAACACATAGGACTAATGTGTTTGTGTACTTAGCCACGTAGATGGGCGTGAGATGTTAGGACCCTACTCCAGTTCCAAGATGTAGATCAAGTGCATCAATATGAACCTCGGAGTATAAATATACATACTATTAACCAACTCTAATCAGACTTGTTGATAATATCATTATCAATCAAGCCAAATAGAGTGAACATTTTAGATGAATTATTTTCACATACTATTTTTAAAAAAATGTCATGCTTGGACTTAAATTTAACATTTTCTTACCACCCCACTCTTTTTGATTTATGTCAAAGGGGGAAAAAAGGCCAAAAAGGATAAAGTTAAGGTTCAAAATTTAATTTTTTTTTTGATAACTTAACTCTTACTTCATAAGTTAAACCAAAAGTTAACTTTAAGTTTTGAAAACTTATTTAAATGCCATTTACTTAACTCATTATCTTTTGTGTTTGGAGAACTAAAAGTCTTTTCAAGTACTCACCCTCGGTCAAGGGGAGGGTTCCTCTAAGGGAGAACTTGAGAAATATTTTTACTACTCCTACTATTTTCTTCTTGTCTTTCTTTGTTTCATGCACTTAATTTCCTTAACTTTGTGTGTTTTGCCATATATCAAAGGGGAGATTGTTGGTGCGGTGAGGCACCTAATCGAACTGTTTTGATTATAGCAAAGACACAAAGTTAAGCTATATTTTGTTTCTCACGAGCTGAATCAAGTGTGCGAAGATTGATATAGGCAGGTGAAGGCTAGCGACACCGGAGGAAGCCGCGGTGGTGAGGCGATACTCGAGTTGATTTGGAGGGGCCGAAGGAATCGAGTGGAAGGCGGAAGCAAAAGCGACACGTAAGTATCGAGGTAAGCTCGTGTGTGTGCGAGAGTAAGGTCGTATCCTCTTTACGGGGATGATCTTAGCGTAGATCCGACCAAAGACATCTTATAGATGGTCTAGGTCGAGATCGGATGATCGGCGACCATCGAAATTATGTTTTTGTTGAGCTAACTTTGACTTGCGGCAAGCATCGATCATTGCCGGCTTGGAGGACTCATTGCCGTATCAAGCGATCGATTGGAAGGTCATGATCGGCGATCTTGCCATCGATCGTGATGATGGCCATCGATCGGTGATGGTCAATGATCGGTCGAGAGTCAAGGCTTATCACTCCATCAAGGAAGATGTGTCCATTTTGATTGGTTGAAGACCCACTCGAAAGGGGCTCAAAGGCTATAAAGGAGGGCCAAACCTAGGGTTTCATCAACAATTCTAAGCCTCCAAAAGTCTCAGATTCTGGCAACTCTCGACAGCGAAGTCCTTCCATTAAGCGTCTAGGTTTAACTCTTATTATTCTTGTATGTCGGTATTAGTTTTTCTTGTCATTTACATTTCGGAGCTTTTATCATTATCGAGGAGAGAGAGTGTCCCTCTACCTCAAGTTTTTGTGGTTCCTTCTTGTATCGATTAACTCCTACCTCTAACGAGGAGGAGTTCCTTTAGTGCTTTTGCCCTCCGTACGTGGTCAAGGACCACTAGGGCCTTGGAGTAGTAGCCTTCGGCTACGAACCAAGTAAAACCCTTGTGTCGATTGTTTTTTTTATTTTTACATTTCCGCTGCAATTAACTAATTATCTCTCGAGTTTTAGCGAGCGAAAGAAAAGAAAGGTTTTAGCTATTCCACCTCTAGTGAACCACATCGATCCAACAGAAGCAACTTCATCATTATCTTGAGCATCAGATAGTACATCATCATCATGCACATCAACAGAGGAGTCCTGTAGAGCTGCAACAGTAGAAGCATACATATCACCAGCTCTGCAATCCATATCCTTAAGCACATCACTACCATTAGAAATGATCTCTGAGGAAAACTAGAAGAAATCTTGTGCTTGTGTTTGACTGATGGATGATGCAATTAGATCCAGCTTGATTTGCATGTTATGTATTGTCATTGTTGCATCAATGATCCTTTTCTATCTAAAGCTAGTGTTGTAATGTTGTAGACTGTAATCCTTTGCCATCACTCTGACATTCTTGGACTCTAATAATTGAAAAATTCGAGTCTCTCCCTGATGTGCTTCTCCATAATCAGCTTTATTGATCACCCTATCGGGCAATGTACATATCGATAGATGGTGGGGGTGGATAGCAATGAGACTACTCAGGAACATAGAGTGGTGTGTGCCCATACCTGAAATCTGAATTGAAAATATATGTACCAGAAAATGAATTATACCTATCCTATTGATAAGGCTGATAATACTGATGATCAAGCTGATGATATGAAGATTGGTACTGATAATATTGATGTTCAGGTTGATAATACTCTTGTTGCCCAATGCAATAGTAAGCATCGAGATCTCCAAATGGTTGATAAAATGGATCCATGTTGCAAGAGATTCCTAGCCTTTCAAAAACTAACACAATTAAAAGATACGAAATAGACATGGCAGAAATACATGGATACAAGAAATAAAAGAATGTAACCCTAAACAAAAGTTTTGAATTTTGATTTTTTTAGAAAAATGAAGAAACAATCTTAAGTCTACTAAACATCATTACACTCTCGACAATAAGCAAAATTTGATAACGATGTTTTGTCGTGGTAATAAATTAATTACAACTAAACTAATATACTGGATATAGCATAGTGGATGGCGCTATCGTTTCAATGAGTGTAATTGATAGAATAGTAAACTTAGGATTTCTAATTATTGCTTTGGGTTTTCTACTAAAGATGGGGGTTTGGATTTTAAAAGTCTAATCCTATTGAGCGAAAAGACAATGCGTAATCAAACTCTAATCTAATCTAAACTATGATTGCGATGAAATTAAAAGAAACTCAAACTAAGCATTTAAGCATTCAAACAAGAAAGTGCAGGAATTTAAATAACAAGTCAAATGCGGAATAACATGAAAGTAAAGTAAAGCATGAAACTAAATCTAACCTAATGAACTGTTAGTGTCAACCCTTAGTGCTAATCACGAGATGATTGATTATGGATCATATGTATCATATTTCATTAATAAAAGACAAAGATTGATTATTATATTTACTTATTTTATGTGTATAATAATAAATAAATTCTAATATAGTATATCAATAGGTATATCAATATTGTAGAATGTTAGAAAGATTATGAACTATTCTTAAACATTCCTAGTCAAGTATTAATAGACAAAGGGATATATTGATACATTGAGACTAGCATGTAGGTCAATGGATGACTTGATCTCACAAGTCATGGATATGTGATATTACATTGACACATGGGTATATATATTGGAGAATATATGTACTGAATTGACCTGCCATGAGAAAGTGTCATGGATCATTATATGAGTGTCATATACTTTCTCATGTGACTATTGGTATGAATAATCCTTAGATCTGAAGTCACTACGGTTTCCTACATAAGGAGTTATGTACTTTGGTATCATCTAACGTCACACCATAATAGGGTGCACTATAATGGTGATTACTGGGTATGTAACGAATTATGCGGAGGGATGTGAGTGATGTAGATGGGATTTATCCCTCCCATATGACGGGAGTGATATCTTTGGCCTCTTGATAGAGAATGACCACGAAATGCATGGTCATGCTCAAATGAGTCAATATGAGATATTGAGCTCATTTGTTTGAGTGAGTCTACTTGGGGATCAAGAAATATAAAGATCGATAAGGGGATGACACGATCTATGTCTCATTGATCGATCTAAGATATCAAGGATAGAAGGACACTGTCATACAAGATAATAGCCACGGAAAGGTTGTCGGATCTCGACTTTCTTGTAACTTGGGTAGCAATAATGTATTGGTAGATGTCGCTCATTGCTTATGCATCTAAAAGGGTTTTAGACACATTACCAACGTTACAAGAGCCTATTGGGTCACACACAAATGACATTCTATTTTGGAGATGGTTTCTTTTAGTTGGACTTAAAGTACAATGAAGCATATGGCCAAGACTTGAGTTAGACTCAAATTGGTTAAACTTGAGTTAGACTCAAGTTAAACCATGGAAGATAAATCATCATGCAAGGGTCATCTATCATCATACATGATTAATGTGATTAATCATGCATGTGAATACCAAGGGTCTTGGTATTCATGATGAGGAGATGAAAGGTTCATGCATTGATGTAGGAAAATACCAAGAGTCATGGTATTGATAGGAGATAGAGGAATTGATGGCAATGGTTGCTAGTGGCTTAAAGGCTTTTAATGTGTGTAAAGCAAGGTGGGCTTAGCAACGGCACTTGGCGGGAGAAAGAGTTCTCTTCTTCCTCTCCTTCCTCTCCTTCTTCTTCCAAGTGGTCTTGGTGTTTTCCTAGGGTTGCTAGCACAATGTGACTCCAAAAGCTGCAGTGTCGGTGATACCTTACTTATGGTTATCCTATCTTGAGATCCGACAATGGAGATAATGCGGGATTGCGAAGAACGCATCGAAGGTATATCTTTTCTTCTAGATAAGATATAGATAAGAGAAAAATGATTTGTATGTTTTACATGGATCATGGATCTGGGTGATCTCGGTTTATATATTGTTTCCGCTTTGCGGTTGTAATATCATGAAATATCCGATCGAATTTCCCAACATGAACTACAACCCAATTACTTAAAGAAACATTTTATCCAACACTACGTGACCATGAAACAAATTAAAATAAATACATGCAATTCAAAACATGGAAGGAATTTTGATTACAAACAAGAAGTAAACATGAAAAGCAATCAAACACAGCTTGTATGGAATCTGAAATTGAAACTGGAATTGTCGTCAGATGGAAGATGCAATCGGTGCTACCGTGAAGGTGCGCAAAAGTGACGCTGTGGTTAGTGGATCGTGAGAATTGCGAGCAATAACGAGGGAATCCAATAACGGAGGATGGTTGTGGTGGCTGGACCGATTGGAGGGGAATCCCCTCTCCGATTGGTCGACGGTGACTGAGCTTGGTAAGGGAGAAGATGCCGACGGTGGAGATGATGGAGAAGGCGTGGCACCGGTCATCGGAGAAGGAGGGAATCCCCTTACCTCTCCGACGACCGACGAGGAAGGTGGAGAGCATGGTGAAGAAGGCGGAGGCGTCGGGCGTCGGGCGTCGCGTCGCGTGAGAAGAGAAGAAGCCAATTGTTGCGCGATGGAGAAGATGTTGGTTTTTAAAGGGAAATTTCCATGATCATCCGATCCAAACACCCTTCAATCTCAGCCGTCCAATAAAGCTAGGGCTAAATGAATCTGATTAATCCATTTAAGGGTTGTGCATCCAACGGTTGAGAATTCTCCGACTTTGAATGGATGGATCTGATCAATCTGAATGGATAATCACGATCGATCGAATCTGGAGGAAGGGATCAAATGTCCAGGTCTAAATGTATGGACCGGATCTCTTCATATTTAGATGGATGGCTCAGATCAATCAGATCTCATCGGATGGTCAGGATTAAACAGATCTGGACCCTTTGATTAAACTGCTTCTGATCTTGATAAAGGGTCCAGATTAATTCAGTTTGAAATGATCCTTCTATCCCTAGATGAAGCCATATTTTATCCAACTTGAGTCTAGTCCAGTGGCTCGTCTCGATCTCCTACAATTAAGATGTAAAATTTGCATATAAGTCCAAAATTTAAGAGAATTTACAATAAGGTCCAAAAAAGATCCAACTCATAAAACATGCAAATAATCAACAATTAAACACACGAGAGGATTAAAATAGTGATATTAAGGACCAAAATAATACGACAAAATGGTAGTTATCACGTGCAAAATGCACGCTGTGGATAATATTAACAATTATAATATTATCCGCAGTTTATGATATTTGCAAAATTTTATTTTTTATAATGAAACTTTTAATGACGTGCAAATTATATGCTATTATTATTTCATATCAACAAGTTTAGTATTATCCGCAGTGTGATTAATTGGTGCACTATGAAAAATTTAATTTTATATAATGATACTTTTAACAGCATGCAAATTGTACGCCGTTATTATTTCATATTAACAAATATTGTATTATCCGTAGCGCACTTGATTGGCGCACTGTGAAAAATTTAATTTTTTATAGTGAGACTTTTAACAACGTTTAAAATGCACGCTGTTAGTATTTCATATTAATAAATCTAATATTATCCGTAGCACACTTGATTGGCGCACTGCGAAAAGTTTAATTTTTTATAGTAAGATTTTTAACAACGTGCAAAATGCAGACTGTTATTATTTATATTTATAGCATGCACTGCACACTGTTAAAATGAGTATTGATAGCGTACTATTTTTGCATGCTGTTGTTTGCAAAAATATAATATTATCCGCACCGTACAAAATTGGGTGTGCTGTAAAAATAATTATTAACAATGTAATTGTGCGTTGTTGATAACGTGCTGTGGAAAGTCATATTTGTTGTAGTGAAAGTGTGTGCTTAGTGGCTAAGGTTTCAAGGAAGCCACTAAGAAGGTTACAAGGGGAGTTACCCCTAGAGTTAACCTAGGTAAGACCCAAATGATCAAGGCTTCTAAGCCTAGGAGGGTCATTACGAAGGTATCAAGGGAGGTCATCCTTAAGGAATACCTAGTAAACTCAAGGAGCTCCAATAGGTTTTGGGTTCCTAGGAGCGTGATCGATTCACGCTAAATGGGTTAGGTTGTGTCAACCTTGAATGGATGGGTAGTTAACCTAACCATAGCAAAGTTGACACTTTAGGTCATTTCCAAGGTAATAGGGTACATGGAAATAAGTATGAATTTTTATCCTAAAAGATTTTAGGATGTGCCAATATAATTCATGGAAGTTGAAAAATCAATCAAATTGGCATAATTAGGTTTAGAGGTCTTGGTGTGCTATTTTGAGTTTTTGGCACACTTGGGAGATAAGTTAGTGTTATGGCAAATTGGATATAACTATAACAAATGACAATTAATACTAAAACTTAGGTATTATTATACATTTATATTTTATTTTCCACGATTTGTTTGTCATATGCCATGTCATGACATCATATTTCATTTTATCATTTTATATGTCATCATAATTCTTAGGTTTAAGTTTTGATGTCATGTATAATTAGATTGTCTTCATATGCCATGACATCATGATTATTGGAACATATTTTATTTATGTTATCTTATATTCCATAATCTTCATTCATGCATTAATAAAATTGATGTAAGGACTATGGAATGATTTGAAGTCCCATGTATAAGGGAATCAAATAGTGTTGCCTAGAAAAGTGCAAGAGACCTTAGATTAAGAAGAACAAAACTCACATCTCACATCACATTGACATGTGTGTGTATTGATACACCCTAGACACATGTGAGGTGCTAGAAAATGAGTTAAGTTCAAGGTGCATAGTTCTTGCATCTAGATGAACTCAAACTCATCTTACACCATTGATGAATCATGAGGATAGCTTATGTACAAGTCATATGCATTAATCCCATAGACCATGGTTCAATATAAGGTTTTAAAATTATTTTAAAATCATTTTTAAAAATCTTGGTGTAGTCTATCTTTTGATAGAAGTCACCATTGAAGAAGTTGATACAAAATAGGTCAAAAATATTGAAGTTATCAATGGTTTTGAATTTTGTATCAATCTCAATATTTAATGAGTATTTTATTTTTCAAATATTTTTTACCCATTATGATTGTTATAAGTATTATACATATGAAGTTTCACTATTTTTCAAATTACGTATAATTACTTATGTATTTCCAATTTACTCAACAGATTTCTCGATAAAATCACCACTCACTATGGATGGCAAAATATGTAGCATACGCTGTGTTTACAGCAATACGCAACTGAAAGAGTCGACTGCCAGGCCTAATTTTGGGTAAACATGATTTGTTTAGCCTGATTTTAGCTATGTTAGGCTACTCTAACTGCTCCTAACCCTAGGATATGCTTTGGAAAGCATTGGAAGGGTGAAAATCCATTGGATATGGATTAGGAGAGTTGTTTGTGTGATTTATCAAATTTTAAGGCGTGTGAAAGTTCAAGTTTGAACTTTTACCCTTAATTTTGATGGTTTAGTGTTCCTATAGACATAGGGACTCTCCAAGGACATTATTGGTGCAATGGTCAAGGGGGAGCATGCCTTTAGGAGGAGGTTATTCATCAATGGGATGATGGATGTGTTCTTCCTCATAGGGGGGGGGGGATTTGGAGAATTTAGAGAAGTGAGGATTGCCTCTCTTTAGTGATATGAGACTTATCACTAGGAAGAGTGAAAGCATCCTAGAGGTTTTTGGACCAAAGGGGGTGATTGTAAGATCTCATTGGGATATGAGACATTGATACCCTTGGAGAGAGCCTTTTTGATGTATGTCAAAAAGGAGGAGAATTGGTGAAAATTAATGGGAGAAGGTGAGAATTCTCAATTTTGACAATTGGGAGGATTTTTTTGAGTTAGTGTTTGGTTTTTGTCAAACATCAAAAAGGAAGAGATTATTGGTGCAATCGACCTAGGTCACGATTGACCAGACTCGAGTTTGACTCGAGGAGTATTTTGATGTTTGACGATTAGTTGACCATTGTTTCACAATAGGTTGACTATATGGTTGACATGAGATTGACCATATGATGGGGTAGTTCAAGTGGGACACTTGGCATGGAAAGTCTAAGCATGGGTCTTGGCAAGGGAATGTCCAAGCTTGAGTCTTGGCAATTGGAAAGTCTAACATGGGTTGGCATGGAAAGTCCAAGGGTATAGTCTTGGCCATGTAAGTCCAAGTGTAGTCTTGGCGGTGAATGTTCAAGTCATGACTACTTGTCATTTGGGAAGTCCAAGGATTGATATTGGCGGCATAAAGTCCAAGGGTGGAGTTTTGGCAGCATAAGTCCAATGGTTGATGGCGTAAAGTCCAAGCGTGTGTCTTGGAAGTGTAAGCCCAATGTGCCTTGGTGGTGTAGACCAACTTAGCATGACAATAGCTGATGGAAGCACCTGAAGGCTAGCGTATGAATGAACAAGTCATGGATGACTTGGAGGGATTCAATAGGCGTGAGGTTGATGGAGGTGGCTAGAAGGCTTAGTTGTAGGCTAAGGGTAGTCTAGCATGTATGAGAGCATCATACTTGTGGTTGAACCTCATGGATGAGGTTTAGCAGTCGATTGAGATTATGGACCAGTTGACTGGTCAAGTGTTTGACACTTGGCAGCCAAGTCAACACTGAGCAGTCGATTTGGATTATGATCAGTCGATTGTCGTGAGTCGACTAACATTCAACTACGACAAATAGCCCTGGCAGTCGACTGCCATGTATGGGAAGTCGACTGTCCATGAGCAGTTGACTGCCATGTATGGGTAGTCGACTATCCATGAGCAATCGACTGTTGCTGGTGTTGGTCGCGAGGACAGAATGCTTGGTAGCCGATTGAGTAGTCGGCTACGGGCTTGAGCAGTCGATTGCTGGGAATGAAAGTCGATTGTCAGTGTATCCATTGGCTAAAATGCCGACGTGGATCAAGTCCATTGTGAGACAATGCCACTCTGATCTGGTAGTCGAAAATCCAGGACACTTAAAAGGAGCTCGACAGAGAGGATTTCGACAGCATTTCTTGGGCGATTTGAGGTCATTTGCTGGTGTAAATTAGGGTCTTCAAGTGCGGTCCAAAGCAATCAACAAGCATGCATTCAAGTTCACATTTGTAAAGCTTTCTTTACTTGTATTTGTGTAGCTTACTTGTATTTGCTTGTATTTCTTTCTTATTGTTGTAAGATCGCTTGTACGAGGTTTCTCCACCTCCGATGTGTTGTCGAGAAGGAGTTTATTGAGCAGTGGTGTGTACATCACTAGAGCTTGTTGAGATCGTCTCGTGGAGTAGGAACCCTAAGGTTACGAACCACGTATATCATGTGTATTTGTGTTTGTATTTGTCTCTAGATTTAGATTTCTATTTTTTGCCTCGTACTAACGATTGTGTAGAGACAAACGTGAACGATTTTCATCATCAACGAACGAACACACCATTCACCGCCCTCTAGCACTCACCGAAGTTCCAACAAGAGATATCAGAGGTAGGATCTCTTCTACATATTAACAACTGGGAGCAAAAGCACTAGAGGATGGAGTTTCCAAAAGATGGACTTGGATGGGACATCAACTCTCTAATCCCATACACCCTCTATGGACGAGAAGGCTTCAATCAATGGAAGACAAGGATTGAAGAATTCATTATGATGAAGTATTTCGAAGATTGGGCCATCTTGATGGAAGGATTCAAATATCCAAGAGGGCCAAAGGGAGGATTCCTTAAGATGAAGAAGTGGACGAGGAAAAACTCCAAGAATTCGAGAAAAATAAGAAGGTAATAAAATTCTTGGTTGATCTAATTCCTAATAATATTCATGTGTAGTTTAGGTGAGTACATGGATGCTAAGGAGCTATGGAGCAAGTTGAAAAAATTCCATGAAGAGTCCACACCGGTCCAAGAAGATAAGGAAGAGGAGGAGTGCTCATCCTCCCAAGCTCAAGAAAAAGAGAGCACATCATCTTCATCGCAAGAGCTTGAGGATTCAGAGATTGATAGGGGATCAACATCCAGATCGGAAGGGGTGGAAGAGGTAGAAGAAGCCTCCACCTCTAGGATTGAGGGGGAGAAGATTAGTCCATCTTCAATGCCAGAGCAACAAGAGGAAGCTTCTACCTCCAAGAGCCATGAAGAATCCGATCAAAATTTCACTACCACCCTAGGTAACTCAAGCAATTTAGATAAAAATAAGGATCACATAATTTTCTTTGAGTGTAGGGAATATGGGTACTATAAGAGCAAGTGCCCTAAGAAGTTCAAGAAGGCTCAATCGGTGCCAAAGGTTAAGGATGCTGATGCCCCCACTAGGAAAAGCAAGGAGTACGTGGTGTGCTTCAAATGCCAACAACGGGGACACTATCAAAGTCAATGCCCTAGGGGGAGGAAGAAGACCCAAGAAGGAGCATCACATGTAGGGGGAGCTTTAAAAGAAATCCCTAAGGTATATTTTAATAATGCACATTCGAATTTTAATGTTAAAAAATATGCTAGGAATAATTTTAATTCACTTGCTATTCATCATGATACAAAGCATGCTAAAAACAAATATTTTTGTTTAGGTGCTAAGAGTGATAATTTTTGAACTAAGGAGAAATTTGAGACTAATAACCCTAGAAAAATCCTACCTAGGGAAACTATTAGGAAGGTAGAGGAGTATTTAGGCATTAACCCTAAGAAGGGTAGACATATGCCTAAAATGAAGAACCACGCCCAAAGACTAAATGAAAATTCAAAGATTGGGCAATTAGAGTTGGAAAATCAAGTCTTGAGGTCAAGACTTGAGAAATTAGAAAAAGACCCTTAGGAAAATACAAAATCAAATGCAAGGGTCAAATGGTCAAGATTTAGGATCTAGGAGTCAAAACCTAGGGTCTCGAAAGCAAGGTCCACCCAAGGGCAAGAAAGGTTTGGGTCACAAACCTAAATGCAAAAAGACCTACCACAATGTTCCATTCGATTATGGAACACAACCTAGGTCTAGGAAAATAAAGGTTACTAGGGAGTGTTAGTAATATATGAGAGCTGTCCTAAGGCAATCGCCTTATGGTTGTTCCATTTATTTGATAAATGAAGATTCACTATTTGAGTATACATGTTTTCATATATTTGATTGGATCTTAAACTCATTTACTGGATGTCCACAATACGATTCACAGCATGAGAGAATTTGTGATTGGATCACAACTAGTGAGTTTCTCTACATGTGTAATTGTGATGTATTGGAATTATCCCTAGTCGATGAATTGATGGATTAGGACGCCATCAATTCTGTTGAGACTAGCACGAGGTATACTCTTTGGTTTATCCAAATAGTTGTTTCACACTGGCCAGTGACATTGGGTTGTACGGAGTTGATCGTGGATGCTAGTTATGGTAACTAGTCCATTGGAGTGATTAGTTGTAAGACTTCATATGGTTCTCTGCATATATGGATATGTCAATAAAGTTCTTACTGCAAGTTAAGTGTGATTTTCCTTCGACTTGCGGTATTCAAGTCATCTTGGTCATGAAGACTTATGCTTTGACATCTTAAGCAAGCATCTCTAAGGAGATGTGGACCCGGGATGATTGGGTATAAGTCGAAGTGGTCGAAGGTGTTTGAATAGCCTACAGAGGATTCACCGCTCCTTGCGAGGAGATGTATATACTATGGTCTCTCGTCGGATTGTTACTAATGTCTTTGGCCAAAGTATTACATGTTTAGAGTATGGTACTCTTGGATGCATATGTAGTAACTAGAATCCGGAGGACAAGGAAGTAATTGAGCTAGGTGTGATGTAGTCAACCTAGTGGGGACTGACACAATATACCATGTCCTGAACCAAGTGGGTATAATGTAGTGGATCGATATGGCCGGCTAGAGGGGGGTGAATAGCCCTCTTACGATGGATGTCTTAATTCGTTCGTTCTCGTTGCGTTGCGTGTCTACGATTGTCGTTAGCGCAGCGGAAACAATAAAACAATAATAATACTAACAA